>OX381705.1:56913232-57221232 GCA_947462335.1 Harmothoe impar
TTTCAAAATTGTTTTTTGTCTGCGGATTTAAACCCTGAATAAAGTGGTGCGGGCGAATTTTTTATTTTTGTGAGGGAAAATTTCGTTTTTGTAGAAGCTCAAATTTCCTGGTCTCCTGGATAAAAAAAAAAACACCTCCAAAAAAAAAAAAAAAAAAAAATGATGTGGGCGCTGTCCGTGGACCACTTTTTTTCAAAAAAATTAAAGTTTGCACTTCCAAAAATATGGTGCGGGAAATCTGTAGACCAACCTTTTTTTTTTTGGTCTGGCCTTAGCTTGGGGAGGTTACTCCGGAAGTTACTCCATACTTATCCCATCCCTCATTTCGTTCTGTTCAATTGGCCACAAGCAGATACCGATTACACAAAAGTGTGAGTAACCCCAACCTCTCCCCCCCCCCCCCCCCCCGTCCCCATTGAAATCCCAGGTCCAGAACAAGGCTCCCGCAGAAATTATTTGTATGATATTGAACATTTGGTTAACTGGAGCAGTCAGTTGGTCTGAGTGGCATCATAACAAATGTACAAAGTTTGGCTGTATAAGGCCAAAAAAAAAAAAAAAGTTGTGTTCCGGTACCCCGACTTACCCTACTTTTAAGGGGCTGACCCTAAATTTTAAAGAAAATATAGGACATTTTAGGCGATTTTACTACTAAAATTGCCTTTTTTACCAAAAAAAAAGAAGGAAAAAAAAGCGACCTACCGACCCTATTTATTTTTGGCCATGTTACCGGAACACAACTTTGTTTTTTTAGGCCTAAAACAGAAACTGATATTGCCGCTGTTTATGTTCCGATTAGCTTGATTTTCGGCAGGGAGGGAAAGCAGAGGGTGGCTCCGGATTGGTGCTATCTGGGTCAACTGAGATATAGCCTCACAAAAATAGTCTCTAATTCATTCAGAGCTGGAGATAAGAAACATCAAAGTTAGGGGGTTCAGTGGCAGAGCCCCTGATTTGTCAAATTATCAGTACATGTATAAGTAACCGGCACTATGTTAGAGGTACAGGTATTTTTGGGTCTGAGCTCCAATACTGGCTATAAACTTATTATTTTAAAGGTTAAAATATCCATGTTTGGGCCCTGATAATGATCTAAAATGATTCTTTTTCCAGTAGAGACAGATCAGGCCAGTCTGGTGGACTGGGTGCGAACCATCAACACGCAGCTCGCACCACTTCACCTGGAAATTAAGAAAGCGGTGAGCGAGGACAAAGGCAGTCAGTACTATGGTCTGGTAAGATGTTCCACTCTTACTCTTATTCTATACCGGCAGTCGTATTCTTGACACCAGTGACACTATATTTGTCCTTCATGTTCTTGATCAAGAGCAATTCATGTATTTATTCCTAACCTTGCTCAATGTTTTTATGGAGCGCCTTTTAATATGCTGTATCAGGAGAAGCTTAAAACATTATCCCTTTATCCAGTCCTTAATGATGAACAAAGATACCCAGAGAAGTAGCACATTAATTACCAGGGCTGTGAAAGCTCAAATTAAAATCTAAATTAAAAATTGGTCATTCTTATGATTCTTCTAGATCCAATGAGAAATCTGTTTTACTTTTTAGATATGGATCACTCGAACTGTTGTTTTTCCCTAGTGTAGATGAATATGGTTCAAGGTTGTATCGTCCTGGCAAACCCTCAGATTTGTTTTGCCTTTTCCCAGTTCACACCATTAATTGTCTCCAGGATGAATAACACTACAGTTTTTACATTTAATAGACCTCCACTGCCGAAACTGCCATATCTAGGCTCTCTACATTGTATTCGGAAAACGAATATGAATTCTTTAAGAAAGTGGTAAGTTTACTAGTTAATACATTCCTAAATAAAAGTATCATGAATGTTTTCAGTGTCATTACATTGTATCTATGTGCTGTATCAGTATATATCGATTTTCCTTTAAATGATTCTAGAATAAGCTTTTCCATCCTCTCCAAGACTTAGTATCAGCCGCTAATAATTACCATGACCATTAAAAAAAAGTTTTTCTTTGTTCATTTACAATTATTGAGGTCTGTAAATTGCACAGCTGACAAAATGTTTATTTTACAGGTAGAAATGGTGGTCGAAAGTGAGGTGGGGCACGTGTCCTCAATAGATTGCCTTCAGGTTGTCAACCAACTGGAGAAGGCAATGGGGAAGACAGCTGCCGAAGAATTGATCGCAAGACTGGACAAAGACGGCTGGCTTGAAACAGTAAGGGAGCGCTCATTTTTTAAGAACGGGGAAGGGGCGGTGAGATTCTGCACGGGTGTGCAACATTTTAATTTATTTTAACACTTTTTGTTAAAGCTTTTGTTTCATGTTTTCAGGACGAGGGCCGTGTGTACCTCTCAACACGATGTATACTGGAGTTGGACCAGTACATCCATGAACAGTTCCCAGATGCAGCAATAGACTGCAACGTCTGTAACAGGCTCTGCCTGCAGGTACACAGCTTACTACTGCTATATTAATTAAGGAACATGTAAATAAGATTTTGAACAAGAACTTCATCAAAGCCCTCCCCTAACCTAAGTGAGAATGAACATACATTTTTCCAGGGGGGAGTTAATTCGCTGTCGACTCCGTATTTATCTCATAATGTCGTTAAGAGGATTGCACAGATAATAAAATTTAAGTTCAAATGTAGTTTGGGGTCATTCCAGTATGATGTCATCACTTTTAGACATTTTCCAAGACCCCCACCCCCCTTTGTCATAATGGACATCAGGGTCATGTCATCAAGCTCCATATAAATCAGTACCCGATATCAATGACGTCATAGTTGAATAGCCCCCTTTTTAATGCGCGAAGGCCATCCAACGTAGCCATTGTCTAGACGTTCTTAGGTTAAATGATTTCTAAACCAAAGGAAAACAATTAAATAGATTAATGCCCATATTACTTCGTGCAGGGTCAGATGTGCGACCGGTGCGACGTCAAGCTACACACAGCGTGCGCTGCCCGCTTTTTTTCGGAGGCAACCGAGCCGAAATGCCCGAATGCTGCTTGCAAGACGCAGTGGGCGCATGAGGTACCGGTCTACTCCAGGGCAAACAAAGGTTGGTAGAAGTATATTAAATACAAAACATAGAAAATTGTTTATGATTCCAAATTATGAAATAACCCACATATATTTAGTGAAGCATGAGGGGCCGACATAGCAAGGGTTAGTACTGTAAAGTCTCATATATTGTGAACGTACTGTGGCGTAACTTATTTTATTTGTACATGTATCTATTTTCACTACATTGACGTGAATTCATTAATACCGCAAAGACTTTTACAGTCAGAGCCCTCTAACTATGTAGGCAGATCAACAATACTGCTGAATGTACCTTGGTCTAAATAAAAACCTTTTGGACTTGACTTGTACACCAATGCATGTAGATGTAACCCACAGTCATAGTTACTTCATATCTACCGATAACAGCAATACTGTCAGGGGCCATTTTCATTATTGCGACTGTACTATGCCCTATCATCGGCCTATGCATTTAACATCTTGTACAAATAGTTAGACCAAAATTGATAGTTTCCAGACGCTTGTTGAACTTCTGGGTACACATTGATTCATACAGTGGAATAAATTGAATCGTCATATGTTTAAATTGCTGTGGTTGATCTTTTCAGAAGCTGAAACCCCGGCCAGAAATTCGCAGTCTGAAAGGTCGCAGGCGAACCCCAGGAAGCGCCGGGCGACCCAGCAGTGATGAATCATCTACAGGCGTACAGCATGAGATGATATGTGTACAGAAAACACTAGTCGACATTTTATGTATATTATTATATATGTTAATACCCTCAGAGTTCAAGTCAAACATTGTTAAGTTCAGAAGACTCTGGAAATTGTCTACTTTAGTTAAGTTCGTTATGAATAAACTTTATTTTTTATAAACGATTGTCCTATTTTCTTTCAATAGGGTATAAATTTACATTTCAACAGGAACATGGTTTTAATATAGGTAACTGCACGGGCTTGTTCGCTGAAAAGAGTTGACATTTTGTGCCCCACCTTCTCAAGGAGTGCCTTTTATCCCCCCCCCCCAAAAAAAAAAAAAATAATAATAAAAATTATGATTATGAAAAGACAAGAAAACTATACCAAAACTGCAACGCAACGGGTTGGCTCTGGCCTCTTATACTCCACCTTCTCTTCTCCGATTTCACTTTTAGGGAGTGCTCATTTATTTATTAAAGGGGCATTCTCACCACTCACACTTGACCACATAGTACACTAGAACAGTACTAGAATTGTGAGTGGGACACACTCGGTGAGAATGCCGCTTTAAAGGGAATTGCTAGTTCCTACACAGAAGCCACCTGGCGGCAAAATTCGAAGTTCATGAAAAGTATTCTTTAAGCTGTATTCATAATCCTACATAGACCACTCTCCCTAAATCAACTATTTGTATTTGCTATTTTAACAGTATACCTCCATTGTTCACATATATTCACTGCTAGGACACCCATAGGATCCTATAGTTAAGGCAAAATAAATATTTGTCCAAAGTTCATGCCTTTTTCATTTCATCCGTGACCCCCTGTTTTATTGGTCCTAAAATGTTTGTATAGATGTCCATTATACATTTCTCAAGGTTTGGTTGCAATATCAATAGAAGAAGGGGATTATCCATGACAGATAATTTGAAAATGCTGTTTTCCTATTCATTTCTATAGTTAAGGTACTCCTTTGCTCAAATGGCCATATCATGAAAGTTAGTACTGTGACATGGCAATTTCTTTTGATTTTCTATTAGATAATAGATCAAACTAACATATTCCTGAGTTGTATGAAAAAGTCAATAGAACATCAGTAATCCTGGGACAAGTAGCAAGTCCCTTTAATTACAGGGGGGGTGGTGAGATTTCGCGCGGAGGGCCGAACTTTTTTCTTTAGCCCCCCCTCCCCCATTCCTCGCCAAAGGCGCCGAAAATGTTTCGCCCACCCCCTTTGAACTTTAGTAACGTGCAGGCTTTTTTGCTAAGAAGGGGCTAAATTCTTCACCCCCCCCCCCCTCAGGAGGAGTCAGAATTTTTTACGCCCCCTCTCAGGAGGAGTCAGACATTTTTACGAATCCCCCCCCCCCCCATCTAACTAATAAATGAACACTCCCATTTATCATTTATTTAGCAAGAAGGTGGTTAGGTGCATTTTTGCACTAGGCCGGGTCTCGGACAATTTCCCCTTACCCGCCAATTTGACGAGAAATGTGCACAAGCACCTGCACGCACCCTTCCTGCACTCTAAATGAACTCCTGAAGATTGATTTCCTCAAGTTAGGCTGAGCTACCCAAACCATAACCTCGGCCGTCTCTGGCCGTAGTAGACGCCTAGCCACACAGCTAGTGAGCTACCCAAACCACGGCGCGCGGGAAAAGTTGCACACGCCGCCTGGTGACAAATACCAAAACTTATGCCCCGTTCCATTTTTATGTTGGATAACTTTCCTGAGACAGCAGCGTCAGCCTCGGTTTCGCCTGGAAATTAACATGGTGGAAACTCGAGTAAATGCAGAAGTAGGATGAGTTGATTTTGAGCTATACATTATTTTATAGATGGCGACAGCTGTGGATTTTAGTGTAGAGAACGGCGGGGAGACTGTAGTTCATTATGACTACCCCAATTTTGCATTGCCGGGTATGGACGATGCGGATCACATGAATTTGTTGGACGACGACCCCTTCATTTTTCGAAGGGTTGACTCGGACGAAATCATCTATCAACCCCGACGAAAAAGAGCTAAATTGATCGGGAAGTATGTTTTAGGGGATGTTCTTGGAGAAGGTTCATATGGAAAGGTGAAGGAATGTTTAGATTCTGAAAATCTGTGTCGGAGGGCAGTGAAGATATTGAAGAAGAAAAAGCTCCGCAAAATACCAAATGGAGAAGCAAACGTGAAAAGGTCAGTAGCCCAGAAGTGAGAAGTAACCAAGTGACGTCCCTATTAAAAAGTAAAACTGTGATCAGTTTTTAACAACAGGAGAAGGGAGTGGTCATAAAAATATCGACCCCTTAACGGGGGGGGGGGGGGGCACCACGCATGATGATAAACCCACCACCCCACCCTATTCTATTGTCACAGATGATCACTCCCTAAAAATTGTTTAAAAAGTTCTAACGTCTAAAAAATGAGAAATCAAATAGACTATCGGCCTACTACTATTACTAGTCTATAACCAATATAATTCAATCGACAAGGTATCTACAGACCAACAGGGTGGGATTACCCCCCCCCCCCCCCCCCGTCGAGTAGAGGACGGGGGGAGGGGGGTGAGCCGAGGATATCCCCCCACCACCACCACCAACCCTCCCATGGTTAAAAAAATGAACACTCTCCTACTATACTCAGGCCCATTAGTCAGGTGTGTTATTGGACACTCGGGTTGGGTCTACTCAAAATGACATTGTAGTGGGGACTGTGGTCAAGGCTTCACGGTTATGCCACAGCACCAGACATTTAACAACCCAAGAGGGTATTATCTTTACATTCTGCTTTCATTTCAGAGAAATCTGTTTACTCAAGCGCCTGCATCACAAGAATGTTATTGAGCTGTTCGATGTCCTATACAATGACGAAAAGGAGAAGATATATCCTTTTGCATGCCATCACAAAAAAAAGTTGAAGTTGAGAACAAATAACCATATCATCACATATTATATTAAAATACAGAATACTTAGCGAAATAGATAATGGCAGAATATATTCTTTTTGAAAAGTGGGAGCAGACAGTTTGTAGGAAAAGAAGGGAAAACAATGGAGAAGAAAAACGGGGGTGGGGGGGGGGGGGGGAAGAGCCCCCCCCCCCCCCCCGATGATATACAAGGCAATCCTACCAAACAGCAAAGGATACTTTAGTATACTTTGCTTTTTGATCCTACTGTAAAGTAAACCAAATAGACAGTTTTAACCGATAATTGCAGCATTTGACTGCACATTCCTTGAATAATTCTTACATGAATACCTAGAATATTGACCCCTTGTTTGTGTAGCTGCCCCCCCCCCCCCTCCCTGCTGGGCTATACAACTGCCTCTGCTGCTACCCCATAACTTAATACTGCCCCTACAGCTGCCTCCCCTGCTGGTCCATACAACTGCCTCTGCTGCTGCATAAACTTACAATGGCCATAATTATGTTTTCTTTATCAAGTTTATGAGAGAAAAAACATGTATATTTCTGATTTGTCAATGATAGAGTGTGACCAATATGATTAATTTGGGTACATTTCCCTCTTTCCAACGATATATTACATGGCTATAGTTGTGAGACAAGCATTCTTAAAATGTCTTCTATAAGCTCTCTGGGGCGGACCAATTGATGAGGGGTAGCTAACAGTAATATACTAGTCTCACATATGAAGAGATATGACGAAGGCGGTAATTTGGCAAGTATATGATAACATAGAGGCCTTTTATTAGCTTAGATTCAACCATAATGAGTTGAGACAAGTGTATGAGTACACAGGTATAACAAATACCATAATGACATATAATGACATAGATTGAGGTTCAGTAATAGCATGAATAACAAATGAAACAGTTGTATACCTAAGTTTAAAACTTAGAAATAGACCAGTAATTGTCTTTAGAGGCTGGGCACCGATCGTTAACCTTTGAAATCGGCGAGTTACGTCACAATAGATCGGTTGCTAAGTTACCGATGACGACGAGTTCCGATGCTGGTCGCCGGCGAGTTATACTCGGATACCAGCGAGCGGTATCCGCTTCATAAGCTCTCTGGGGCGGACCAATTGATGAGGGGTAGCTAACAGTAATATACTAGTCTCACATATGAAGAGATATGACAAAGGCGGTAATTTGGCAAGTATATGATAACATAGAGGCCAAACCACCCAAATAACAGTCTTTGACTCAGATGTAAGTTGACAGGTCTCTGGCGACAACATCATCGCGTGAGAGTTTGTGAGCTAGGGACGGATGCAAGTAGTTCAAGACACAACTGGACTTCCAATTGCCTCTTGCCTTGATGGAGTCCATTGGTAGGTTCAGTGACTGGAGGTAGGTGGCGCCACCATGACGTGCTGAGTGGGTGGACACCAACCCAGGATCTAGCCCTATGAGAGCTGCTAGATCCTTGAGTCTCTTGTTGTAATAGGAGTAGGACATTGGTAACAGTTTCCCCTCGTGCCGAACAGTGAACACAGAGTCCTTCGGTGACGGCTTCCTACGAGCGTACAGCTCCTTCAAGTGGATAACTGGGCACAGGGGAGAGGAAGGAACCGAACGAATTGTGATGACTTGGGGGTTCTTCCCGAATTGGTCAGTTTTTGAGGATCTCACTGTCACTATCATAAAATCACCACAGAACTTAATATCTGCAGCTTTCAAATAGTGGGGTGACGGTGTGACGTGGGACTTCCTCAGGAGTGCTCGGAATGAGAGTGTTAAGGCGGACCAGAACACTAGGTCAGATGAGTGCCTAACATTCAAATGTCTAAACATGAGCAAGAGGTCAGCTGGGGTTAGTGCATGCTTAATTACCTTGGGCTTACAATTTCTCCTAGAGATGCCCTTCAAGGTTGCTTGCAACTGGCAATCATGTTCACAAGTAGGTAATCCAATGGACCTGTGATGATACCAGACAGCTGACATGTAGTTTGCTGTCGATGCAGGAGACAGTCTGGAAGCGAGGTATGTGACATACAGAGACGCCTGCGGAGCTGAGCAGGGGTAGGCGGTGAGTCCATACTTTTGGCAGAAAACAGTGTAGCGCCTGAGTTGAAATTTGCGGGCCCTATGTGTCGCCTTGGATATTGCAGACTTCTGATAGACACCCTGACGTTGCTTCAACCGGTGCAGCGTGGTTCCTGCAAGGAGCAACACATGAGACTGTCATCTAACAGCTTTTGGCATTTGGCGGGGAACTTCTTATACGCTAACCTGGACAATGCATCGGCTAAGTGGTTATCCGCAGAACGAATGTACACTGCATGAAGGTCTAGATTATAAATAAAGCAAAACCAAAACAATTCCCTGAGCCAGGCCATGCAGGTGCTGTTCGAACTACGTCCAGAATTGATCATGGCCAGCACCTGCATGTTGTCTGTGACCACTGTGACTTGTGAATTTCTCAAGGATTTCCCCCAGCGCTTGGCTCCGAGTAAGACTGGCCAGAGCTCATAGAGGTTTATGTTCTTTTCCACCGGGTCAGAGGTAGGAGACTCCAGGTAATGACCACAACCCGGGTCGAAGGTGATTTCATCGGTTTTGTTCCATTTACCGAAGAACCAATCCTTCCCGCACCAGGCGCCGAAGCCACGAGAGGAGGCGTCTGACACCATGGGAGTGTGGGATGCAGGGCGTGGGATGAGGGCCCTGCAATTGAATGTCTGGCAGAATCTTATCCACCAGTCGAAGTCCATGCGCACATGTTTGTCTATAGGGACCATGCCCTTTTTGTCTACTTTGGAGCAGAGGTCGAACAATCTACGGCTGAAGGTGCGGCCACCGCGGACGACGTATGAACAAAAGCTCATCTGTCCACCAATACTCTCAATGGTTTTCTTGGGGACAGAGCTCATGTTGTAGACTTCTAGGATAGACGTCTTCAATTTGTCCACTTTATCTTGTGGCAGGCTGAGAGACATGTTCGAACTGTTAATGGTAATGCCGAGGAAGGTTGTAACCCTAGATGGGTCGGTGACCTTCTTCCACGACACAGCAAAGCCCAACTCTGTGAGAGTATCAGTTAGGATGCTTCTCTGGTACATGCAGTCATCATAGCTCTTGGAGACTATTATAAAGTCATCAAGGTAGTTGATTATGTGCTGGACACCTTTGGACCTGACCACTGCTACCACAAAGTCAGATATAGATGTGAAGATATTGGGGGCCGAGCGAAGCCCGAAACACAACCTATTATCCAGAAAATAGGATTGGCCTTCCCCCAAGTCCCACGAGAACCCCTGGAATTGCACTTGGGAACTGTGGACATTGACTGTACGATAGGCTGAGCTGATGTCTACGACACACATGTAGTCAGCAGGCATCAAGATGTTGACCACATCATCGACTGAGTTGTACTTAAAGTGTCTGAAGGTGGTCTCCATGTAGTTGTTGATGCTTTTGGTGTCAGGCCGTGAGCAGTCCGTTATGGGTCGTAATTTGCCGTTGTTTTTCTCCACGGCACCTAAGGAGTGTACACACCTCGGTTTGTAGTTGACCTTGGTGACCCTGCCTGTTGACAATTCCTCCACAATAGTCTCGTGCATCTGAGACTTGAAGTTGTCAGCTAGGATAGAGTCATAATTGCTACACTCGTACTCGGCAGGGCAATCATCATCGACTATTTTAAACCCGTTGGTGAGACCATACCAGATATATTGGCGGTCATGATCAGATAGTGTAGAAGGGGACCTTGACCCAAATAGGTAATCCGCTGCACGACAGGGTTTAAGGTCCACGGTGTTGTGACCAATGTAATGTGAGCAAAGACAATAACCCTCCAGGCAGCTGCCATAAACATTAATAGGAGGGCGCTCGTCACAATTAACAGAGTACACTGGGTAGAAATCACCATAAGGAGGAACAGCAGGTGAAGAAACACAGTCCTGGAAGCCATAATCCATGCGCGGTGACTCATCCAGGGCTAACAGGGGGCTGGCGGGGGCCACCAGAATACTGACATCATTGGGTGTGGCCGCTGCCACAACATTCATAACACAACAGTCAATGACGTCATTAGGGTGTCCGCTGACAGGCGGCCCGCCGACCAGGGCCCCATCTCACTTAGGGCCAGCAGGGCCGACATCAGCGGCCTTGGCGGAGCACTCGCTGCCCTTATGAGAAGGCGACCTACAGAATTTGCAAACGTGAGGGTACTTACACGCAGGGGAGTGGCAGCTGTCTGGCGCAAAATTCCAGTTGTTGCAGGAGGTGCTAGTGGACGAGCGCTTACCACCCCCACTGGCTGACCCTGACTTCTGCTTGTTGTTGGCGGCCTGAGCCTTCCTGGCAGCCCAGGTGTTGTCATAGCAGAAGGCAGAATTGGTGAAGTTGGACTCCGTGTCAGAGAGGATGTGCGTGCCCTTATCTGCAGCCCTTGTCTTCATGTCCTTGTCATACTTGATGATGGCCTCAGGGACATAAAGGCGGGTCTCATTCTTTTTCACCAGGAGGAGTAGGTGATCGACGAAATTAACAGCGTCATCCCCCCTCTCCAGGAGATACTTGATCTGGCTCAGGCTAGCAATGAATAACTGATCCATAGTGGTAATACTCTCCCCATCAAAGAATCTGGAAGTGTCATATTTACCAATTTTCTGGACCTTCTTACGATGGTAGCGGCCTGTCCTGCTCCTAGAGCGGGATCTGGACTCCTCGGTCCAGCGGGACGATGAGGAGGTCAAGGTCGATGTGGCAGATGATGACCTTGGACGATGGTGGTGCTTTGAGGACCTGGAAGATCTAGATGATCTGGCAGATTTCCAAGAGCCAACTGAGGAAGATCTGGATTTACTACCTCCTTTGGTGACAAGCTCCATAGCCCTCTCCATTGTTTTCTCCACTCTAGTCATACGGTCATCAAACAGCTTGGCAGTTGCAGCAAAATCAAAACTGGGGACTGACTGCTGGACTGACTGACCTTTCTTCTCCTTTTTCTTGGGAGACTTTTTCTTGGCTGGAGACTTCCCAGGTTCATCCGACTCAGTAGTCCAGCCTCTGGCATACTGGCTAGTACTTTTCCTTGCACTTCTACGCATCTTGAATAATGGATGGCAATTTAAAACTTAGAAATAGACCAGTAATTGTCTTTAGAGGCTGGGCACCGATCGTTAACCTTTGAAATCGGCGAGTTACGTCACAATAGATCGGTTGCTAAGTTACCGATGACGACGAGTTCCGATGCTGGTCGCCGGCGAGTTATACTCGGATACCAGCGAGCGGTATCCGCTTCAAATACTTCTGTGGGCCACCCGGGCCCATGGGAATGTTATTTTGCAAAAATCTGCGGGCCCGGACCCAAAACTACGGGCCATTGGCTCCCGGGCCAGCGTTAGTGTCTACCCCTGATGTTCTATGAGTCTTGAAAATGTTATTCCGAAATGTGTGCAGCAGTTCCCTTAACCAGAGTCACGTATATGGTAATGGAGTATTGTGTCGGAGGCCTGCAGGAGATGCTGGAAAGTGCACCGGAGAAGAAGTTCCCGCTTTGGCAAGGACACACGTAAGTAAAATATAAAAAGAGTATTACTAAAAGTTTCATAATTTGATTTTGTTTAATATTTAAATCGTTAATTTTGAAATACAGAAGTATTGCATGTTCTGCCAGATTAACTGATGGTAAAAAAACCGCTATTAAAACAGCAAATGTGTATGTTTGTATCCGTATTTTTTTTGTCACTGCCCATTGCACGTATAATATCGGGAATTTTACCTTTCAGTTATTTCTGCCAGCTGATTAACGGCTTAGAATATCTCCATAGCCAAAGTATTGTGCACAAAGACATTAAACCGGGCAATCTGCTATTGACCAACGACGAGACCCTCAAGATAACCGACCTTGGTGTGGCGGAGGTAATAGGCAATACCTTTTTTTTCAAATACATATATGAAATATTTAACTGAAGCAAACCATTCTGAATGATTTCAATTATATTTAATATAATACCGGTAAGGTACGTAACAGATAGACTATGGTTATGAAAACAGACAGCTGAGTAGAGTTAACCAAAGCAAACTGGTGGGGCCCAAGTCGCCCTACCAGATTGCTGTGGTAATAATCCTACTTACCCTTTCATAACCGTTGTCTCTTTTTAAACCACAGCTGAAAGGTTATGTGAGGGTATGATAAATAACCAAGGTGTGACCTCCTTTGTCTTACTCCTCTGCTGTAGTTAAAATTGTACATGCAACATGGGATTATTGTAAAATGAACATGAATAGACGATGTACCTGATAAAAACACATATATTGATGAAACTAATAAACACTGGTATTTTTCAGCTGATCGATCCATACTCTGTAGATGACGAAGTTCGGACCAGTCAAGGTTCGCCCGCATTTCAACCACCAGAGATAGCAAATGGAGACGAATGCTTTCCCGGCTTTAAAGTGGATATTTGGTCATCTGGTGTCACGTTGTAAGTTTATTCAATAATTGTTTATGGTGATTCGGAAATAAGTGATAACTATATGGTGTGCATGGACTATATTGATGATGTATTCTAGTATCTTCAACACTAATCGAGGATGAACTAAATTGTGATAATTCTGATCTTTGTTATAAAACTAGAGACGACTTTTTCATCTTATAGAATGGGATTGCTTTTCTCCTAGCAAATCTCTTTCGTCATATCAATATAAAGATCAATATAACATTGATTGCAGATACAATATAACGACAGGAAAATACCCATTTGAAGGCGACAACATATACAGACTGTATGAGAATATAGGTAAAGGCGAGTACACGATACCTGAAGAAGTGGCCCCCCTGCTGCGTGAACTGTTAGAAGGAATGCTGCAATACGAACCATCAAAGCGGTCTACAATACAACAAATTAAAGAACACGAGTGAGTCAACTCTTCTGCATCAAATAGCTTTAAAGTTATTACTGGACATCGATTCTCTGTCTCTTTGTAGCTCTATAGTGATCGATGCCCAGTTTTATACTTCAGACCAGTGGCTCATTTTGGCTGTTTTTCGCCTCACAGATTGCTCCTAGCGCAAAATCCTGACTAGGTGTCAATATATTCTCTATGCCAATGTGTAATATGAGGGTAGAAAACAGTGGAACCTCAGTTAGAAAAAATCCTACTGAACAGTTTTTGAGAAAATTAGGGTTTTGTTGCCTTTTTTTGCTGTTTTTAGTACATTTCCTACATAACCCGTGAACGTCAGCATTTCTCAATTTTCAGGTATTTAGAATTAGAATTTGACATTTTTTTATTCGCAGTAGGATTCCTGAATACCGAGCCATTCTACACAGGGTGTTATTTTGAAAAAATATAAATCATTTGATAGTGTATTTGGTCTCCTAAATAGAGAGAGTTTGGTCATGGTTTAATTGATTGTTGACAATCCAGTCAAGGGCTATTAGGTTCAGTTCAGTGCAAGTTGCAAAACAAGTGACTTGCACTTTTTAACTTGACCTCATGTCCACTATGTAGGTCTTCACTATGCATTGGTCTATCCAGAGTCCATCAATGGGATCACGCATGGAGGCAGATTCCGCAGCTTTTGGCGAGAAAAAAGTTCAAAATCGCAAAAAAGTGAAATTTGCCTAAAAACCCCCTATTTGGCGAGAAAAAAGTTCAAAATCGCAAAAAAGGGAAATTTGCATAAAAACACCCTATTTGACGAGAAAAAAGTTCAAAATCGCAAAAAAGTGAAATTTGCTTAAAAAAACCCTAATTGGCGAGATAAAAGTTCAAAATCGCAAAATAGCGAAATTTGCATAAAAACACCCTATTTGACGAAAAAAATGTTCTAAATCGAAAAAAAGTGAAATTTGCTTAAAAAACCCCTATTTGGCGAGAAAAAAGTTCAAAATCGCAAAATAGTGAAATTTGCATAAAAACACCCTATTTGGCGAGAAAAAAGTTCAAAATCGCAAAAAAGTGAAATTTGCTTAAAAACCCCCTATTTGGTGAGAAAAAAGTTCAAAATCGCAAAATAGTGAAATTTGCCTTAAAACCCCCTATTTGGCGAGAAAAAAAGTTCAAAATCGCAAAAAAGTGAAATTTGCCTGAAAACCCCCTATTTGGCGAGAAAAAAGTTCAAAATCGCAAAATAGGGAAATTTGCCTAAAGACACCCTATTTGGCGAGAAAAAAAAGTTCAAAATCGCAAAAAAGGGAAATTTGCCTAAAAACACCCTATGACTGTAGCATGAATGCAGACACTCATGGACACAGACTCATGTACACCCACACAGACATAGACATAGGCATGAACATGGCCTTCTCCTTCATATAGCAACCTATGTATTTCTACTTTGATGAGACTGAATATAGCTTTCTGTTAGAAGGACTCTGATACATGGATGTCGATGTCCAGTTTTAGATATATACCCATATAGTGCATTGGAGTGCTATAATGTTGGACTGCTGTATATTTTATGGACGATTTAGTAAGAGAATTCTAAACAGAAGAATCAAAATATGATATCGATCTATAAAAACAACTCCATATCAGTGCTTTTTAACCCATTTTAAATATTGTACCGGCATGTATATTCTAAGTATACAGACACTTCTTTACTTTATTTTACATGTTACAATTCCATAGGAGCAGTCTTCTGATATTTGTGCTAATTCTTCTTTGTATAGTTGGTTTCGGAAGAAGCACCCCAGAACGCCTGAATACGTTCCCCCACCACCACTGTCAGGTTCCAAAGATGCGCTACGTAACATGACAGTGCTTCCCTATCTGGGCGACCTGCACCGGCCGGGGACACCGAGCGACTACAGCGGGGAGGAAGACGGAGAACTGGCTGAAGGGGACCTACCTTACACCCCACAACCAGGTAAAGACTTCACAGCAATCCTCTAACACCTAGCCCGCTACTGCCCAAACAGCTGGCCAAGCTATTTAATTAATTTTCATAAGCCTAGCGCCTATGGCTCGTCAGAAAAGGGGTTCGATAGTAACATAAAAATAATTTTTAAAAAAGGGTTGATTTGGGGGAATTTCCGAAAATAAGGTACACAAAATCCATTGACCATATTTTTTATTTGGTCTTGCCTTGGATAACAATTTTTTTTGTGGAAAAATGAATGTCATTTTTATTTTTTCATGTTGTGCACAAGTACATTGTTGTTCCAGATTTCTAATATAGAGACGATCTATTGGTAGGATCTCCCATTATTTTTGATGAAATCTAAAAGTAATGTACCTTTTCCCTGTTATTGTTAGACTTAAAAGTTTAAAATAATTACTTTTCCAAAAATGTCTTCCTATCTATATTTTTCATTTATCTCATATGATCCATAAATCATGTGAATTCTATAAAAAAATCAAGGTTATAACCAACTTTTTAGATCATGAATTTCAAAGTTATATTCGTTTCAATGATATTACACAAGTGACTACCGTAAAACCTCGTGTATAAGCCTAACTCACGTATTAGCCACCCCCTCCCAACTTTGAGGAATTATATAAGCGTAAAAAGGGCCCTGGAAATTATATTAAAGTACTATACTATAGTAGCAAAAACTTGCGCATACGCTGCAACCCTGAATTTGTCCTGATCCTATAAGCCACACTGCTGATCTGGCTTGCGTACTAGCCGCGGCCTATACGTGAGGTTTTACGGTAATGAGCCAATACCCTACTCTTGTTATTTTAACTGCAATGTCCTGATTTTCCCCACTTTTATACAGTAAATACATGTAGAAAGTAACTGCTGTAACCTGAGAAATTCTATAGGTGGAAGGTAAAGAGTATCGTACCCCTTTAAGAGGTTTAAGCTGCAGTGGATTTGTAGTAAATATTAACCAAGTTTTCAATTATTGTGGCATCCATTCTATTTCCTTCCCATAGATACGGAAGATGTTGTGCCAACGATTGTGGACGAACCAGAGGAGAAGCTGTCTGCGAAGAAGAAGAAAAGTAATGTTAGAAAGTTCCAATTCAACGCCTGCAAACAGTCCTGATGTCGCGCCAACATAGTGTGTGGCAACAAGGGTGCGCTACCCTCAGCCCTAATAGGATTGGATCTTCCCTTTTTCCGGTCATCTCAGCCATTGGGTTCAGTGATCTGCATGGTTCTCCCCAGCCCTATTGGAGATACCCTCACAGACCCATACCCCTGCAGACTGTTAATGTGTCTGGTCATGTTAATTGGAAGTGTCAGACTTGCCGACTGTTGACAATGTATCAAATCAGCAGATGTATCAGTCGTTTCAACTCATGGACATACCCAGCTGTAATGCTTCCATTAGGTGTTGGTACAATGTATCAAGATTCACCATTGGTAATGGGTGGATGTGAGTATGAACACATTAGAAGATGAAAGGTGAAAATGTTGGACACGAGCTCCACTCATTATATGTTAGTCAACTGTTAACAGTTAGCTGTTTGCGTAGATCTGACTTATTTTTTCTAAAATTCTCTGATAATCCTGACGAGTGTTTCCACTTCTCACACATGTTCATGAGTATGCGGTATCATCAGCTGTTAGCATATTCTCAGTTCTGTATACCAGCCTTCTTCCAATATGGCTTAGTTGACTTGAGCACATTTCACCGACGTATTTCATCATGTAAAACATGGATATATCATCCCTAGGAAATTACATAACAGTCTTAAGATCTCTTTTAAATGTCACGCAGACCACCATTGCTTGGATGTATGCACATTCTTAAGTAATAAATATATATCAACAATTGAGGTGCCAAAACCAAGCCCCCACTTAACATATAATTGGACCTCCTGAAACAGGAGAAGAATGGCTCCATGCCAACTGCTTTACAGATGTGAATGTGTCATGAGTCTTTCCCAACGTGTAAACTATAACCTGAAACAAACTTGTGTGTGACTATCGAAGATCTCTTGGCTTCTGTGTAGTAGTTTGGAAGATCTGATCTGCAGTTTGAAATTTAATATGTCGGTGATTGAGCAAAGTCAAAGTTAGAAATTACTACAAAATTATTGTTCAAGGTAAAAGTAATCTGGTTTGTCCATAAGAGGACACTTCGAATATGCCTATAAAATGCAAGTCATAAGCATTTAAGTGTCAGAGAAGTAGTTGCACTTGATCTCATCAGATAACTGTATTTTACAGCGTGAATGACTTACATTGTTACATGTGTTTCATTTGCTTCACCATGTATTTAGTAGGAAGTTAGTTTACACGTGTTATCAAATAACCAACATGTAAACTGGTCTCCTTCCGCTAACTCATTTAGTGACCTCTAGGCCTGCTGTGAAGCAATACATGCACAACTACATTACTATGTTACTAAAATCAAATATGAAAATTAACTGTTTGTAAAGCAGGACACAAAAAGCCTCTAATTGCGCCTCTTACTCGATTCTGTATATATACATATATCACACTCTACGATGAAAAAAAAAATACAAGATTAAAAAAAAGAAAAAGCAAAGATAATGCTGACGCCTTACTGCTTTGCATTTGGAGAGAACCCAGTGTTTTTAAATGAGTTGGTTTCAGTACCCTACGAGTACTGTAGGATAATTGTGACTTGGCTGGGGTTGATCCTGCCATGATCTGCTGGCGCTGGTTTGATGTCTTTGCTTTTGTAAGAAGTATTTAGCATTTCGGGACATACAGATAAGTAATAACCATATCAATGGGCACTGCTCCTTTTTAATTAACACTGTACAATAGTACAAACGTGTGCTGGTTGTATCAACACGATGAGGTAACTAACTCTGGTCTTAAACCCTTTAAGTACAGCATAATGGTTTGGTGTTCTACACCCCTCTGTCATACACTCATCACCCATACACGGTTGAGACACTCCTAAAAAGGTCTTCCTTGGTGCATTGTAACAACAAATGAGCATGATGAAGCATCATGCCGTCCTTAAAGGGTTAACAGCTATGATTATAGTGAGGTTTACTGTAGAATGGTTAAGGGTGGCGGCAAGGACTATTTAATGACCTTTATATTTACACATAGTACCACTTGCTGGATTGAATGTTAGACAAAACTAACCTCCGAAAACAGCAAACTGTCTAAAAGGGTATAGCCATTTTTAAACAACAATCATTGGACAAAAGTGCGTGGCCAAAGCCAACCAAATGGGTACTTAACCAAACTCAGTCTATACGTGATCTAGCCATTGAAATATGTAACATATGTAACAACTAGAACAGCTCACCGTTGGTATGAGGTTAAATGGTTGATGATTCGTTTAAATTAAAGGCAGGTCATGATAATAGCCCCCAATGCACAACCTGAAAGTGGCCATGTTCTATTGTATCTGTCGCGTTCAAATGCTTATCTATTCTTAGAACTGGTGAAACTCTGGAGTACTTAGTATATGTGTATGTATCCAACCAGTTTATGCCGCTATATGAACATACAACGTGTATATAATAAGGCAGCTTGTTCTCCATTTTGAGCGGCAATCATACCGATTAAAAACATCAATGCTCTCATTACGTACCTGTTAAACATATGCAAAGGTGATACATCTACACTTAAATAATCTGTCTGTAATAGGTCAAACAATATCTAGTTCTCTAAAATGAAATAGATCATACAACACTATGGCAAAACATTAGTGTGGCTCCTAGCAGACTAGCCACATACATGTGAATGGCCATGTCCATCTGAAGGTCAAGCCAGACGCTGTCTTCTATGATACCAAACGTACAGCTGTATAATCAAATCTGAAATCTATTACGGCAATGCCAGAAAATAATCTCAAGTGAATATGCTGTTGGAGTTTTACCACATAATGATACACTCTGAGTAGTCTGTCCAATGTTGGGCAGTTGCATCATTGGTGATGGGGCCTACAGATTTACAGCAGTCTCACACAATCGTTCAGAGTGCCTCTACTTCTTTGTATCAGCCTTGATAATGCTTGTATAAAACACATTTAGCCTACTAAATATATTCCTACTAATAACTGTGCCATCGCTCATATTGTCTGGATAATGCATTCACATATACACATGATTGCATCAATATTAAAGCTATATTTTGTACTCCTTGGTCTCAAACTAAGATACCTGCAATATCATACAACTATGTGATTCATATGATAAGTGAACTTTCATTTTCTCTACATGTTTTTGTGATTTCAAATTCTTGTAATGAACTCCTAGATAGATTAGTTTATATCCGGCTGATCTTGTGTTGCTTAGTGATTAAATATGAATATGTACAAGTGTTTGACATTCAGAATCGTTACTGTTACAAGTAGTTACCGTCTTGAGTCCTGCTGTTCAAGAAAAAAAATACAACAGAAGAGAAATGCTAAATAACAGAAAAATTGTATTCATGAAGCTACAGGACTTCTTTGGAAATTTCAGATTAAATGGACCTTTTAAAACTGAGTGTACTGGTATTACCCATACAAGATAAGGTGGGCAGTTTACATCATTGTCTCTTTCTCCCCGCAAAAAGAAAATGTAAACTGATTGCCTTAGCCGGCATGGTGCCTCAAAGCTTCGTGTACAGTTGTCATCATGGTGCATCTCTCCAACACAGCGCCGTCAAGTACCTGGTTAGCGCTGCATTAGTGCATCATACCCACTCTTTGTAAGTGTATCATTAACGAGCGGTCGCCATGCAGCGCTAACGAGTTACTCGCCAGTGCTGCAGTCATGCATCAGAGAACGGTGTAATATATATTAAAGCACTGTGCTACCCTTAAAGGATTAGAAACTATAAAATGTTAAAGGTAAGACGGGGATATAACCCGCCCTGGTTGTATGTGATGTTTTATACCCGATTAGATGACGACCCATTTGAATCCTAAATGGATTGTGTAAATAGAGTTGGACAGTTTTCTACAACAGAGATGGATATCCTGTTGTTGTGTACATGTGTAAATAGCAGCTATTTGTAAACTGAAACCAGTGTGGAATTGGTTTGAGTACCTTATTTATTTTCTCAAAAATAAAGAAGAAAGGGATTAATAGATGTTAACAATAAGATGTTCTTCTATTTGATAAACAAAAAGAAAAGAGAAGAAAATGCCTGATGGATTGGAAATTTTACATCTTTGACACTTAATGCACCACCGTGTTGGAAGGTGGTTTATATTTCATTTATCAGAAATTACCGGACAACTTATGGAAGTGTGTAAAAGGACTGGGTAGACTGTAAATAAAGTAGGGTGTTTATTTTTTAATGAAATTCTTAACCCCTGTACTAGTGAGCCGTGTGTGCTACAGCAGTGTAGAGCTCCCCTTGTCTGCCAGTTATAATGCAGTATTATTTAGACAGAATTGTCTATTATAAAGTGCACACACCAACAGGAGTAGGTCAGTCACCCCAGTCTGCACTTTTGTAAGTGTCCAGTCCATGGCTTATGTGACAGTGTCTTATATTTAGGTTACTCGATAATGTGATATTTTGAAAGGGAAGTTAAATAAATATGATTTGTTCATATAGGATAGGAGCTCGTATAATTGTTCATCACATAATAAAGAAGAATTGTTGGGAAAGATTATACTATATCAAACGTTGTTGAGTCTCCATTCATTATTCGAGTAAATAATCTAATGAAAGTCCAATCTGGATTAATGAACAGTTTTATTTTAAGCATTAGGTATGCGAATATATCACATATACCTGCACCTCAACGTCATTAGTGGTAATATGATGGTGAAGATTTCACAACAAATTTCTAAAAAGCATACAGGGAGTATACAAACATTCACCGGGATCACTACTTCACATGCAGTTACACAATGCTGTTCTCTCCAATGGTTACATCATGAATGTGATTGAGCCTACACCAATGTTGTCAAAATATTGTAGCTGCATAACATTATATACACAACTCTTGAGGTGAGAGTTCTCTTCTTGTCATCTAGAAAAACACATGAAATAATCCAGCATTCCCGTAAACCCAATCTCTAATTCCTTATCATGAAATGTTACATTTTGTATATTATTATTGGTTTTTCAAACACATTCAAGCACAACTTTTTTCATCGCTGACTTGACCATTAAATACCGAGGACAGCTCCAATTTCTTACACAATACAGAAACACCCTTTTGTACGCTTCGTGGACGCCCACGTGTGATGGGAATGTGTACTCTCTGCTAACCTTTGATGGCATATAGTGAAGCCGTAACTTAACATGGTATGTGTATTATTCGAGCTCAATGATTAATCTTTAACTTCTCCCCTCACCCAGTATAAATATATAAAGACAAATGCACCAGTGAATATCCCTCAGAAATACCTACCAGATATGTGTCATGGTTTGAAACATACAGTACCATCGCGATAATGCGCCGGGGCAGTCGCACTTTAGTGGGACTGTTACCCCCAGCTGGTTATTCAAGATCCGACTTTCTTGCTTAAGAAATAAATTAATTCCAAGACAGGCGCTCTATTAAAGCCATGCGCATCATCGCGACTGTATAGGTCCTGCTTCAGGATGACTAGTATATTGATATACCATAAATGCAAAAGTAGAAGACACACAGCACGTATAAACGTGCATATTGTTGAAGGGTATCTAACTATGGTAACTCCATTGAGGTAAAATGTGAGCATGGGCCATGCTTCCAGTACATTTATATGCCTGGTCAAATCTATAGATGTTCTACCGGGGATACAAATAACTTCTTCTACAGTCAGGCCGAGTAATCTATCCATCATACAATAAGTTTAACGATGCATTTGAACTAGAACTGGGATAAACATTACTTGGGAATTTCATTCCTCTTATGACATTAACGGGAACAAACTGCACAAGCATTAAAGGTTAATCGGACGGTTTCCCATTTACAGGGAGGGAAACTATACTAGACCACTTTCATGTGAATACATCAGTAAGCTTCATGTACATAAATTAATCATTAACATGAAATAATCAGATGGACACTTGAAAAAGGCACTAAGTACAGCGATCAGGATCATGCCAAATATGGCACTAAGGAGTACAAGCACTTTGTACTTTTATCACATTCATAGTCAACCCCTTGGGGATTGGGGACTAACGATAAAGGTATACATAATTATATGCATGCACATGACTAACTTCCTCGCCATTTTAATTAACAGAAACTAGCGGTGGGAATCGTGAGTGAGGGCAGAGGCAAAGGGTCAGTGTTGGGCCACAGCGGTATTTTTGCATCTTACCGGGTACATTAAACTGATGATTCATCTGTTAAAATTATGTTTGCTGTTCGTCTCTACCACATGAAATGCAGGCATGCAAGCAACGACATTTATAGGAAACGGAGTTGGCTTAAACAGATTGGATACCATTGGACTGAAATTACATTCTTTTTATTGTGTATACTTTTTGTAGAAGGGAATGGGCACTGTACTGCTGACTATTAATAAAATTTCTTTTTATAACTTTTCAGGGTCACTAAAGTAATCTCAGCAATGTTATTCCTTGGATAGCTGGCTACCGGTATGGAGTCTGCAGATGGATATTACTATATTAATTAAGTGTTTTTTTCTGCGAGTATCGAATGAACACAACCCGCATAATGTATCACATAGACCCAGATATGTACCATAAGGTCAAAAATAAAATTATATATTACTTAAAATGCGAAATCCACGGAGGGAATGTCTTCAAACGTCTTCAACTGTTACACCGTCAGAGTTCTTCTTTACCTGTTGAGTAAAGTCAGGGATGTCGTCTAGTCGTCGGTAGGCTAAATAGTCCCGAAGGCGCTCGGGTAATGGTAGTCGGCTAATGTGTCCGGTGATGGTGCGCCCTGCCACCACTCCCTGCAGGGTCCTGCGGGTCTGAAGGCGGCACAGGTCTTGTAGTCTGCGCGGTGTCTGCAGGAATTCACGCACCCACTCCATGAGCGGCTTGGTGTTCATGATGCTCAGGTTACGCGGATACGTGTTGTTGAGTTGGTGCATGGTCAGAGAGGTACCGGCCAACAGTAGCAGCGTCAATACTTTGATGCGACAGTTGAAGAACGCCCAATAGATTGGAGAAAGACCACTGGAAAAAGTAAAGTATTCTGGATCAATATTATATTCATTATGGCCTGTTCGAAAAGAGGACTACTACTTGTGTGGCGGATTGGATTCTTAAGATTAAAAATAAGTAGCTAATAAACAAGTTACTAACTCTTGTACATTCGAAATCTAATTTAAAATGGTTAACTGTACAGTGGTCATGAAAATTATACGTTTATAACATAATGGTTTGAAAACCACACAATAGATCATGTATTATTTATATGGTATGAGTCATACAGGTGTCATCTTAACATCTAGATGTTTTGTATAGAATAACATCATTTACAGAAAAGATCATATTGCTCATGTCAAAACATTCTTACGTGTGATCAGCAATGTTGACGTCAGCACCTTCTTTGATGAGCCAGCATGCATTGTCCTCCTTCCCGAAGTAGACACTGAGTGATAATGCTGTCTCCTCTTGGTTGTTATCTGTCAAGTTCAGCAGTGCCCCATGCTCGGTGAGCAATTGACACGCCTGCTCTGAGCCGCTCCGAGCAGCTAACATGAGCGGTGTGTCACCAGAGTCGGTGCGAGTATTTACGTTAATCCTCCTGGTCTCTAACAACAGCTCTAGGACCTCTTCACTCTGCGCTGCTATGGCTAAGTGCAGCCCAGACTCGTGGCTGCCATCCTTAGTAGCTGCAACATCTGCTCCTGCCTCGATGAGCAGCTCAGTTAATGTGTAATCCCCGAGCCAGATGGCACTGAGTAATGGTGTGCATCCCATACAGCGACCACTGTTCACTTCAGTACCCCCCGACACAAGCGTCTGCACAATGATGTCACTACCCGCGCGCACCGCATGAAGTAATGCCGAGTCCCCGTTACCATCAACGGTATTCACATCAGCGCCCTTAGCCACTAACAGTCGGACGCACTGAGGGCACTTTTTTTGACACGCCTGGAGAAGTGCACTTTGGCCGCGGGTATTTTTAACGTCCAGCACGTCAGCACCTTGGTCAACCCTGGAGAGCAGGAGCTGCATGAGATCCTCTGAGTCTGAGCCATCCTCACAGACAATGTGGAGTGGGGTCACCTGCTTGTTCCCCATCACCTTTAGTTGGGCACCAGCATTCAGAAGCAGCCTCACAACGTCCATGTCGCGGTGGGAGGCAGCAATATGTAGGAGACTCACCTTCTGTACACCTAAGTGTGAGCACACATTGACCTCAGCGCCAAGCTGGATCAGCGTAGAGACTGCCTTGGCATTGCCTTCCTCCACGGCTGTGGTCAGCGGACGGACATCCTCAATATAACTCAGGTTGTTGAGCACTGCCCCAGCTTCCACCAGCGCCCTACACATCTGTAGGTCACCTTCATTGGCCGCCAGGACCAGCACTGGGATGTTGCTGCCATGTAGTCTGTGGTTAGGGTTCGCACCCTTATCCAGCAGGGCCTTGACCAGCTTCAGCTTGCACTTGGAGACAGCCGTTACAAGTAGAGACGATAGTTGAGTCTTGTACTTGCTCACACTAGTCGAGTCTTCCTCCAGCTTACCAAGGAGGAGCTCTAATAAAGTGTCATCCTCTGGAACTAGTTTGATCACAAGCTGGAGCACGTCTATTACAGCGAAGCCAGACTTGCGCAGGTCAACCCCTGCCTCTAGCAACCTGAGTATTATAGGTCCATTTGCTGTTTTTAGGGCTTGCTGCATTGGGTACAAGGCAGCTGGTGGGGAGGTGACCGCCTCTGTCCAGGATGCTTGCATCACACCGGGGCAAGCTTTCTGAGGGTCAGCCCCGTGAGATAGAAGAAGATCCATTAGTAAAACATCCTCATTTGTTATTGCCTCTACTAGAGGCGTCTTCCCATTGTCTAAGATTTCATTGACGTCTATAGATCCAGACGACAAGACATTCTGTGTTGTGGAGATGTCGCCCCGATACACTGCTGTTATGAATAATTGTTTCTGGAAGTTATCTGCTTCCTCTTCTATTGATGCCATGGTTATGTGTGATCATGTGGTGCCACTCATCTGTAACTTTAATCCTATGGAGAGAAGGATAAAGATGTTAAATTGTACATTCAAAGAAAAATTCGATTTCAAAAATGAGAAGCCAAAATGACCCTAATCAAAATACCAGTACCGGTATTCTTAATATATCCCCCAAGGTAGTGCACTCAAATCGGTATTGCTACAGCACCTATTGCACTTAGCCCAGCAGAGGTAATCGATATATGAATGGTATTGATTCAGGTGAAATGGTCCCTTTAACATCAGGGAGAAAAATAGGATTTTTTCCTGCTTTATGAAAAGGAATAATATTTTAATGAGCATTTGCTGCTCTATAAAATGGGGGTAGACCCCTAAATTTGACACGGCAACATGGCCTTTTCGAAATGCGACATATGGGGCCTAGTGACATGAGGCTTTAAAAAGTTAGTGACAGGGGACATGGACATTTCTTAAAATTGATATGGGACAGGAACATTATTAAGCGACATAGGCATGCAACATGGTAATTTCTTAAAATCTAGATGCGAAATGGGGATCCCCCCCCCCCCATTTATACCCCCTATAAAGGTTGGTGTATACACATGTATGGAATTATAACATGTGAATATATTTTTGCGGGGTGTAGAGGGTATTTCTATATATCAGGGGAGAGGTCTAAGTTCTTTTCTTGAGCAAGTTGAGGGTGGGGGGTGGGGTGGAGGGAGTATGTTCACAATGCCCAACTTAATGTCAGCAAAACAGTTTTGTTAAATTTTATATGAGGATATACATTTACAGCTGGAAATTCAAAAAATACCTACCTGATTCTCCTGCCTATTCTGATCAGTTTAGATCACAGAAATGATTCAACTTAACAATTGCTTTCATCCTGATTGCATAGAAACTAGATGCAGTGGGAGGATAATCAATATAGCTCTGGAAATCTATCACAATGCTCTATTAGGCAAGACCGATTCCATAAAATCTAGCACATTTTTGAAATTTTATACAACTCCCTACAGTTTAAGCATTATGGTACCGTGGGGGTGGTCAGAAGAAAGATATTGTACCGCGTACTTAGAACCCCCACCCCCTAAAGATCCAGATCCCCCAAAAAGAGTTCACCCCCCTACATACGCGCCTATTTACCCTAAATATGCCTCACTACATTTTATAACATCCCTTGATTTTATCAGTGGGGGGTTTCAAGGGGATATGAGTAGCCTAGGCTATGTACGTATGGGGGGGGGGTAGTTTTTTGATTGATTGATTGATTGATTTGTTTAACGTCCAGAGGTACATCAAGTACCTCACGGGACATCTCAAGTTGGCAAGGAGTCATCCACATATAGTGGTAGTCTGCCTTGCAGTAGTAGGACAGGTATTTATATGCTGCTTGCCCTATACAGTAGTGACCGCATCTATGGGTGATCGAATCTATGGAATGAATGACCGCATCAATGAGGTGAGGGAGAAAACCGCTACCGGGGCACGTCCCCTACTCTTTTTGAAGGATAGCAAGTGTTCTTTTATTTGCCTGGACCTAGCTACCTGGGCTAGTACCATAGTAGGCAGGGCCAGACAAACCATGGCCTTTGATATCTCAGACATGGTTCACTGAGAAGGGATCCTATGCCAGACCACCAGCAAGAAGGCCCGGGCCCGTGCATATGGGCAGCAGTTGCCAAACAGCTTACGTGACTGATCACAGCAGTTAGGCACAAGACCCCTCAAGTTTTGTCGCCTTTTACGAATCCGGTATGTCCATTGGTAATATGGAAGGCTCATGCCTCCATCATGAAGGTCCCCACTAACACAGGGGGAAGGTAGTATAACTGCGTACATGGTGCAACAGGGGGTGGGGGGGGGGGGTTATTTTTGGCAAAGTAATTAATGGATGGCCCCTTTGTATCTAGATGAAAGGGGCCTTGTCGCTTGTGTGTAATTGCTATCCAACTGGCAGGATAGATGCTGGCCGACGCTGGGCCCTACCTAACACTCCCCCCCCCCCCTGTTTAGCAAAAGCTAAACTATTAAAATGAAACCCCTCCTCATTCAACTGACAATGACATTGATTGACACTATAGTGGCAGCTCCAGATATTATGGTACGATGTTTAAGTTATGCATAACTTGAATAAGATATCAAAACACATAGACGGTCTATTCAAATATACCTGATATCACACTATGTCACTTACTGCAGTGAACTAGTCACACACAACAATCTATACCTATTTGCAGAGGGATTACATGGAAAACGCCCATCCTCTGGTTTGATTTGCCTGGTAAAGTTGTTGACAAACGGCACCAATCTCTCCATGCACTCGAGATAGTCGTCGAGACAGGCCAGCTTGACTAGCAGAAACCCACTATAAATTTTCGTACTTTTGTAGCCGAAACAGAAGTGGCATATAAAAAATCATAGCTCACATGTAAATGCATATTTATTCGTGTTAGATTTAACCAAAAAAAAATATATTGAGTTGTCAAACTCTAAAGTCTATTTTGTCCTAAACTAACATCTGAAATGTAAAATGAACCGAAGCCGCGCTCTCCGTGCAAGTTTTGATTTGTTTTGGATCTCCTTTTGTTGACAAACCTGGGTATTACTTACAGAATATAAGTAACAACCGCTTAGAAGGCATTATGAATGTACTAGGCGCAGTAAGGTAGGATATATCTGTGTTACTGTAGGTCTACTGTGTGATAGAGCAAGGAGGGCACCATCTAATGCTATCAGTGGCATCATTTGTTCAAGACATCAAGTTGTTAAGGCCATGAGAACTGCCATTTGAGTTTACCGTCCACCGCCCGCATGCCTTTGAAAGGGCCGCATGAAAAGTTCATTATTAATATAAAATTTCATTATTGTCAAAATTGACCGAAAATGAAATTGGAAAGTGAAAAATTGACCTTACAACACCCCCAAAATAACCAGTTTTTGATGATATTATAATAATGAAAAATGAATAATGAAAAAAGGCCGCATCAATTCTCAAAATACCTTGGAGTTGGACGGTAAACTCATTTGTGAGTTCTCATGGCCTAATGTTGGGGCACATTCACCGATGATGATTCAGTGATCCATTCAACCACACCGTCAGTCACTCACTAGTCTGTTCGTGTCAGACCATAACAGTAGCCGGGCTGTGTTATAGACAGGGCCAGTCCGATAGCCCGCATCGCAGGGTTCAGAATTCGCTGAACTAGTCACTCACTGACACTTGCAGAACAATAGAGTTCGCACCTTGGAAGGCTTGGTTATACTGCATACCCTGGTTTAAAATAGATGACAATGGTTATGAAAAGGTATGTAGATTAACCACAGCTTGCTGGTAGGGCGTTGCTCAGTGGGTTTCATCGAAACTAGGCGACTTGGGCTTCGCCCTCGTCTGGCCCCACCAGCAAGCTGTGGTTAATTCTTTTTTCTTTTTTTAAACATATTTATTTCAACCTGGTTAGGCTGGTTTGACACTCTCGGGTATTCACCGGTCTGCCGTATGTCTCCAGGGTTGGGAGGTTGTGGAGGTGCATCCCATGTGTTATAGTCCTATAGTTCATAAAATGTCCATATAAGCACCTTAACCTCCACCCTTTCCTCTAACTACTCTAGTACATTTTTATTTGCCTTTGTATGAATGAGCTAAAAAAAAAAAGAAAAAAAAAAGGGGGGTACAGGGCATAAAAAGGACAGACAGTCGGTCGGGTGGGGAGGTGGGCTAAGTCAAGGCAATGTATAATCATGGTACATGTGCTCTCTCCTCCTAACTAGCTAGGCAGTGGTTTGACATAGTTAGGATTTCCTGATGCTTAATACTAGTTACACCGCATTTCTTCCTTCGTTAGGGTACAGCGGAGGTGAGCGTCTGCTGTGGACAGAGGAACACTTAGGCCTAAAAAAAAAAAAAGTTGTGTTCCGGTATCCCGACCGACCCTACGTTTTAGGGGCCGACCCTAATTTTTTTGGGCCATTTTTTCAATTTTTGAGAAAATTTAGGGCATTTTTGGCGATTTTACCACTAAAATTAGATTTTTTACCAAAAAAAAATTGTAAAAAAAAAAAAAAGGCGACCTACCGACCCTATTTATTTTTGGGCATGTTATCGGAACCAGAGACATGGAGGGGGAGATGGGACACAAGAGAGAGGGCCCAGTATGCTTGCCACGGGTGTTATGCAAATTAGGTGTCATGGCGGCCTGCATGGTTGGCTGCATGGTAGGGGTCATGGTTGGCTGCACACACCATTCAGCAGATGTGAAAACGGATCTATCTTTGACAATTAATTATGAGAAAACTATCTATCCTACATATTAATGCAGTGTAGGATTAGGAAGCCCTAGGCTAGTTGTATATGAATAAATCGAGTTTTGTTCAAGTTTCCACTCAATAAAATTCTGGGGATGGGGTTCTGATAATATACCTTTCTCAGGCCCGTAGGGTGGACTCTGAAGATATGAAAACGGATCCATCTTTGACAATTAATTCTGAGAAAACTACTTATCCCACATACTAATGTAGTATATGATTAGAAAGCCCTAGCCGAGTTGTCTATGAATAAATTGAGTTTTGTTCAAGTTTCCACTTGGATCAAAATCTGCGGATGGGGTACTGATAACATGAATTAGGGCCGACCGGTTGGGGTGACTCCGCAGATATGAAAACGGATCCATCTTTGACAATTAATTTTGAGTAAACTATCTATCCGACACACTAATGCAGTATAGGATTAGAAAGCCCTAGCCTAGTTGTATATGAATAAATTGAGTTTTGTTCAAGTTTCCATTTCAATAAAATTCTGGGGATGGGATACTGATAACATATCTTAGGGCCGACCGGTCGGGGTGACTCCGCAGATATGAAAACGGATCCATCTTTGACAATTAATTTTGAGTAAACTATCTATCCGACAAACTAATGCAGTATAGGATTAGAAAGCCCTAGCCTAGTTATATATGAATAAATCGAGTTTTGTTCAAGTTTCCATTTCAATAAAATTCTGGGGATGGGATACTGATAACATATCTTAGGGCCGACCGGTCGCGGTGACTCCGCAGATATGAAAACGGATCCATCTTTGACAATTAATTTTGAGTAAACTATCTATCCGACACACTAATGCAGTATAGGATTAAAAAGCCCTAGTCTAGTTGTATATGAATAAATTGAGTTTTGTTCAAGTTTCCATTTCAATTAAAATCGGGGGATGGGATACTGATAACATATCTTAGGGCCGACCGGTCGGGGTGACTCCGCAGATATGAAAACGGATCCATCTTTGACAATTAATTTTGAGTAAACTATCTATCCGACAAACTAATGCAGTATAGGATTAGAAAGCCCTAGCCTAGTTATATATGAATGAATCGAGTTTTGTTCAAGTTTCCATTTCAATAAAATTCTGGGGATGGGATACTGATAACATATCTTAGGGCCGACCGGTCGCGGTGACTCCGCAGATATGAAAACGGATCCATCTTTGACAATTAATTTTGAGAAAACTATCTATTCGACATACTAATGAAGTATAGGATTAAAAAGCCCTAGTCTAGTTGTATAGGAATAAATTGAGTTTTGTTCAAGTTTCCATTTCAATTAAAATCGGGGGATGGGATACTGATAACATATATAAGGGCCGACCGGTCGGAGTGCCTCCGCAGATATGAAAACGATCCATCTTTGACAATTAATTCTGAGAAAACTACGAACCCCACATACTAATGCTGTACAGCATTAGAACGTCCTTGCTTAGTACTATATGAATAAATTGAGTTTTGTTCAAGTTTCTACTTCAATTAAAAAATGGGGATGAGATACTGATACCATATCTTCAGCCCGACCAGTCGGGGTGCCTCCGCAGATATGAAAACGATCCATCTTTGACAATTAATTCGGAGAAAACTACGAACCCAACATACTAATGCTGTACAGCATTAGAACGCCCTTGCTTAGCACTATATGAATAAATTGAGTTTTGTTCGAGTTTCTATTTTAATTTTAAAATGGGGATGAGATACGGATAACATATCTTCAGCCTGACCAGGCCGGGTACAGAGGTACAGAGGCTCAAAGGCTGGGTACAGAGGCCCACAGGCCGGTTACACTTACAGAGGTAGGGCCAAACAAAAAAATAAGTTGTGTTCAGGTAACATGACCAAAAAAAATAGGGTAGGTAGGTCGCATTTTTTTTTTTTTCCAAGTTTTTTTTTTGGGAGAGTGTGAGGTGCCCTCTTACCAATTCCCATGCTGATTGCCACTAATACCCATGTACCAACCAATTAAATGGACTAATTAAACGATTATCATGTTCTAAATATTTCTATTATCTGGCCAAGGGAGTTTTAGGCTTTAGTAGGCCACATAGGGCCGGGTACAGAGACATTAAGGCCGGGTACAGAGGCTCTAAGGCCGGGTACAGAGGTGTTGAGCTCATGCTCAATGGTCACACTTCACTGCCCCCCCCCCCCCCCACCCCCCGCCCCCCCCCTCCCCCGCCGCCATTGCCGCGGCAGTGAAGTCTAGAGCACACAGCCTTCACAGTGGTGGACGCCGGTCCCCTCCTTTTAGTCCCTGTCGGAACACAACTTTTTTTTTTTTTAGGCCTTAGTATTTTGTCTGACCAGGCAGTACTCCCATATATGTGGAGGGCACTCAATTGAGTTCTAGGTCAATCTTGTAGAAGACAAGAGTCACATTCTCTGGAGTCCCTTAGGACTATATCCTGGGATGGTTGACCTGGTGGTCCATTTTAAGTCTTTATTATGGAGGTCCCACTGAATAGGGTGTAGTGTCCTTTAGGCGTCCAAGTGGTATGTAGGAATGAAAAAAGTTTTTTCCGTATCACATTGGTAAAGTCAGTTTTGTCTGTTATCCATCTTTTATTATACCTAGCATATGACATGCCTATTCCTACAACCTAGACCATGCGGACTGCCAATGTGTGCGATACAGACCTCTGTTTCACAACGTGTGCAATACGGAAGAGTGGTGTGCAAACAGATGGGGTGGTGTGTAAAACAGGGCAAGTCACAAATGTGAATTCTGGAATATCTATTGGAATATCTATCGGAGTATATCCGCGCAGTTGTACGCACCATGCGATACGGACACCAAAACTCGTCGTCGTACATCCAGTTGTATTTTTACTCGTTCATTTTTATGTTAATATCAGACGGAGGGGCGTTCCATTGTGAAAGCAGCTGGTATGGGCTACATACCTTCTCATAACCATAGTCTATCTATTACTTAGTGACAGTGACTATCCACACTGGACCACCGTGACATTCTTGGCCTGTATGTTTCCATCGTGCTCATCCATGGATTACGTTATTTGGATGCATGGCTAATCCCCCCCTCCCCGGTCAAGGGGTCCACATTTTTTTTGCCCCCCCCCCCACCTGTTGTTAAAAAATGATCACTCGGACCGGGGGGGGGGGGGGTGATGGTTTTGCTTTTTTTCTTGGGGGATGCCCCTTTTTAGCAGTGCCTTACTATAGTAGTCTAGAGGTTAGACCTTCGTACATGCACCCTGTGTCGATGTAACGTTCCTCCGTCGTTGGGCTGAAGCAGGACAATTACTTAATTTACTATAGTTCAAAAGGGGGGGATTTTTTGGCGCCTTCGCCGAGGGGGGGGGCGAAATATTCTATGCACACACGGGGGGGGGGGGGGCGTAAAAAAAACGCCCAAAATCTCACCATCGAATTTTTTGCCCCACCCCCTAAGGGAGCGTTCATTATTTATGGCAGAGGGGGGGCGGGCGTTTGGCAAAACGAATGGGTCCCAAAAAAAAAGACCCCCCCCCCTCCGAATGGGTCCAAAAAAAAAGACCCCCCCCCTCCAAATGGGTCCAAAAAAAAAGACCCCCCCCCCCCTCTGAATAGGTTGAAAAAAAAAGACCCCCCCCCTCACCATAGACGTTTATAAATACTTAATAATGGCATCAACGACATACAAAGTCTACATAGTCCTATACTATAACCTGTTATAGCATGTGCTTAACCATTATTTGAGGGAGTGGTTATAGAGCATAACAATATGGTGAACATTTTTGCATCTCCCACATGTGGAGAGCGCACATTTTTCTGTTTCCATGGCACGTTTGATATTTTTGCTAAAAATTGGTGTAATTATTTTGGTCCCCACCTACAAGTCCTGCAAATACTGTTTGGTAGAAGTACCATGAAATGGCCCAGCTCAGGGGCCACGGAAGGTGGATAAAGTTGGGGGGCCCAGCTCCCAAAGCCAGCTGATGAGTGTTGGTTCGAGGGAGAAACAAATGGTTGTTTCGGGGCGGCAGCCCCCAGGAAAATTTTGGAATTTGACCTTTATATTAGTGTATTCAGAGTGGTCTGAAGTCTACTATATAATCCATGGAAAATTTTGTAATTTTACATTGAAATTGATGTGTTCTGACAGACTTTGACCTTGTCATTCAAGAATATTTTAGGAATTTTACCTCGAGATTGGTGTATTCTTGTCTAGAATGTTCATGTTTCCCAAAAAGATTGGCTCCCCAACTTTACTAGGCCCCCCCTGTTCCGCCGCTACTGCAGCTTTAAAAACAAAGATGTTTGATGAAGAGACGCTCTGGAAATAATAATAGTGGCAAACCTGAGGAAAATTTTGAAAATATAGAGGTCAATCGCCCATTTTAATGTATCCTGGTATTATAACTTGCAGTTAAATGAACAAGATCATTATTTAAACCTAGTTTGGTTTTCCAAAGGCTAGGATCAGTAAGAAATAGGGAGCTCAGGGTGAGACTTTGAAGTTGAACAAAGAGTCACAGGGGAATGTGTCTTTGGTATATAACAGCACGGATCAATCACAATCACTTAACCCATCAATGGTATACATGGATGTTACATGCACCATAGTTGATAACCTTTATTTGAGGAAATGCCATAAGGTACCTGCCTTCAAAGTTCTAGGGTGTGGTCAGTATGACCAAGCCATGGGAATGCATTGACTGCAAAAAAGTAAAGCTTTAAAATAGTGATGAATAACTCACTGATAACCCTGCAGAGCGTCGGAAGCAACTTGACCAGAACCAAATATAGAGCTCTAAAAATTCTGATGAGGCCAGGGTTCTCCGCACATAGGGATTACACAGGCGGGCCGCCTGTGTGCTTTTCACTGCCGCCTGTGTGAAATACCCTCATAATCACCGCCTGTGTGCTTTTAGCTATCCATAGGTTTTTGAATTTTGTAAATACTCCAATTAGAACAGAAGTTATTCCCATTTTAGCAATTCCTTCAATTTGTTCTGCCATACTGCTTCAAAATGCCCTAATTGACAATTGATTTTTTCTAAATTTCCAAACCCCCTTACAGTCTTAACTACGGACTAGACTTAGTAGAGTTTGTTAAGCGACCGACACTTGGCATTAATCAAAATAATGTGAAATGTACGGTGTGCTTTTTCATCCTGCGGAGAAGCCTGTGAGGCCAAGTAGCGATGAGTAGCAATGATTATTCAGTGCCTGATTTCTGTTGAAGCCAAAGAGGGAGATTTAGAAATTGGCGACAGAAGGAGTGGCATCCGCAGCAGAAAACTCTGGATCTGGTGGCTATTTGCTACATTTCAAGGCGTTCGGTACACCCAATTTATAGTGGGATGATCATGTTTACTCTTTGAGTCTTCTGATTTTATGAGTCCTAGAATCTCTGAGAAGCAGGCAGCTATCAGGGAAATGGTGAAGGTATTCTTAAAAAAATGAGAGCTCTGCAATCAGAACGCTGTGGCTCATTTAGCAGGGTCTGGTACAAGACACCAAGGAAAAGTGTGTATCATGACTGGTGTAATCCCGCCTTTGACTGGTGGAGTGGACCTAAGCGACAATGTATCAATATGCGAGGTAGATCTGCATCTTGCATACCATGCATGTACTTCTCTATTGGGAAGAAAGGCAGGGTCTAGACATGTAGGCAAGTTCACCCTTGCATATGGATGCCAAAACGTGATTGGCAAGGCTAAAGTCCAATTAACCCAAACTATTTCGGATACCGTACTGTCATATTTCGGCGCCACAATAGCATTCATCTAGCTGCACAATGATAGCTTTGCTGTTTAGACCCCCTACATTCCGTACTCCTATTCTCATGTTGAATTAATGCTCTTTCTCCAGTTATTGTTGATTTAGGAAAAGAAAAGTAGTGAATCATTCAAAGTGCCGATTGGTAGGCAAGAAATTTAGCAAAGTTCTACTGTCTTTATGACCCCAATTCGCGACATGTGTCGTGAAATTCGCGTCACGTTGTGTCAAAAAATACCCCCTCCCAAATAAATACCCCTAAAAAAAATGACCCCCCCCCCTCAGAATAGGTTGAAAAAAAAAGACCCCCCCCCTAAGAATAGGTTGAAAAAAAAAGACCCCCCCCCTCCGAATACCCCTAAAAAAAATGACCCCCCCCCCTGATTTGCACACCCCCCCCCTGGCATAAATAATGAACGCTCCCTAAGTCACGAGAGGTCAAAAAAGTTCCCCCTCCCCCCCCCATTCTCGTAGCCCTACCAAGTAACCACAAACTTACCTATACCACTACCTAACTATCATGCTGTATTGCCACTTTGACCGCTAAAATATTTCGCATGATTTTCCTTTTGTACAGTCGAGCTGACCAAGGGCAAGCAAAGCGGCGAAGAGCTCGCAAGGATTTGACAGAGGAACAAAAACAAGAGATTAAGGAGGCATTTGAGCTATTTGATACCGACAAAGATGGAAATATTGACTACCATGAATTAAAGGTACTGGGACATGAACAACATGTATAAAATCTTTTAATGCTTATTGTATACAAATGTAGCAAATGAAAAAAAACGCACCAATATGGTGAGTAAGAGGAAACATATAATTCCTCAAATTAGAGCTTCAGGCAATATTACCTAATTCTTAATCACTGAATTCAAGCCTCCATGACTGAGCGCTTGCGTCAAAAGGCAGCCCTTTCAATTCATAACTATGACCAATTATAACAGACATGTCAAGGGAAATAAGAAATGGATCATGAATCCAATACACCAGGACTTAATCACTCTAAGGAGTTCTTAACCTAAGCTCGTGATCCTCTAATGTATAGGCTAATATGATTGCCTCTTCAGGTGTCGATGAGAGCCCTGGGATTCGATGTGAAAAAGGCAGACGTATTAAAGATCCTCAAAGATTATGACACCAACGGCTCAGGCAAAATCAAATTTGAAGACTTCAATGAAGTTGGTAAGCTGTTATTACAAAATATTTCACAAACTATTAAATGGACCCAGTTGTACATTTGTTCATCAGAGCGTTTTGTCACTTGTTTTTATAGATCACTGTTTTGCTGTGAATCTCAGCACAACCATTTTCTTCTGGATATTTTTCTACCTTGCTAAATTATATGAGACGCAGCTAGGGTCCGAAGATTGCTTATTTAGTACTGTAGTTTACTCATAAAAACATCGTATAAGCTGTACCGTATGCAGGGGTAGACACTAACTTTTTCAGCTGTGGGCCACCCGGGCACATAGCTCTAGAAAACGACGGGCCCGGACCAAGATCTGTGGGCCAATGGTCAATATTATGTTTTCTTTAAGAGAAAACACATGTATATTCCTGATTGGTCTATAAAAGAGTGTAATCAATATGATAAATTCGGGCATATTTCCCTCTTTCCAACGATATATTGCATGACTTTAGTTGTCAGACAAACTTTCTTCAATTGTCTTCCAAATACTCCTGTGGGCCACCCGGGCCCATAGGAATGCTATTTTGCAGAAAACTACGGGCCCGGACCCAAAACTACGGGCCATTGGCTCCCGGGCCAGCGTTAGTGTCTACCCCTGCGTATGTATGACATTATATGTTGAAACATTTACTTGATTTCATGACTAAAAACTTCCTTGTGTTCCATGACAGTGACCGACTTGATGCTGGACAGGAATCCAGTAGACGAGATGGTGAAGGCCTTCAAGCTGTTTGATGATGACGAGTCTGGAAAGATCAGTCTCCGCAATCTGCGCCGTGTTGCGAGGTACAGTATATGGGACAATGTTATATGTGCCTCTACATGGGTCCCCAGAATTTTGACCGTGTCGCCGTGTCGATTTTTAGCTACAGGGCCATCTCATCGTGTCGATTTTTAGGTATATAAGAACTTAGAGAAAAATCGATGTGGGTCGATTTTTATCCTAATTTTCCTGTGTCCGTCGATTTTTAAAATGGCCTAAAAGGGCCGTGTCGCCGTGTCGGCCGTGTCGATTTTTACCCATGGAGAGGCACTTATATTGCAGCTGAAAAGTTGAGAATCTTTAAAATGTTATGATTATAAAGTTGTGCCTTTCTCAATTTCTTTTAAAAACTTAAGCCATTAGTGTAAAGCTTATTTGAGCTATCTAAATGCATATTGCATGTATATTTGTACAGAGAAAGTGAAGCTAAAGGATATATATTGTCAATACCTTATTTTCACCTTTCTGGACGTTTAAATCGCTGAAAAAAAGGGTGTATTGTAGACGACAAAATGTCAAAGAAAAAGTATAGTTGTGGGGTTAGATTTTTCAGATGGATAATAAAAAAAAGTGCTGAAATAGAATAACTTCTGTTCTAATTGATGGATTTTCAAAATTTAAGAAACCTATACATAGCCAAAAGCTATGTGGCTCACATGTGGCTATGTTAATGCTATACACAAATCGTTCTGCATGTACCTCCTATAATGATATCTTACGAAATCTTATTTCAGGGAGTTGGGAGAAAATATGAGTGATGACGAACTAAGGGCCATGCTTGACGAGTTCGATAAGAACGGAGATGGAGAAAGTAAGATATAATTTCAATGAAGTCTTACATGCTGTCTGAATATGTACATGAACATGTATTCCATAATAAGAATATGCCATCATATGCAGTACTGTATTCAATAGTAGTAGAATGTCGCTTTTGTAATTAAGAGCGTAATAGTTTCAATGATCGTAAAATGTTTTTAGTCTAAAATGATGTATTATGGGGGAAGGGCGATCATCACATAAATCGGGTATTTTCCATGTCGCTAAATCAGGGACATTAGACCCCTGCAGTATGGTCTACAGCACTTACATTAGAATTTTAGCAATTAAGGCGGCAACCTTGTCCCATAACGAACTATATTAATTTGTACCTATTTGTGCCTATAGGGGGCGTGCCCGAGTAGTTGACCTTCTGCTGACCTTCTAGCCCACAATAACCCTTTTCTTTTATTTTTTTCCAGTTGATGAATCGGAATTCATAGCAATTATGACAGGGGACACATAGAGAGAAGACCTAAACAAATGCTATCCGTCCCGTCGTATTAAAGCGAATTATTAGGGTATGGGTAGATTGCTCTAGGTTAGGGGGGTTTATGCGAAGAATTGTTGTACATATAATAAGTGTCCTATATTAAATACAGACAGTTGTCGATGACTGCCCTGGGGATTCCATTAATCACGTTGACACTGTAGATGTTGCATATGGTCCAACCAAATTAATAGGATGTGTATGTGTAGTGTGTATGTAAGTGGCTGAACAAAAGGTATCAACATTTACTAGTAAGTGCAAGTTTACTTCTATTTATCTTGAATGAAAGACTCCTTTAAGGATGTTACTGTATATGTTCGTACAGTTCATGGAGAACTTGTATGTACAGTAAACCATAACTGAGAGTGTGAACATTGTAAATATTCATATATGTATTTTGCATGGTGATAAAATCAAATAAAAAGACTCCTTGCTTATCTAATGTAGTTTTGACTCTTCGTGGATAGTAAAGAATAGTTATGTACAGGCAAGGGAAAAGGGTCCTCTAAAAAAACACAACTTTAAAATTGGTCTCATGAGCTTTCCATTGATATGTTACACTAGAAGATAACGATTCTTTTTTTCTGAAGCCAAAAATCTCCAGCCTGTTATTGACTACCGTTTTCAATGTAATAAGCACACATCCCCTTTTAGGGCCAATTTTAGATTGTAAAACCACTAAAATGTGTCAAATTATTAGCTCGAATGTACCTAAACTATTAGAAACGTGTGCTACATGTATAATACTTTGTTAAGTGTACTGTATGCTTGTCATGTCAAATAGGGAATGAAATAGTAAAAAGATCGGGGGAAATTAGCTGTGTGGCTATGCCTCTGGTACCGGCCTAGAGGCAGACGCCAAGGTTGAAAGCTCAATTAGGGGAAATGGGTGTGGGGGTGTGCGCTTAAAGGTAGGGTTCGGTCAATTTTGATCTACCAACAATATCTCTTAATCACTTGGGACTATATTAGTTTGATACATAATGATATGATAAAAGCAAAAAAATCAATACTTCATAGTGCTAGATTTTGATATACATGTATTGGCAATTGAAGATAGGACACCCTTAACAATAGCCGGATATGGGGAAATCCCAATTTTTCAAAATTTTTCAACTTTTTGAAAAATTGACCAATAATATCTCAACCAAACATCTCAGATGTTTAGAGGAGATCATTAGTAGCACAAATTCAATCAATCCAAAGAAATTAGTTGTCATAGGTGAAACTGAAGAGCCAATTTAGGAGAAAAACATAAATCTAGAAAATTGTATTTTTTCTGCATTTTGCAACACAGAAAAAAAAATTGCCAACAATTTTTAACCTAAACCATAGCCATCTGTACATTAGATCATGTGATACATTTTACTATCAAAATAATAGTGATTCATTGATGAATTAATACAGTTTGGCAATTATTCAAATATTTTCTAGTCGGTCCAAACGCCTATAATAGAGTAGCACACAGCTTTTAGCAACAAAGATTTGCTGTTGGTGTATGTAAATGAAATAGATATTACAAAACCCTCGGGGGTACAACATGTCAGCGCCTCGGTGCATAAAGATTGTATGACTCTTATTCCTCAAGTTTTTGTTCACATCATGGAATACTCTATCATGTCGGCTTCCCTTCCTGAAGACTGGACGAAGTCCACCATTTCTCCCCTTCCAAAAACCGGCAAATTGCATAATGTTTCAAACTGGCGCCCAATTTCTATTTTGCCAGTCCCAAGTAAAATACTAGAAAAATTCATGCAAAACCACCTGGTTAAATTCTTAAATGATCAAAATTTCTTATCAATAGGACAATACGGTTTCAGGAAGGGATTTTGCACTGCAGAAGCGATATATGATTTCACTAATGATGTTTTTACCGCTAGAAATTCACATAAATATGTTGTATCAGTTTTTATAGACGTCAGGAAGGCCTTCGACTGTGTAAGCCATGACCTGTTACTACACCAACTTTCGAAGGCCAACATCAATAGAACAACTTTATTATGGTTTCATGCATATTTAAGTAATAGAAAACAATGTACAAAAGTCGATAATAATCTCTCCAGCCTCAAATCTGTACACTATGGCGTTCCTCAAGGATCCATCCTAGGGCCGACGCTCTTCATTTTCTTCATTTATTCTCTTCTATCCTCACCCAAGAACTGTGTCATCAAGCTCTATGCGGATGATATTGTAATGTACACGTCCTCCAGTTATCCGGCAGTGGCCCTAAGAAATCTCCAGCAGGACATAAATACTTTAAGTGATAAATGTGATGAATTAGGCCTAACGATAAATCATGACAAGACTAAAATGGTATGGTTTTGTGCTACACATAACTATAAATATTGCACAGGTAGACCCCTTTTGGTAGGGGGTAAATTGATAACAGAGGTAAGCTCCTTTTCATATCTGGGAGCCCAGCTGGATTCAGATCTAAGCATGAATAAATTTATAGACAACAAGGTCAGTAACACTGAATTTATAGGATTTAAGTTTGGTAGGCTGAGATATCTGTTAGCGGAATTAGATGCAATCTGTTTATTTAAACATGCTATAATGCCTCACTTTGACTACTGTGCCTTCTTGACGGACTCAGGCACAGTGGACAATGCAAAACAGACTCAAGTAGTACAAAATAGAATGTTACGGTGTATAAGAAGGGTGCGGATATGGGAGGACTCTGTCGAAAATTTGCACAATCTTTGTGAAATCCCACTTCAGAATTCCCGAAGAAAAGAAATGCTTATGTCCCTTATCTACAGTAAAACCCAAAAAACTCCCCCCCCCCCCCTATAAATCAATATGCCAGAACCAGACAAGATTATAAACTCAACTACAGGGTCCCTTTCCCCCGCACCACGAAATACAAACGAAGCCCTATGTACAGGGGGCTTCATTTGTGGAACTCCCTCAGCAAAGAGGTCCAAACTGCGAAAACAAAAGCAATATTTAAGAGTAAGATAAAGAAACTGTTTAAAACGAACATGAAAGGTAAAAGGGTGGCTGCCTTAAATGACAGGAACAATAGAAGAAGGCAAAGAATTAGACGAGGCAGAAATGCCAACAACTGAAACAACAGGGAACGCGAAAACTTACACCTGAAGAGGTCCACCAACATGACCAAATGCTTAAAACCTGATGAGGTGTGATCATGAACTACCAAGTCGAGATATAGCATAAAATAGAAGAGGGAGGGACTTATGTTAGTCTGCATACATTTGTAAAATATCATCAAATTTATTGTTAAAGTTAAAACAGACTGCCAGTTGCAGCAAAAATATCTCATGCAGTAGGAACCTTTATGGTCTAGACAAACAATTAAGGTAAAAACTTGTACTCATTAACGTACTCACCTCAACTTATTACTTACCTGTGCTTTCTGTCAAACCCATGGAACCGAACTGTACGGGAACAAATTTATGGAATGGAAAAACATATGTGAATAAAAGCTTATGACGTCATTCATAAAAAAAAATTTAAAAAATGAAAAGCAGTGACAAGATGTGTAGAGCACTATGATGTGGCATATTAAGGGTTAGTAAAGGTGAGTTAGAACATATACAAGGGAGAAATATGCTTTTATCATGATTATAGGTAGTTTCATTTTTTTGCCACCAAGTGGCGTATGCTTAGACCCTGGCTTCTACCTTTAATAGAAAGATTGAGAGTGTGAGTGGCCTCACAGATGACTCAGGGTAAGCTGAAATATTCACATCTAATTAAAGACCATGTCATGGGGAAAACATTAATCTAGTTTATACAGAATACAAACAGATAGTGAATGCGAGAGAACTCTCCAAAGTAAACTACATTAAGGGGGGAAATTGAGACTTGAGGGTGTTGAAGCTATGGTCGGATTGGGGGGATGTTCTAACGGCATGCAGTGACAGTGCTCAGTCGATTTCAGAAAGACCTTTTTTGGAATAATAATTGGAAAAAACACGCGTATAAGCCGCACCCCGACTTTCGGCCAATCCTATTAGCCCCACTGGCGATCTGACTCGCGTACTAGCCGCGGCTTCTAGTTCTACACGAGGTTTTACGGTAAGGAAGGTAAGGGACCATACAGATGAGGCCACAGCCTTAACTATATACACGTCTATGGTCCTACCCACAATTGATTATGCCGAATTATCTGGGATAGGGAAAATATGGGGGAAACTGAGGAGTTGCAAAAATGACAAAATAATTAAGGGACTTCACGTTGTATATAAGGTTAAATTAGAGAAAAAATCCCGATATGAACACAGACCAGTTACATGCCAAAGGTAACTGTAACAGACTTGTACATAGGAGGGATAAGCATCTATTGTATTATGCTTTTTCTTGGAAGAAATAAGAAGTGTATATAGACAATAGAAGGCTTTCTACGAGATGCAACCAAGGTATTAGGCTCAGAGTCCCACACTCATTGAAACCAATTGTGTTAGGTAGTGTACTATATTAGGGGCATTGCAAGCCCAAGCATAATTTCGTTTTGCACCTAACCATTATTATTTTAGTTAAAGGTTAGGCCACTCAAAAAAAAAAAGTTGTTTCTCATCACCGCGCGCATCATAAAAACCATGATTTGGGGAAAACTTTTTTTTTTTTTTTTTTACATTTTTGATGAAAAATATGCTAAAATTGCCAAAATATTGGCAAATTTGGTATCAAATTAAAGCTTATGCTCTCAGCAATGCAATCAGCTAGGTGTAACTTGCATTGTTACAACTTTTGCTGATCAATAAACTCCAAATTACTAAAATGTGAAAATTGATCGCGAAATGTCCAAATTTCCATATGTAAATTGCCCAGAGTAAAAAAAAAAAAAAAAATTAAATAAAAAACGCCCTCGTCATATTTTTCATTGCTTGGTGATGAGAAACAATTTATTTTTTTTGAGTGGCCTTAGAACTTTCCGTACCGTGCCCGATATTGATTATTAGTCATCTACTAGTAATTTAGACTTGATATTAGTAACTGTATCGATTTCAAAGTCCTATTTGATGCTATTCCCGAGCATCTTTAGTAATCTGAGTAATCTTTATAATATTGTATAGTAATAGGCGCAATAATGCTGGCGCGCCTCACTAGGGGGCAGCCTCTGTCTCACGGCTCACAATGACACGCTCGAGCGCCGACCAATCAGAACAGTAGCCCGCCACCACTTGGCCAAAAGTAGGTTAGGCAAACCATCCTGAGTAGCCACAATATAACAGAAATAACCCCAGTTAAACCACACCATTATTTTAATGTGAAGATCTGCGATAACCTGGAAACATGTGGACTCCAAGCCCAATATACCTGGTGGCCTTACTGGGAGTATTGCTAATGCTGCTAGTGAAAGGTAAGTCCAGGTGTAAACTAGTTACAATACACATACCTCCTATTTAGGTCATGCAGGTGGGCCGTTGGAAAACCCTTCATTAATCAGTTCCAAATACATGGTCTAACAGGAAACATAACTTTACAAAATAATAAAGTCATATATGTTGAGTATTCTATCTAAATGTTTGGGAGACGTGTGTAACTTAAAACGTGTTACTGGTAGCTTGCTGTAGGCCAGGTGTGCTATAAACTTCTGACACAGGTAAACTCACCTGTATATGGACAGCCCCGCTGTCACTGGGTCACCTGCAGTGACTGAGTCAAGCCATTATGGCATACTATAGACCAAATTATCCACTGTTTCTCTCTTCATATTAACCCCTAAATTCCTGCCTAGATAAGACAGCCACGCCGTGATAATGTGGTTAGATAATGAACACTGATAGTGTGATAAGGTCTACACCCAGTAGTCCTGCTGATAAGGTGGTCTCGGCCCCACATTCTGCTTCCTCTCTTCTATAGATAAGCGACTTTTAGCGGTCGTAGGTTATTTACATGCTTGTTATCCTTGTCATACTATCTGTAGTAGTACTGTCTCATAGAGTGTATCACCCAACCGGCCTTATCAGCTGAGATCATATCAAAACTGCATTAATTCTTTAAACTTATTCATGTGTAAATCATTTTGAGTAGCTAATAATTAGAATAGGTCCACTCAGACCACTGTCATTGTGTCAAGCATCTTTAAAACAGCCACCCTTACGTATTTTTTTTAATTCACCTTCTGAAATATGCTTTTAATGCCTCCTTGCTTGACGATAACTTAGTACTAATGTGACCCCCACCCATCAAAAAAAAAGAGTCTCTTCTTTCTATATTTTCTTTATTCTCCCCTACCTTTATTTTATCCTTTCCTATCTATTTACATTCTACTATTATCTCAGATAATATCTTTATTTCATGGTGAATACGGCACTCCCATTGACTTAACCAAGGAAGGCCGTATTTAACACCCCCCATGAAATAACCCTCGTCCGTATTTCACGGCCTTTAAAACCATTAAAATTGATGATTTAAACACTATAAAATTGCTTTTTCAGACCAATTAAGTGGAATTTTGAAATATATAGTTAATTATGACATGAAATAAACACAAGGAGCATTTACTAAGACCATATAATACGGAGGCCGTTGGTAAAATTGCCAACATCGCCTTGCCAAAAGATACTCCTTGTAACGAGATTTTACTGTTTACGGATATGGGACTGACCAATTAATTGGACAGCCCCCCTTTGGAGTAGTGGGTAATAACCGCTTAACGGGTCATTATAACATCAAAGCTGTGGAATGCAAAAAATGCAATCTATAAGGTAATATATTTCTTCAGAATAAAAATAAATAAACGAATTATCAACAACAACACAGAGGGGCCCATTTTGATCAGTTTATGTAAAAACCCCTCTGGGTCTGGCCTGGGAGTGGTGCAATTCCGAAAGGCCGGCCTGATGCATGAATGCAGCGCTGGCAATTGGACTCGCCAGTGTTGCATTCATGCATCGGGACGACGAAATGCCATAAAACGCTATTCCCCCCATAAAGGGTTAGACTGTAAACTTATTGAAATGCAAATTTCGTTGAAAATTGGACCCTTATCGAATCTTTGTATATTTCTAATAGCGCTACGTCGTCATATTCCCCTTGGTCTTGCATGCATGAAGGTGTGTGAAATACATGTAGATCTACTAATATAATGTGTCTTTGCCTTTCAGAATCTCAAAGTTTAGAATGCTACTACTGCCGCGGAAATTCATATTACGACCCAAACCACTGCTTCAATCCCAACAACGAGAGAACATTTATACAGGAATGTCGAACCAAAACCGAAGTTTGTGAGGTGAGTCAATGAATACATAGACACTATGTTATAACATAGACATACTATCTGTATGTCTATGGTTATAATACTCTCAATGTATTTAATACATAAACGCGTAATTCAGATGCATATACATATATCATGGCATCCAACCTATCAGAATCATATAGAAATTAAGAGTGGACGTATCCGGCTTGTTATCAAAATTCGAAATATAAATCCTACGGGAGAAATCTACGAATTTTAGAGTTTTTAGGAATTCAATGAATCTATGCATGGATGATTCCTATCTATTAATACCAGCTGCTTATAGAGCAGCCAATGAAGAAACAAGGGTTAGATATAGGACTTAAAATAAGACGGCAAAAGAAGCAACAGGAACACTCGGTATATGTCCAATACCACATGTGCCCTGTAGTCCAATGGGATCTCCATTATACTTCTCCAATTTCTGACAAAGTGGCGTGTCTTGTATTTACAGAAAAAGCTTGTCCGCATTGATGGTTGGACACAGATAGTGGAGCGTGGCTGCAGCGCCAACTGTAATGGGCGCGACTTTATCTGGACGGAGGACTTCAAAGTGTACTGCTGCAACGGTAACCAGTGTAATGCTGGTACCCGGGTCCCCACCTCATCCACCCTCGTCTTCTCTCTGTCTGCATTGGTATTGTGTGTACACTGGTTAAAGAGTCGGTTGTTGTAGTAGATTTCCATAAACATTATTGTGCCTTTTTTTTACACATGTAGAAGAAATAGTTGTATATAGAAATACCTAGCGTTGTTCAGTGAACTTTTCTACGCCTCCAATAGTAAATGTATAAAGAGTGAATCTCTAAGATGATATTGATCTGGTTCGTCGTAGGTAATGACCCCCAGGTGGGAAAGTTATTAATTTACTTACCCATTGGTTGACAAGAACAAAATGCAGCAATAAAACCAAGTGTATAGGTTGTTTCCTTGGCCATACAATGCAATATTGATGGTACATGTATACTGTGTTACAGCAGTGAATGATGAATACTCAATTTGTGGGGCCTAATTATGTCAGAAAAGGTGTCGTTAGTCTCTTAAGCAACGACTGTTAAAGGCGCACTGAGCCCACGACGCCATTTGCGTACACAACTCGGCAGGGTTACACTTTCGACAAAAATTATAATATTCTACCATAGTACTGTAGATCTGCCGGAGATGTACGATAGTTAAATACCACCTGTGAGGATACGTTAGGGGTAATTCTCAGCAATAATGCACTGTTCCCAGCCACATATCAACATGCTGTTGTAATCCGTTGTACAAAGGATTTACGGGCTCATGGGAACGAATCTCTCTGGGTACACTGCAATTGAATAACCGTACTCTCTGTATTCTGTACAACCATTTCACGTAGGGCTCTACCCCGGCTCTACCCCAAAATCCAAAAGGGCTTATAGCTAGTTACCCTACCCTACGTTCTTTTTCTAGATGCTTAACGTTATCGTGATATACTCATGTCCTGAACATTTCAAATTCCATAGTCTCCAATGTGTATATACGCCACCTTTATATCTTATTTTGACCCTAATATCCTGGTCTAATATACCCATTTTTGTGCATCTATATGATATGCTATAGGTGCGCCCATTATGGTTCCTCCCACTCGAATTGGCCCATGCGTGCAACAAATAACATTAAGTAGTGTCGTATTTGGATGTCTATAATCATTATGATTTACTGTGGCGGATGATCTGATAAGAATGTATATGGTTATATCTATCGTATGATAAGAAAGTGAACTTCTGCGAAAATTATGAATCTAAACCGTCAATTGTACATATTATTGTTCACGAGATTCTATTAACTTTTTAATAAAATACAAATACCAATAACATGCACATTACTTTCTTATTCCTGGATATCTGTATGTAGAAAGCTACCAGTGTAATCTTTCATGAATTGACAGCCTTTAAGTCTTATGATGTGAGATTATTATTATATGTATCCTTAATATATTATTGCTTAACTTAAATGACCAATATACACCCAAAGTTCATCTGATGCTTTATTATATCTTAAGAGAAAATTATATCCCCGGTTTATCTCCGGCCAGCCGTGTTATAATGATCTACTCCTGACTAGTGGGACACCTCATGCGGACGGCCATTACTTCGTCATTCTCTATGAATTTTTAGATATGATCTTTGAAAACTTGTCGCTGTAAAGTTACTTACGTATAAAGGATAACTTGTTATCACAGAAACATCCATCTTTGAGACGAGGACATATCAAGTAACACCTTAAAAACGAAGGCTTGAAGCCACAAATAATTATTGGTCAGATAATCAGATAAAGGTCACGTAATACGGTGCGAAAGGTAGCCCGATGCAACGCAAAAACGGGTGTAAAAATACCCCTTGAATCAGGACAGGAGGTGATTTCACGCTACGGGGATTTGGATAAAAATATGATTTCTCAGCAAAGAAATCCCTTCTGTATATTGTGTGTCAAACATGTATCCTCCCCTACCATCATGATGGTTTACATAAGAGTTTCACCTGGAATGAGAAATATTAAAGTTTTCCCAAGCGCCCCGTGCCATTGGCTTCCTGTCCTGATTGAAGAGGATTTTGTCTTCCTTGTTTGAGTTGCATCGGGTTTCCTTTCGCCCCCTATCTACATCTAGAATATGCTAGCACCATGAATGACTCGCAACGGATGATCACGACCGGGCATAATACACTTTATACATACATTTAGTCTCCTGTCATAGCGATACTGGTAGTGGTACTCTGATGTATTGTATTATGCTTTTTTAGCTTTATATGATTATGCTTTACGCCAATGGCTGCATTGGCCGGACATCAATCTCAGCGGCAAGGCGGTTCTGCAAAGGAACCATATCATTTTGTCAGTATGATGATTAAAACATGAAACAATAGAATCTGTAAGCCTATCCATTACGAGTCATGCAGCTACTCATGCGCATTCATATCTGGCATATATCCAGTGATTGGTTTGTGTTTGGTTTGTATGTAATATACAGCAGGCAGTTTATCTTATTCTCCCAGCTAATTGTGGTATAATGCGTGTTCAGTAATACCCAAAGCTCTATCTGATATTAAAGAATTAAGTATTAGCTAAAACAAAAAGATTTGTTACCGGCCACCCACACGGCTGAGCCGACCCCGGGAGCCGACCTGTAGATGGTTGCACTTACCAGGTTGTCCACCTGGTTGGGGTGGTAGGGGATGCCTCCTATCTTCTCACACTTGGCCATGTGGATCCTGGCCTTGTCTCCTGGGACGAGTACCTGTGTCTCCCCCTCAGCCTACAACAAGATGATAACGCGCTGATAACAACCAGTACCGTCTCAACAGCTTTAATCTTATCGGATGGTTGATGAGAAGAGCTGATAGGAGAAAGCTGAGAGGGGTAGCAGAGAGGGGAGAGCTTAGAGGGAAGAGCTGAGAGCGCAGAGAAGAGAAGGAAGAGTGTGTATTACACGTATAAAAAGTGATTTGAAAAAAAAGGCTTCTTTAAACTTTTTTGCTACCCCATCCACCTGGTGATTTGGTTGTCTTAGTCCTAGTATCTATCATCCCTTTTGGCAAATGGTTTCTTCCCATTTTACTGTTGAACCCAATGGGGCAAAGAACATACCGGATCTTGACCACGGAGGGTATCCATTAAGTCCTGCATCCGGTCTTCGAATCCTGGCGCAAAGGACGATGGGTCAATAGCTATAAAACACTGGCCCTATAGAGGAGAAAAGGGGAATGGCTATATAAAGAATGCCAATAGCTGTATTAAACATGATTTTAAAGATAAAAAAGGTTGTATAGTATTATGATTATGGATATGAGTAGGACATGAGAAATAATCATACGGCTATTAAATCTAGTGGAACAGGAAATGCATCAGGAAATCATGTTTGGCTACAATTACTAATTACCATTTAACACTCTGAAATACCAAAAACACACGTTAGAATATATATATATATATGTGTATGGTATCTGTTTGGATAGCATAATATATTTGGAGCGGCGGCAAATGGTAGTTCCTCAGGTATATAATAGAGGGCGCCCCAAGCTGGCCCCACCTCCGTACTTCCGCCCACCGGTTGCTCAGTCTGTTGGAAGTAGCCGTTGGGATAGGTCAATTTTTTCTCTCTCCAGTGCTCTGTGCGTCAATTATCCGTCAATATGCCAAAGTTTTGTGAAGGCTGTAAAGAAGAGTTTGACGGACGCAGGTCAGATTGTCCATACTGTAAAGACGATCGTGAGTACAGGGAGCAAAGGGAGAGGAGGAAAAGTGAACTGGATGACCGAGGAAAGGAGGAAGAAAAGGAGACTCCGCCGGCGGCTACAGGTGGTGCTCCAGGAAGCTCAGGGGGTGCTTCAGGAAGCTCCAAGCCTAAGACACCCAAGAGTACCACCAAGACTGATCTAGATCAATCTTTACACGAACTGGAGGATTTATCATCAGTCTTAGAGGAGTTTAACAAGCTCTCTCTTGACCTGAACTCAAGGATGTCAAAAATGGAGGGCATGATGGTCAAGATGATGGCTCGTATGCCCGAGAAACAAGATGGCGCCCATCCTGGCCGGCGTCCCTTCAACTTCAGGACCCCACACCCTGGTGCCCAGCCCGAGGTGCCCCCAAGGGTACCTGAACCGGAGGAACCAGGAGAGGAGGGAATCGACCCGGCCATCATGGACGGGGCGGAAATCGACGTGGAAATCGACAATCTGGGAGGCAGATCTACACATAGTCTGAGTAAGTTCGATCTGCGCAGATTTTTACCAGTTGCTGAAAGGAGGCGTCCATTGCAGGTGGATAACTCTGAGAAACTTATTTATCTGTTGACCAGACTGATGGAGGACTTATCCATGAGGGGATATAACATCACAGGCCTCCTCCAGCACATCTCGTATATCTCTTGGATGGCATCGACAGGGATATATGCCACCGAGGCCCTGGTCGAATACGATTATGAAATGCGTGATAGAGCCAGGGAGTTTGGCTGCAGGGCCTTTGTGGGGGGTGACACTCACTTATCCAACATGTATTTGGGTACCAGTGGTACAAAAGCCCACAGGTACCAATCCAGCAAGGGCCCCAACACTCGAGGCCGCAATCAGGGGTACAACCAGGGATCAGGATCAAGCAGACGTCAGCCCTTAACAGGGTGGAGGAGGATTGCATCCGAGAGAGGGATCTGTTTTGATCACGCCCAAGGACATAGGTGTGATGGGTGTCGATATAGACACAGTTGCACTTGTGGATCCAGTGATCACGGAATGCTGAATTGCCCTCATTATCGACAGGGCGGTGACAGGAACGGCGATCAGGGCGGCTCAGCATGACTCCACATGCCAAACAAAGACGTAAGCCGGATTATAAACTGTGAAATTGATCCGTATACGTGTATTGTTGACGGGATTAGCCCTTGTGTACGGGAAAATGACTTGTTTGTCACACCAGTGACAGCGTGTGATAACTTTGTTGATTTTGATGGGAGCCGCCATGTTTTACGAGGCTCGCTGCGCGATTCTGAATTCTGTGTACTTGACGACAAAAAATGTGTTGAAAATTCTAGAAATTCGCCAGTAAATTCAAACGGTACAAAATGTGATGGGAATAATGTCGCCAGGAAACCTGCCGACATTATTTCTCAGGAAGATTGCAATTATGATATTTCTGCCGAAAATGTCTCTGTAAATAGTGAAGTTGTGGGAATCGCGTCGAGCCGGGTTGACGAGCCGCGCGATTCAGGTTCTGTGGTACATAGTCAAATTAATTATGACGAAAATGTGGAAGTCTATCCGGGAGCTCTGTACAACGGGTGGTGCGAAGAGAATTTTGTCGCCAAACAGGCTGGCGACAATTTTGCTCGGGAAGATTTGGCGAGAATGGCTGACAAAATTTGGGCGAGTAAATGCAATAAATTGGGAATCGCGCCGATCCGTCTACTCGAAAACCAAGATGGCGGCGCACGGGTGGAAATTTCGTGTATTCACGATTCGTTATGGGAAAGTTTGCCGGAATTTGTGAGTATTACTTCGGAATTTACGGTATTGAACAAATGTGTTGATAGATACAAATGTACCCGCCCTGTGGCCGCCGTAGAAGTGGTCCCCGGGGGGTGGTTGCCCGTTTGGCAAGCATGTGTTGATGGTACCTGTCACTGTATGTACATTGTAGAAGGAGTGGAGTGCCAGTTGAGACCTTGTAGGTTCGCGGCGAAAGTGTTAGACTTCAAGGGAAAAGTGTGTACCAATGATATGAAAGTGTTGACAGGTGTGTACCGTGGTTTCCGCATAGTTGACCATGGCTGTGTTTGTAAATATTCATGTACAAATTATCAATCATTGTTGGGGTCCAAATTCAAGGGGGACATGGGTAGAAAAATCAAACAGGAACTCATGGAAGGGAAAGTTCGTATGGTCAATAAAAGACCCAGATGTGTTCACGCTATGGGGGGGGGTAGAGAAGTCAGATGGGTCACTCAGGCCTATAACGGACTGCTCTATGCCAGATGGAGAAAGCATCAATAATTTCATGGGGGAAACTTGTGAGAAGTTTCACTATAAATCTCTTGATGATGTTGTTGAGTTGATTACAATTGACAGTGCTTGTGCAGTTACGGATATTGACAGCGCATACCGCTCGGTAACTGTTCTCCCCTCCCACAGAAAATTTCACGGTTTCTGCTGGGATTTGGGAAAGGGTAACAGGTATTTTGAAGACCTGCGCTTGTGCTTTGGGTTGGCTTGTGCCCCATATCTGTTTACTTTGTTATCCGACTTTGTTGTTAAAGTAGGTAGCTTAGGACCATTTGTCAATTGTGTCAACTACTTAGATGATTTCCTTGTGACTGACAGTACTATTCAAGGATGTCAGCAGGCTCAGGACGAGTTAGGGGCCACGTTGGAGGGCCTAGGTTTCAAGGTTTCTCAAAAGAAGCTAGTCCCCCCCGCCACATCTGTCAAATACCTCGGTATTATAGTTAATACCGTGGATATGACCCTGTCCATTGGTCAGGACAAGTTGGACAGGGTATCTAAGGAGGTAGCTGAACTGCAAGGTGTCATCAAATGCAAACGCAAGCGTTTGGAGCAACTTGCAGGGCTGTTGGCTCACTGTGCAACAGTAGTCAAAGGTGGCCGTACGTACACGCGGCGCATTTACGACCTACTTAAATGCACAGGTCAGGTAGAAGTAGTGTTAGATGAACTAGTCAAACTAGACTTGAGTTGGTGGTCTCACTTTATGGTGTACTTCAATGGTAAGGCCCGGGTCTTGAATAGTGTGAGTCCAAGTTTTGAGGTCTTCACTGATGCTTCTTCTAAAGTAGGCTTCGGTGCCCATTGGGCCCATGGGTACACTTGGGGTTTGTGGGATGGTCTTGGCCATAGATGTGACCATGAATATCATCCCCCCCAAGAAGCCTATGACGACCATATAAACGAAAAAGAGTTATGGCCAGTCTTGGTTAGCTTGTCTAAATGGGGAAGTAACTGGCGTAACTCAACAGTCCAAGTTACCACTGACAATACCCAGGTACTTGGTGTTCTCCGCACGGGGAAAAGTAGCAATGCCACAGCAATGGCGTGGGCTCGTGAATTATTCTGGTCCTGCTGTTTCTATAACATCAATATCCGCTGTAACTGGATCCCGGGAGTCGACAACGTGGTGGCTGACTCGTTGTCGCGACTCAACAATCCAGATTGTGTAACTATTTGTTCAGCTACATTACCTAACTTCACCGAATGTTGTTGTAGGATTGTCAGGTCTGAACCGCGACTGGGAAGTCCTGAGGGAGAACGCGGCCGCTGATAACTCACGTAGGGCTTATAAATCAAGGTGGAACAGATTCAGGACTTTCTGCAAGGATCACTACTTGTGCCCCTTACCAGCTACTGTGACAACCATGTGTTTATATGTGACACACCTGGCTAAGACACTGACTTATTCTACTATCAAGAACTATGTTTCTTCAGTCTGGTTACTTCATGACATTCAAGGAGTAGCACATATAGACCCGAACTGTTATTTGTTTAAGGAGACATTGGCCGGCGCAAAAAGGTCATTAGGTTGTCAGGTTCGCATAGTAGATCCGTTATCCCCAGAGGATTTACTCCTGATTTACCGTACCTTGGATTTGTCAGTTGGGTCGGATTTAATGCTCTGGTGTGCAATAACTTTATGCTATAGATGTCTGTTGAGAGCAGGTCATGTGACCACTTCACCCCATACCCTCAGGGTCAAAGACTTATTATTCAGGGGTCATGACATGGATGTTTTCATTACTAGTTCCAAGACAATCCAGTTTAAGGAGCGTGTTCTCCTCATCCCAGTATTGAATTCAGGGAACTCGCCATTGTGCCCGGTGGGTCACATCAAATCCTACTTGGATAGTACGGGGTTATCTAAGGAGGACCCTCTGCTCCCATATTCATACCGTGCCTTCTGCACTGAACTCCAGTCTAGGTGTAAGCGAGCAGGTCTCACCGGAGATTATGCTACGCATAGTTTAAGGAGGGGGGCGGCTACTTATTTAGCCTCCTTTCTGCCTCTTCATGAGGTCAAACGTTATGGAGATTGGAAGTCTCTTGCTGTATTATATTACATATCTGATAATTATAAATGTCGTAGACTCAAGGATGTACTAGTATCTGACCATTGGGGTTCCTGGTAATTGGCAAAAGTGTTGTTGTTTTGGGCTTTGGCCTTTATCTTGTCAATCGGTATGTCAGGAATTTAGGCAAAAGTGTATCTATGTCTTTGTCATCCATGTCTATGTCTTCTCATTATAGCGCTCAGTAATATGTGTATGGTATCTGTTTGGATAGCATAATATATTTGGAGCGGCGGCAAATGGTAGTTCCTCAGGTATATAATAGAGGGCGCCCCAAGCTGGCCCCACCTCCGTACTTCCGCCCACCGGTTGCTCAGTCTGTTGGAAGTAGCCGTTGGGATAGGTCAATTTTTTCTTTTTTGTTATAATAAAGAGGCCTTTATCTTGTCAATCGGTATGTCAGGAATTTAGGCAAAAGTGTATCTATGTCTTTGTCATCCATGTCTATGTCTTCTCATTATAGCGCTCAGTAATATATATATATATATATATATATATATATATATATATATATATATATATATATATATATATATATATATATATATATATATATATATATATATGCAAAGGTAGTTTGGTACCCGTGACCAATGTTTTGTTACTATGAGAAATACCGAAATATGCATGGATTAGACCCGTCATCCTTTGTAGGATTTTGTACTATGAACAACCGGAGACAGCAACAAATTGCCAAAGTATAACTCACTACGTCAGCTATTCTGTCTGTTGTCTTCCATCTCCTGATATTGGGGCCATAGGTGGAACCACCCAAGATGCCGCAGAAAATCTCCACTAACATGGCCAGACCATATCCCTTATAGCCACCTGAAATAATAATGTTTAGTTAATGTACGCCGGTAGATCATAAGATGGGTCTGTTGTAATCATTACAAGAGATGATAGCCTCAGAGAGAAAACGGCCCCCGGGAAACGGCCCCATGGATATAATTACCCCGGTACCCCTGTACGCCAGGAATTAGCATGCACAGTCTGTATCATCTTAAATTATCATATCCCAGATAATCTTAAAGGCGTACTCAACCCAGGACCTAACCCTGCCGAGTTTTGTACGCAGATGGCGTCGTGGGTTCAGTGCGCCTTTAAAATGTTAGAATAAACTAAAATACCATATCCCACATAATCCTAAAACCAATACCTTCATAATCTTGATATGTTAGAAAGCACTAAAACATATCCCACATAATCTTAAAACCATATCCAACATAATCTTAAAATGTGAGAAGTTTGAGATTATGTGGGATATGCTAGCTTCATCCAGGTTCCATGGTAATGTACCGGCGCTCACCCCTTTTTCTCTTTTTGTCCACTTCTTCTGAACGAATACTTACTATTGACTTCTGTACCGCCCAGTGGCAGTAGTCCCCCTTTGTCGGCCACAGCTGCAGGGTCAGAGCTCACCTAATGCAGAGAGAAACAGAGCTAGGTACTGCACTAATTTTTAACAAGAGACAAACAAGAGGAATACATACTTATGACATAGATGTTAGGAAAAATGATTCTTTGTGGTCTCTGATGGCTATAAATATCCCTTTCCTGTCTACAGCCAGGAAAGGGGGATTATGAAATGGTGCATACATGCATCCACATGTACAATAATCATGATAATGCTGGATACGTTTCACATTTAAAACCATCAGTGGTGATACAGTCACAGAGATGGAATCTCACCGTGCCAGATTCGTCTGCACCCCATCCCAGAGGAATAGGGACGCCCTTAACTCTATTGAGCTCAATCTGCAAAACAGCACAGGTACAACATGCCTTTAGAGAACAGAGGTACATGTAGTATAGTCTATCCTTGGACAATTGTCAGCATAATTACATCATGATATCACTTGAATATTTATCAGTTGAATATTTATCATTCCAATAAAATTTTAATTTTACACCGACTTTCTAATGTGTGTAGGGGTGGCCATCGAATGAGATCTTGGGAGCAAATTTAGGAAAGCTTACACTGAAGTGTTTTTTTCAGGTGATAAACCCTATCCCTTTGGGCCATTCACATTGTGTACAATATCATATAAATCTGCTTACCTTTCCAAGTGCAACAGCTGATGTGGCCATATCTAGTACATAACTGTCGCCATCCTGACCAGGGGCTGATAAGGATATGGGATTGGTTCCTAAGCAAACCTGGAGTTAGATGGATAAATTGATAAATTTCCAAATCTAAAGTCACATTTTCCCAGATTGCTATGTCTGCTATGGGCGAATTGGTGCTTATAGTTTTTGTATGTATAGGTAATATTTATAACTTGATTATTTAATCATCATTTCCCTTTTCAACAAGAAGTCCAAATTGATATAACATACATTACGTCCACGTGTCGGTAGTACTAGCGGCGAAGTGTTAGTGAATGCCATCCCCTAAAACAGAATATAAATACATTTTGTAGTGAGACTTTGAGGTGAGAGCTCAGTGGGGGGAGCAGAGAGATGATAGCTAAGGAGGCAGAGCTGAGAGGGGAGAGTCGAGAGGGAGGCAGGGAGGAAAGGGCTGAGAGGGTGAGAAGAGAATCAGTGAGATGGGAGAGCTGAGAGTGAATGGTTGAAAGGGAAGAGATGTAGAGGTGTTGTGAGAGTGGAGAGCTAAGAGAGGAGAGCTGAAAGTGAAGCAGTGCGGAAAGGACTGAGAAGGGGGAGCTGAGGGGAGAGATGAGGGGGCAGAGCTGAGAGGGAATAGCTGAGAGGGGAGCTGGGAGGAAAATACTGAGAAGTGAGCACTAAGAGGGAGAGAAGCGAGGGGAGAGCAGAGAGGGAGGAGCTGAGAGGGAAGAGTCGAGAGGAAAGATGTGGAGAGGAAAGATGTGGAGAGGAGAGGTGAAAGCTGAAAGGGAAGAGCATAGAAGGCAGAGCTGAGAGGGGAGAGATGGGGGGGGGGAGAGGGGAGAGCAGACAGGGAAGAGGTGGAGAGAAGAGGGGAGAGCTAAGGGGTTGAGCTGAGTGAGGAAAGCATAGGGGGCTGAGCTGAGAGGGTAGCTGGGACTGGGAGGAAAGGGCCAAGAGGGGAGAGCTGACAAGGAAAAGCTAAGAGGGCAGACTTGAGATGGGGGAACTGAGAGGAAAGAGCCGAGAGGGGGTGCTGAGAGGGGAAAGCTATGTGGAGAGTTATGTGGGAGGTGATAGCTGAGAGGAGAGAGCTGAGAGGGGAGAACTGAGAGGGGGAGCAGAGAGGGCTGAGAGACAGAAGAACTGAGTGAAAGCGAAAAACTGACAGGGGAGAGCTGAGAGTGGAAACCTGAAAGGGGAAGCAGAGCAGGGAGATCTGAGAGGGGAGAACTGGTAGGGCTGAGAGGGGAAGCAGGGAGGAAAGGGCTGAGAAATGGAGAGCTATGTTGGGGAAAGCTAAGTCAGGAGAGGGGAGAAATAAGAGGGGAGAGCTGAGAGGTGAGAGCTAATTATGGGATAGCTGAAAGGGGAGAACCCATGGGGGTACAGCTGAGAGGGAAGAGTTGAGAGGGGGAGCAGGGAAATAGAGGCTGAGAGGGGGAGAGGTATATCGGGAGAGTTAAGTTAAGGAGAGGGGTGATAGCTTAGAGGAGAGAGCTGAGAGGGAAGAGCAAGATTAGTAGCTCTTGGGGGTTAATGTTAACATATTCTTGGATGGGAACAGTGGACTGTACACTCCATCATCCAGGGGCGCCACATGTTATACTGGACCAGAAATCTATAGTTTTCCCCTGAAAAAAACACTTTTTCTCAAACATTAATCGAAAGTATTCAAAGTATACAGAATAAGCAGAGTTGATAGATGTTGGAGCTACACTCCCAGCAATATTATCATTCTTTTGGGGGTATTTTGAGGTATTCTGGTTGCTGAGGGAAAATGCTAACCTATGGGAGAACACCTAGGTGGACCCTCTTAGTATTATTTGCTCTTTGGTCTTTCTGTGGACAGTGTAGAGATACACCAAGATGGCTACATGATACCTGAACTGCATGGTGTTCTGTGTGGTAAGTCCCTAGATTGCATTGTACACTGTACATACTGTCTTGCTCAAGAAAATTTTTAGGTGTCTAGATCATGTTTGTGGCAGTTTTGCTCTAGGAAAGGTATTAGAATCCTCAGTGGAGAAGGCAGCCCACTGTAGTACATGTACATGTATGTATTGCTATCTAGGTAAATGGGATTTTCCACTTTTCAGAGAATGTTTATTTTTAATATGTTCTGCTCATCAGAATGGGCCCATTGTTGAATGGTTGAAGGACCATTGGCCATACCATCATGCTGACGTACCTACTTAGTCCCTACAACGACTCAGGGTCTAGACCCTGGGCCAAAAATTAAATGGTGAAGGTATTGTGTAAACCTACCATAAGACCCTGCTCCAGGGCCTGGAGGCAATATCCCCCAGCAAAACCAAAGTGGTTTGAACCTAGATGAAAAGAGAGACAGAGTAATTGTTATTGTCTTGTTGGGTAAACCTTCTTATATTACATGTACCGGTAAACACGTCTATGACACAATGTTTGGGTTATGCACATATATGACACTGTATATGTAATACACGTAGACAGTAGTGGGTCACACCAGGAGGGCGTTCCTCATCTAACTGGTGGTTATGACCTTTCTTTGATTGCATCAGAGGTGCACTTATGACTATGATTTTTTAACCGTTCCTCGTGAGAGATCACATCATAAGTGTTGTTACCCACTTATGACTCTGAAAATGTGAGTCATAAGTGAGTCATAAGTGAGAAGTGGATAATCAAGATTTCATGTCCACTTAGTTAGTGGTGAATCGTTATTTTACAGGTGATTTTGGTCTATTCCATCTACCACCACTTGAATAAAAATGGTTCAATGGTAATTTGCGTCAAATTACCATCACTCGTATTGGTTATGGATGTGTTCTAGTTGCAATAACAGAAGTATCAGTTGATGGGTAAACCCTGATTCAGATCTGCAGAGATCAGCTCGTAATTGATCAAATTCAATGTTAGGTAAATATAGAACATGGTGAAAACCTTTAGCTATGATCCAACACCATCAACCAACCTCACGTTGCTGTGGGTCACAAGTCATAAGTCACAACTTTTAACCTTCTCACCCCGAAATATTTATTTTTTAGGCATGAATTTTCAAGTATGATAATCATCAAATTATTTTAGTTTAAACACTTTTCTCCTATAGTTCTGTTATCAGGAAATGATGGAGAATGGTTGTCAACTTTATTCAGATGATTCCTCTTAACATTATTCAGTTTTGAAATGTATTTCACCCTTGAGATACGCTCATAACTTCTTATGCTTTTTGGGGTCATAAGGGCTTATGACTTGTGACTCACCCTAGTCATAATTCATGAGGAACGGGTTTTGCAAAGTCACAGAAGTTGAGGAACAGCGTTTCAGTCATAAGGAATCACAAGGAAATCATATCTGATGAGGAACGCCCTCCAGGTAAGTGTTAAAGAACCTGTGACACGATTTTTACATATTCTCTTTTCCCTATCATTATTTAAACCATAACCAATCCATAGTAGTCACATATATAGAGGTACTGACACTCCTGCTGCAGCCATGCATGTGTCTGCCGCACCCTGCCCCTCCACCCACACCCAGCGCACCTGGTCTTATCAGCTCTAGCCATGTTGTGACGTCACGGAGGGCAGGCTGAGTAGGGTGCCCTCCATACCATGACATATTGCGTATACACTAATACATGTATAATAGGTCCAAATGGTGCTTTGCTTTTAAGAGATATGGGAAATAGTTAATTGTTATACAGAGGACTCGAAAACAGTAAGGATTTACTCTTATTACTAAGTGTTGCTACCAGTACATTAGCTATGACAATGGGTTAATGATGATTCTATAAATTCCCTGTGCACTTATTACGTTGGCTACAATACATATACAGTGCTATTTAAAAAAAAAAGTTTTGATATGTTTTATTGAGAATCACATAAATGGTTTACCATGACCATACGGGTATTGCCACACAACCAAAAATAATCATCTCATTTCAAGAAAATAAGATAAATAAACTCGCCTGGCAGACAAATGTGTGGACTAGTTTAAGAAAACAATATTTTCTTGAAACTAGTCATTTGTCCACCAGGCGAGTATATTTATCTTATTTTCTTGAAATGAGATAATTATTTTGGCTGTGCAGACACTCTGTGTAAACGTTACAGAATAATTTTAACATATGGAATGATGCTGAGCTAATGTATAATGATAGCAGTTGTTCATGTAAGAATAAAATGAAAGGCCTGGTAGTCATCCCCTGTTCTACAATAGCATAATAGTATCATAACTAAGTAACTGGTACTTATGTTCCGTATACCTGTATGAAATAATTCATCTTACTCTCAGAACCAGTCTTGGACCTAGTCTACTCCATATACAAGAGTGACGTTTGGGTATAAACTGATAGTCTCATCACGATTATACGATTAATCTATAAGTCAATGCTAATGCTGTCATATAGGTTAATACTATTTTGTTCTATTAAAAAAAAGTTTTAAAAAAAGTCAATATACCATTGTTGTAAAGTGCGGCCCGGGCAACCCCAACCCCCCCCCCCCCCCACAAAGGAAAGACAAGAAACGTTATTATTAGTCTCCACCCAGCTTACAGGACTAACTAAGTCACGAGATGTTGGATGTGGCACTTGTCACTACATGAATATCAAAGTGGTGTACCATACTTAGCCTGCCCGTTGAGGTTGACTTTGAAACAATTATTTGACATTAATTTAAATGCTGACAACTGCAAAACTGACATAGTACCCGTATAGCATCCCTTATATATAGCACAAACTGTCAAAATATGTACAACTGCAAGACGTTTTTCTCCCACCACCCTTTGATGTATAGGCCCTATTCATGTACCTCCTGCAATACCAATAAGGCCCATACCTAGAAGCAGGTTTATTATCAATCGGTAATAAATTCCACTATTGTGTGGAAATGTCAGTCACTTCATTGAATTGTTGAGTTCTACATATTCCCTTTGAAAGCCCCCCCCCCCCCCCCACCCAAACGCACATCTAGGACTAGGGTTGGTATGACTTGAGTTGATGCTGCCATAGGGTTACTGCTTGTGGGGCAGCTATCACACCTGGGTGGAGGACTCACACTACGTCATACACCACGTGACCTGCTGTCGGCCTCTGTGCGGCAGTGGAGGGTTTGTTATGGTGTGGAAGCTGTGTCTGCGGCCACTACTCACTTACCATGTAAGGTGCTGCAGTTAGAGATGTACTACGACGTATGGAAATATTCAGTAAACACAATGGTACGAAGTAGTCGGGGACGTTACACTGGCCCTTTAAACCCCACTTTTACATGATGAAGACAATACTGACAAATATGTCATGTTACATACAGCAAATTTATATATAAGGCACAGTTAATTATTCATATTTATTTTCATTGATCGCTCATAACATGTGAATACAGATTGCCATGATCTACCCGATCAGTTACGACAGGGTATCCTTAATAACTTACCTTTAGCTACTACCCATCCCACCCCTGCTGTCTTTGCCTTGTGCATGGCCAGGTCCATACAGTATTTGCCGACCACGGGACCAAGGAGGTTACAGCCATCCACGTGTGCCGTAGCAGCATTCTCCTTCAACGTTTCTGGGAGGTCTCTGTCACTGACTGTGATTCCAGCCTTCAGGTCCCGGACATACATGTCTGAAATCACAAGGGAATGAGATGTGAGATGAACTCAGGGAGGTGATATCGATAAACGGACAGAGGGACAGAGACATAGTACCCAGTAAACAAAACACGTTATACAACATTTTATAATGTCATATAACGTTTCTCTGAGACTCCTTACTATGGCATAACGTTATATAAAGTTGTATAACGTTATTTTGACGTATAAAAATAACGTGTGTTTTTTGTTAGCTGGGTATGCATTTAAGCATATTCATATAACGTCAGAGTTTAATCGAGGGTACATGTATTTGATAAACGTTTAATATCTACGCCCATCAGGGAATTACATTTCTCTACATCCCTGCTATACCTGACTATGTAGAAGGCCACTGTTCGGCTACTCGATATTATTAGTTTCACATTTTCATGCTCCATGTCTGAACAACCTACGTCCCAACTACTTCTCCATCCCTACCCCCCCCCCCAAAAAAAAAGAAGTTTTTTTTTTATCAAAAAATAAAAGAAACAACACCAGCACATCTCTCATTCAATTGACTATACCCGGTGTATAATATACATAATCACAACTACAAAAACACAAATGACTATACAGGTCGTGGACTACGTGTCTTATGTCATTCGCATCTGCCATATCTCCTTCTCATGAGTCATATTGATACTGTAGGCCTACCGGGTACTGCAGCCCTGCTGATTATCTACAGATCACAGATTAGGATATGCCTACAGCCCACCTGCATACATGTGCTAAATGCTACTGTATTGTCAGAAACAAGGCGGACGACGTATTCATATATGTTGTGATAATTGCCATAGGCCCCTGTGAACAACACTGATAACAAAAGTAACCTTTGAGAAGGAGTTAGAAAGAATAAGATACACGTAATTCCATATATAAATTGTGATCACATATACAATCTGTACCAATATTAAAGGGATATTATTGGACCCCTTGGTCCAGCTTGGAGGGGGAGGGGTGGGCAAAAAAAATGTACATATATTACAATTTCACAGGCCATATTTTACAGAAACTCAGTTACTTATGGGTTAACTTTTAATCCTACTTACCAAGCCTATTGAGGCCATGGCTGAAGTGCCCCCTGTAGTCGGCTCCGCTGAGGTTGTCGGCCAGGGCTGCGGCGTGTGCCGGCCGGGTGCCAACTTTCTCCATGCATCTTTGGATGAACTGCTTTATTTCAGGAATGGCAACACTCGTGAACTCTGCATTATCTGTTTCTGTGGACTGTAGTCTCGTTCCGAGATGTCTAGACAACCGGCAGGCTGTGAGATGCCTTCCAAAAACGGGTAATCTGCAGACATGAGCCATTGTAAACCTGTTCGTTGTCAGCTGTCCGCTGCGAAATGGGGCGTGTCCTACTTTAGTTTATCGAGCTAAACGTAGGTTACTCCCATGTCGTCCTGCCTACGGTAGCCAGACCACCTAGCGTCAGGGACACGGACTAGTCCTACTTGCGCGGCGATAGACTGTCGAGAAGTCCCTGAGTCGTTGGTAGGACAGGCGACATGGGAGCAATCTTTGTTTAGCTCGATAAACTAGCGCGGCGATTGACCGCGAGGGAATCCCCAGCCTCGCTTTGGGCAATGTTTGTTTGGGAAACCCCTTGCCTTGATATTGTGTTCTGTGAACTGTAATGTGTCATCTTTCATTGATTTAGTGGGGTATGTGAGGGACAACAGATGGTAAAGTGTATTTGAAATGGAGAGTAAATTATCGCCGGCATTTCTGCATTGCAATTCGACGTAGGAAGAAGAACATGCCAGTTTAAAATGTAAGTGACATGGTCCTGGTCAAGCATTCCCCACACTCACACTCACACTGTCACACTCACAGCCACACTGACAATCTACACTGCCACATGCACAGCCTGGGCCTGAACCTGAGCCTAGGCCCAGTCTGTAGGTCTGCTAAATCAGCTAGAGATTGTGCTAAACACTCTAGGCCAGTGCTAGTTCCTGGACAAGCATATATAACACGGATTACCAGTACCGGTGCTAGGAGGTAGTTCATTTTTCTCCTTACCGGTACCTTTAATAGGCTCAATATGCTACAGTACCCGGTAGCTAAGGGTGGGTTCATTATTTATGACCGGGGTTAGGGTGTTCCAGGCACCTCGCACCTCGCGTAAGTGTGAGCGCGACTTCCCGTTTTTTGACTTTCCAAGTCTATCAGAGGTACTTCTACTGGGTACTTTTTCACAAATGAAGCAGTTTTAGAATCGCTTAACTGTCTAGTTTCATATCCTAAAGCACTGAGTTGCTATCTTTAATGGTTGAGGCACTAGGAGAGGGGATGTGAAGTAAGGTTGGATCAAAATCCTGGTCAGCTGATGGACAGCACCCCTGGGTATCACTCACTCAGCATTGCTTCACATATAAGGCTCCCCTATGTAAGCTTACTTTCTATTGGTTAATCTGAGTCAATAGGAAGATAGTTTACAAGTTGGCACTTATTACAAAACATCTGGCGAAATTCTACTCCAATTAGTTCAAAAAATACAGCAGTTTCTGTACCAAATCACCAGTTTCAAGCATGAAGACTCATCCATACAGTTTCACCAGTAGTTACCATTTATTGCCATATATCTTAGCTATCCACAGATGCCTTAATGTTTATCATATTCCAGAAATTGAGGGTAGGGGAAGGGAAATTGTGAAAGCATGTCTGCACCACCTCCCACAGTCACTCACCACCTTCCAGTCACTCACCACAGTGGCAAGGTGTGACCCTAAGAAGTGGCAGCTTTCTCCCCCACCCCCCCCCCCACACACACACACATTTTCATACAAGGCAAAGGGTGGGGTAGGGGTTGCAGTAGCCTCCACCATGATAATAACAATGGATGTCAGGAATTAGTCTAAATTTTTATGAGAAAATTATTTAAAATGACACAATTCCAGTGATCTAATTTTGCAGGGACTTGGAGTTGGGAAGAGCTTGGAACCACTCCATGTAAAGCTATAAGGCCTTTTTATCTTAATTTTATTCCTTATTCTTTCCTTTTTTCGCCTTGTTCACTCAGACTTTTCACAAAATGTCTCTAAGAGAAAACTGAAAAAAGGGTTTTATGCCTCCATTGGTTTCTCTTAAGAGGTTTATTTAGGCATACAGTATATACCTTTTTAATACCGGTATAGCATTATGGGCAACTCCAAACCCATCTTTAATAGGCCTACTGGTAATTAAAGTGTTGTTCTTTTACAACAAGACAGGGTGGTGGATTTGGGGGAGAGCAAACAAAGGGGATGGGCAAACAAAGAGAAGGGGGGTGAAAAAATTTCCAACACCCGTGCAAAATCTCGAACCCCCCCACAGTTTCTGCACCAAATCACTATATTTCACCACCAAGACTCATCAATGCTGTTTTACCAGATAGGGTCATTTACTGCAATATATCTTAGCTTTCCAAAAATGTCTTTAAGTTTATCATACTCCAAAAATTGAGCATAGGAGAAGGAATAAGGTAAATGCGTCTCTGCACTGCCTGGGGGCGAGGTCGGCCGCCATTTTGTATTGTCGGCCATATTGGAAAACATTTTTAATCCATCTCTTTATTATTTATAGATAATTGATCACCAGGAAAAGATCTTTCAGAATAAATATACTTTTACAGTAATTAAATTATACTGGTTCAATTCTGAGCAGGCCATACTTTTGTCCACGAAATAGCAAAAAACGGAGTCGGCCGCCATTTTGTATTGTCGGCCATATTGGATGCCATTTCTAACCCATTTGTTTTTTATTCATAGATAATTAATCACCAGGAAAAGAGCTTTCAGAATATATATACTTTTACATGTAAACACTGGTTCAATTCTGAGTACGTCAAGCATTTATCCATGAAATAGTAATAACAAGGTCGACCATGGCGGCCATTTTTGGCGGCCATTTTGAATTTTTGACCAGGGTAATTAAGGAATATTGATCACCAAATTATGAGCTTTTAAAAAATGTATATATTTATATGGTTATTGCTTGAATTAAAGTAGTATATGCTAAAATAGTATCCTCTTTGTCTCAATTTCTTGGCTAATTAGGCTTGATTGGTGCCTTCTATTGTATAGCTAATGTATGGCCTTTGACTTTCAGTATTCTCTATACTTTTCCGTGTTCAAATGCTGCTGTAACACTTAATAATTATCCGATTGACATGATTCTTTTTTTGATCTTCTTCTCTCATAAAGAGCTTTTAGGTTAAGGCTACAGATCTTCTATAACTACTTGATTCTATTTTCGATGAAACACCCTACCGGGGTGGGGATGAGCATTTAAGGGGGGGGCAATTATTTTTAGGGGTATTCAACGGGGGGGGGGGGGGCTTTTTTTTACCCTATTCTTAGTGGGGGGGGGGGCTTATTTTTTTAGGGGTACCGCTATTCCTTAAAATGTCGTGAATTTAGTGGGAGGGCTATGTTGAAATGTCACGATTTTTACTTACAGCCTGTGTTATATTCAACCAAATTATGTCAATATTTTCAAAATTTTCGGAAAATTTTCTCAAACTCCCAGCAAATTTCTCACTGCGTCACTTTTGACACTCAGAATCGCCCACCATTTTACTGGTCTTCAAAAAATCGCCGGCCTCATAAAAGCACTGGGGGTACGGGAGCTTTTAATTCATAAGAGCTGGGACCCTTAAAGTTAAACTCAACAGCATGTAAATCGAAAAACAGTGATCGAGTGTCTAAAGTATAGAGGTTTGACTATTATAACACTCACCAGAAAGTATACCGGTATCGAGACTTTTACACTAAAACACCTTACAAGGTAGAACCGGTAAATTCTAGGTAAAAAAATGCCCAGGATTATTAGTATACGCCAATGTCGTTTTTTATGCCGAAGTGGTGCCACCTGGTGATGCCGCCAGGCACCACCAGGACAAGGTATATGATGTTTGCACGCTGTTTGCACTTTACCAGAAGTCAGAACGGGCGCCACCATCTTGGATTAAGGAGTCACCCACTCAAATTTATACTATGTGATGACAATAATATTAATCAACCTTTGATAGGTCCTGAGGTTGATTATATTCATACCTACCCCCCCTAGGATCCCCTAACATTGACCCAAGGACCCAACCCTATATTCCTATATCCCAACCCTATACCCAGTAAGCTAGTGTAATCCTAGGCACCACCTCCAGAAACTGGGATCACTATGAGATGACTTCGTCATGGCAGTGTAATTTCTGTCCAATTTCTTGGGATATATTGGGTGATGGGGTGTGAGGAGAGAGAACGACATGACCTGAGTTGTGTCAGGTTGACCAGCCATTTACAAATCACATCGGCTATCGGTAGGCCTACCATGAGTTTAAAGGGGAAATACTTCATTAAAAATGAGATTCGATAGAGGGAGGCACACACCTACCAATAACCGCCCTGAAAAAGGTCCCAAAATAGGTGACGTCATTTGTGAATGTTCCCTTTACTATGTCTCCCAGATGAAGTCAAATATTCTAAAACATAGTTCCATCCATATATTTCGGGAACTATTATATGTTTACTCTATGCTAATCCAAAGATATACAATATACCCATATCTATGGTTAATCTAATTGATTCTCCCATTATTACAGTGGCAAGGAGGTTGAGCGATATGACACACAGGTGACGTGACAGTAAGATGAGTGAGGACGTGTACAGATACCGGCCCGTGGGCTTCCCGGACGGCCTGCTCCGGGGGCTCTACAAACTGAGGAAGACTGCCGAGTTCTGTGACATCAATCTTCTCATTGAAAAGCAGGTAAGGCCAGACCAAAAAAAAGTTGGTCAATGGATTTCGCGCACCTTATTTTCGGAAATGGAAATTTGATTTTTGTTTGAAAAAAAATTGTCAATGGATTTCGCTCGCCTTTTTTTTTGGAATTTTTCTTCCAGTAATTCCCCCAGATCAACCAATACATTTTTATGTTAGCACTAAGAACTTTGTCGGAGGCTGGGTTAAAAAAAAAAAATCGTAGCTCGCTCCAATTTTCCACCGACAAAATCCATTGACAAATTCTTTAAAAAAAAAAAATTTGCTCGCTCACACCTTTTTTTTTGAAAAGTGAAATCCATTGACCAACTTTTTTTTGGTGTGGCCTAAGGGAGTGGAAGATATCCAACAACAGTTTTTTATGTGGAGTTTCCATGATAATATCAAGTGCCCATATTATGGGCACTTTTTTTGGCACTCTGGAAATCATATACATGTATTTTGTCCCTCTGCACAATATAAAGCATTTCTTTCATTTGTATCCATAACTGAAATTTTATGTAAAAGCATGAGATGATTTAACATTCAATAGACCAGGGTCGCAGAAAGCAAACCTAAATTCATACATTTGTACTACTGTAGTCTAGTAGGGGGGGGGGGGAAAGCGATTACTGGGGTTGGGGGAGTAGTCTACGGTAGTCGAAAATAGATATCAATGGGATTTGGGAGGGGGGGGGGGGGGCTTGGCCTCATTGATATGTGATTGGTGAGTACAATAACCCCTATTCTCTCTGCGTGCAGGTATTTCAGGCACATCGGTGTGTGCTGGCAGCGGCAAGTCCGTACTTTGGGGCCATGTTTGGAGGAGGGCTTGCCGAACATGACAAAACAGAGATTGCAATTCACAATGTGTCACCTCCCATCTTCAACACCATCCTGGACTTCATGTACAGTGGTAAGTGTGTCTCTCCATACAGCGCTTTGTCAACCACCTGCTTATTTAAAGGGACATTCTCAACACTAGCGCATAACCCCATAGTAGATAGAACAGCACTAGAATTGTGAGTGGGATACGCTTGGTGATTATGCCACTTGAAGGTCTGCATCATGAGTACCCGTAGCTCTCTATAAAACGACCCAGGCATTTCAAAAGGGCCGGGTCGGGGTCCAGCGCTCAAGGATCCCCACCCCTCCTCACCATCCCCGGATCTGCCCCTGGGGCTCTCCTAGAAACTGGCGGGACATGGCCCTTTCAGGTCCTCTGAGGCCTCAATCAGAGGTGTTTTATTGGGCCAAAGAACCTACTTTCTACAGGCCATAATTTTGTGCCTTTTGAAACGATTCATGTAAATAGAGCCTCCTTTTAATATATCGTTATGTCTTTTGGCAATATCACAGGAAAGATTAATTTTGATTGAATTAAGATATTACAATATCTTATTAGAAGGATTCTATATTCCTTTATTTCTGCTCGTTATAAGGGTTCTAAATTAAAAGGAATCGTGGCTACCCCAGAAATTATAAGGAGTGCCTTCCCGCCCTTGAGAGAAAACTGCAAAGCTTCATTAAAGTACATATGTCCATTGTACTTAATGAGCTCGCAAGAAATACTAGTATGGTTTAATCGTGATCTGCTATAGTAACCTAGAATTCTTCATAGAGTAAGAAAATACATAAATTTTGACAATTTCAACCGCATTCGGAAAACATGTTTTCCCGTGTCTCCGATAAATCCACCATTACCTACGGCTACTGTTAAGAAATAAAGATACCGTAAGACCTTGCGTATAGGCCGCGAATAATACGTGAGTCAGATCGCTAGTGCAGTTAATATGATCGGCCCTTAGTAAGGGTGCGGCTTATACAGGAGTTTTTTGCAACTATGATACAGAACTAGGGTCACGATAATCAGATCGTCAGTACGGCTTATATGATCTGCTTAACGTCGGGGTGTGGCTAATACACGAGTTAAGCTTATACGCAAGGTTTTACGGTATTCATATGGAAATTCTTTATAAGATATGAACAACCATTGATAGCTCAGGGCACATAAGCGGTTCAGGGAAAACTACACATGTGGCAGCAAAAATCCCATACAAGTCTATGTATTGTTGTGTAGACTTTCGAGATCAACTCACCACCATCAATGAAATGATCTTGGTTTTATATGTAGTAATCTATTAGCCTAGTGAAAAAATATATCGACAGCTGTATATTATATCACTGGTAGAACATGCCCAGCTGAGTTGCTCCTGAGTCATTACACAGATAGTTTCTTGTAGTCACACAGGTGGCGTATGTGTCGTACACACAGCGTCTCAGCACACACAGTGTATAAATATACCACTAGGTGACAGCACTACGCTTCTCAGACTGTAGAAGACTAGGGTCGGAAGACTAGAGGACTAGATAGACTTCATGTCTCTGTGTGACCAGTATGATTAGTTAACTATTGAAATTTAGTTACCGTTATAATCAATGATTTAGGGATATCTGAAAAAAAACTATTTGTAAGCAATTCTAAAAGTACAATGAAAATCATAAGGTTATCAAGCCCTACCCCGATTCCCCCAACCCTTGCTCTTCCCTCCCTCCGTCCCCATCCTGCTGTCTGCTTGCTTGTCTACTTGCCTACCTGACTGCTTGCCGCCGCTGCCTGTCTCCCCTGCGTGCCTCCGCTGCCTGCCTGGCTGTATCTTTGATTACCCGGTCTTCCCGCCATCCCTCCATGCTAGATCCCCCACCAACCGCCCTGCTCTTGTGCATGTCCCTTTTTCAGGGGAGGACGTTTACCACTTTTTCCCTGATTTCAACTTGTTTATTTTAATGTCGCAAAGACCTGTACTTTACTACCGAGGACATTTATTAAGGGACCTTAATTTGAGAATTGCAATTTTTTTTTATCTTGGTCACTTACATCCCTGTTTTTTGTTTGGGTGCCTCTCTGTCTGACCGAATCATCGTCCCTGTCTCTGTATCATCCCATGTCCCTGTCTCTTACCTGTCCCTGCCCCTGTCCCTGTCCCCGTCCTGTCTCTTGCTGTGTGTGTGTGTCGACTGGACGTCCCAATGTTGGTGGCACCAGGAGACCTGGTGACTGTGTGAATAGGGTCAGCTGTTCGACTCATTGATCGCCGGCTGCCACTTGGGCAGCAATAATGCAGCAGTGGGGACAAGCCGGGCATGGTGGGGGCCAGGACAAATACCCACTCTACCCAAACCCTACTTGGTGTGAGCCCTTATCCTAGACAGCAGCCACCAGTCCCGTGAGCTAGAGCTTGTACACACCGGGCTTGGATAAGCTCATGGATCTATCTCTATTTCAAACTTGACCAGTATGGACGCCCGGGTATGGACGTTGGATGCCGTAGTGGCTTGCATATTTAAAGCGCATATTTCAATAGTATACTTTCCCCTGCGCTTATACAAAACCTGCTCATATATATATATTCATATATAACAACTTCTGTATTCATTTATGTTCAATTTTAACGTGTGCGATTGTCTATACTATAGATAAACGGTAATTTCCTTTTGCATAAATTATATTCATATTGTATCGTAATATTCCTTGTAAATAGATACAATAAAAAAAGGGCAGTGTCTGCGAGTTACTCGCCAGCGCTGTGTTGATGCATCATGCCGACAAAATAACATGATACCTGGATGCAGCATCCGCCCCATAATTAGCTGGATATGATCATCGATACCCGATTATCCTGTTTAAACAGTGGGCAGTTCTTTGATGAAATAGAGGAATGAGCCTCTATTTTGGGGTGCAGAGAGGTCCCCCCCCCCCCCTGAGATAGGAAAGTCGCCGAAAATAAGGCCCCCAGGTCGTAAGGTCGTTTTCTTTTAGACCCTTTGTCCTATACTCAATTTTGGGCAAAAGTCGCCAGGTCACCTTTATTACTGTACCAGGTCGCCAGATCGCCTGGAAAATCGCCCAGGTCGCCAGGTCGCTTTCTACCCCTCTGGAGCCACCTATTTGTGTCATTGTACTTTAAGATAATGTTTATTGGGTAAAAAGTCTCTATTACAACTGTAATGCCCCGGAAAGGCGCCATCTCCTACAGCCAATACTGCAACAGTGGGGGTTGTTTATAAAGTAATTTTACATTACAAGACCAAGGGCAAGGCTAAAATCGAAAAATTATAATCACTACCGCGAGATACTGCTCCCCGAAATACTTCCTCATACAAAACCTTATATTATGGCGGGTTGCAACGTAGAAGGTAGGAAACTAAAGGCATGCGGGCCGCATATATATACTATCGACCTTATCTTTATGTCCACCTAAAAATAGACCTCTGGGGCACATGGATTGCGTACTATCGGAGCTATTTATATAGTCACGGTTCCGTCCAAGAACCAGGTTGGTGTTCGGGTATCCCGGGCAATTTAACATTCAGCTGTCTGTTTCAACCTACTTCCCGACCATGGCTTTAGAAAAAGGGATACAAATGGTATTACACATGTCAATGATATATGATCAAGTAGACACGTTTTACAGACTCAGTTGTTCTTAAAAGGTATAATAAATCTTAAGTCACAGAGTTATGAATGTCGATTTGATATGTACTGGAAGTTTAGCCGTGCTTTAATAAAGTTGCCTAAATTTGTACGACCGCGGTGGTGTATACACTATACGGCACTAGCGCATTAGGCTATAGTGGCCGCCATCTTGACTCAAAGCAATGCATTCTGGTTAGGCCCCGACTCCAGAGCAGTGCATTATGGGTGAATTTCTTATCAGATCTTTTGTTTCAGGCGTGAAAGGAGGGGATTAACCTGATAGGGAGATGGGGGTGTAGCACCCGAGTACCTGAGGTACCAGGATGCGCTAGTCCCGTATACCTCTGGGGAGTGTATGTTCAGGTGGGAGGGACCGGGGGGGGGGGGGGGGCGATACTGGTTAGTAGCTTAGTGGTTGGGGGATAGTAAATTAGTAAATGTGGACCAACAAGCTCCACGAGGGCCCGTGAGGGGTTCAAAGGTGTTGCATATCTATACATTCACCACTACTAAGGCCCTTTTATTCTTCATAACTTGAATTACGCACCCGCCGATGGGATTTTTGGCATTTTGGAAAAAGAAATATTTGGAATATTTCTTAATATGCCTTCATTTGATAGCCAAAAGAAGCCGTTTCCATGTGTCTTTTTTTGCCTCTGCCCCCTGGAAAATTTCAGGACCCAGCTCCCGTTGAAACAGCTATTTTTTTCCTCTCGCCCCCTAGAATATTTTCCCCAAGGGCCCATAATCCAAGTTATATGAAAAGGTGGCCTAAGTAGGAATTGACCATTTTATTCGTGAACAGCCCCTACATTCTATCTCATCTCGAAATTCAGTAATACATCTGTAACAGACATTTTTATCTAATAAAGTTCAACTGTCAAGAGTGGTTGAATAGAAATGTCAGTGTATTGAGGGGAGTCCATATGATTATTATTATCTAAAGTTGATTTACAGTTCTTGTGACATGTTTCTATTCATAATCATTATGCACATGCGCCCTATAGATATTATTGTTTTGTATATATGTATTGCAGATAGTGTTTCACTATCGACTTTTGTGATCAAGTTCATGTTTCTCCTATATCTGTACATAGTTATCTAGTACAAGCTTGTTGATACACTTTATTACCAAGAATGAATTCAACATGCAATGCCACTTTTTATACCATCGGATGAATTATTAAAGGCAAAATATTTTAATCAGTGGATGATAAAATGCACTAATAAATATACCACTATTATGTGGATAATGATGTTATGTGTATGCTGTAGATGCAAAATCTAGAGTCAAGTAGAACATTGTAGAAAATCTACACAGGATCGTGTGAGCTTTTGCAGACTCATCAAATATACCACCCCTAATGTGATATGGTCCGGTGTAACAGTGTAATTCTGTAGACACGGAATGTACATTGAGAGGGAAAATCCAATCTAAAATGTAAATGGAGACCCCTGCCCTGCCATTATGGTCTTTCAATAAGAGGTAGACATATTAGAACAGTTCCACCAGAGGCGTGGGTGGCCAGTCAAATAACAACTTAATTGGGCATCCATATTCTCAGGCTATATTCACACTGCCATTACCTCAGCTGGGATCGCTGAAAGATTATAAATCTATATACTGAATGCTCGCACATATGGTCCACTATTAAGGGGATTCGCTACCAATAAGATCTCAAGCACATCCAGATTTTCTAATACTTGCTGCATATGTCTGAGTGTGTAGAGTTCAGACACCAATTTAAGCTCCAACACGTGATTTCATCTTCCAAATATAGATGTTTCATCAATAGTGGACTATTGTTTTCTATATCAAAAGTGCTCGATATCAATTTTTGCTATATGTTTGGTTATAAGGAGCCTCCTGGTGGCCAACGTTGGTACTAATAATCCCTAGCGGACGTACATTTTACCTTGTTTTTGCATGTGGAGTATGGCACATGTATTGCAACATGTTATGAGCATGCCTACATGTATGCACTGTAAAAAAAAAATCGATGTACTTTTCACAGGTTTACCCTCTAAACTCAACACTGATTCACCGTTATTTCGGCCATTTCACAGTGAATCATTGTTAAGTGCTAACTTGATTCCTAAGGTAAAACAGTATTTATGTACATTTATGCAGGTGCCTCGCGAGGGCATATATATTTCAATATGACATGTGTAGGAGATCATCTTCGAATTCACGTGACACATTTTGCCACAGTAGATCTAATTGTAGGGAGTCGTTGTGTTTCCAGAATCCCTTCAGCCAGTTGCTGGTTCATGAAGCATGCAGATTTTCTGGAGATATACAATCTACCAGTCTGTGGCGCTACTGTTACTGGTTATTGGATGTGTGTGTGTGGGGGGGGGGGGGGGGGGGTGGGAGGGGGAGGGGCTGATGCTTTGTATTTTCTCGTCTCTTAATACATCGGGCCATTTAACTCCGGCATTTAACATGTATATGGGAATTCTTGCTCAAATTGAAATGTTGGTTTCTGCTAATAGTAAACCATGTATTTAGGTGTTCAACGAATCATTTAATATAATAGTTTTCTTCTCTCAAGTGGAGTCCATCTAGGTACATTAAGGTGCATTTGTACATGCACATGTAGGGTATACTGAAATAATAAGTTGACCCACCTAAAGCTCTTATAATATATATATCCAGCAACTCTTGAGTACCCCCACTTAATTGGCAAAGGAACGGTGGAAGCTTCGATATGAAATAGCTGGGACTGATAAGACAAATGTGGAAGCAGAGCCCCGTCTGGGTAGAGCTGGGGCAGATCGGACTTCCTCTTGCGGCCCCCAGAGCCGCCTCAAAGATCTCCAGGAGCTGTCTGAGCAGACGGAGAGACAATAGTGGCTGGGCGATTGTGGAGGGTCCCCGTGCGTCTCTGGCACCGAGGGCTTGCAGCCAGACAATGGGGCAATGCCTATAGGGGCCTGGGCCGCCTCCTAAATGGGGGGCGTTATGTGGGGTTAGGTAGTGGGGTTATGGGTTTAGGTACCGACACCTCTAGGCGCCAGTCGGCCGGCACGAGCTGCTCAGACGGGCTCAGATTGACTCAGATTTGCTCATGACAGTGGGCAGGCACTGCTACAATGCAAACATCCCACAGCAGGGAGCGACACACCTTCTCCAGTATGGCCATCAACTGCCGATCTCAGAATTGGCGCTCCAGCCACGCTCTAAGGAGACAGGCAGACTGACTTGACTGCTGTGAGGCTCATTTCTGTACTGGAGAGAAATGAAGACTCAACTACACTTAAACCTACTAAATTGCCCATATGTATATATGAAGTTGTAACCTTCTCTACTCATAACCATTGCACACAATATATAAGAGAGGCATTAGGCATATTGACTGGCCCCCGCCTCCAGAATAAGGATTGTGGATTATCTCTTATCTACCCCTTTCCAAAGGTACTGATAAGGCTAATAGGGTGCATCCCACTCCTCCTTTAATCACCCCCCCCCCCCCTTGGGTTAGGTGTGAGGTGAGAGTCCTAGTCTGATTGGGAGACAAAGTAATTGATGATTGATGCCTGCAGTGTGTGTAGGCTTTAAACAATGTCATGTTTAGGACTTAATATGCTTAACTTCTAAACACTGTTGCTAGGTAGATGTATCATTGATCATATGTATGTGACTTAGACCGGGAATATGACCCCTATGGGTTAAAATATCGATTCAGAAGTTTTGGTTTATTTTCAAAGCAAATTGTCTTGGCTTTACAAATCCACTTCCATTCTCTGAATTGGGTCATAATCCTGATCCATGAGTCAATACCTGAACAAAAGGTTTCTGGTGCATCATGCCGACTCTATGGCCTAACTCAAGCCTGTTTGACAAACCAAAAGGTCAAATTACCTGCAGTTTATCATAGAGGGATTCTGCTGGTAAAGTCAAGCTCTCAACCTCTGCCTGATATCCCGTATCATTAGACTGTTAGCCCTTGCAACAAGCTTTATTTTCCCCCCACTCCCATGTCTTTTAGACTAACGTTCGTTCCACGAGATAGAATTTGATATGTTCTCATCCAATAAGAAGTGGGAAGATTATTCACCTTGTCTGCAGAACTTCAAATCAAGATATTTCAATTGACTAGTCCAATAGACTCGGGATTTGAAGCATCAGAACAGCAAATAATGTCTCTCAATGCGTGATGCCTTAAGCTTTCCAAAAATCGTTTTAAATCAGGGAATCGCGTAATTTTATTTGATGATGTACAAGTCGATATGTGAGGATTACAAACTTTTTCTCCCCCATGTGGAGTCACGTTTTGTCCGCATACTACAAAGTGTTCACACCCATCATCAAACTCTTTGTATGAACTTTATTTTTTCAGATGAGAAATTTGCAAGGTTCATTACCAGTATTAATATAAGTACATTAAAAAATATATCATTAAATGACCGAATCTCCCAGCCTGGTGACACATCGCACATGATAAGATAAGAATAAGATGTAGCCTGCAGTTATGCCATGATAAACTGTAACTGATATTTCTTGTCAGGGCAGGTCCTAAAGTTACTTGTCAGGTGAAAACATCCATGTGGCAAAGAAATAATACTCCAAGTAGTTCATTTTAACAGCACCAACTTGTGTCTTTCCTTGATCTCTAAGAACCCTGTGGACATTTTGTAGCCTGTGGACAAAACGGGGCACAACCCCCCCCCCCCGGCACTGTTAAACATTAAATTTCCCAAATGCCCCCCCCCCCCCTCCGGAATTCTCCAACCCTGTAACTACCCCAATCGGAATTTTCCCCCTGACTTAATCAGTTTGATATTTCTGTCAAGGTGTCAGGTAGTTAGTTGACTTCAGTGGGTATAGACATTTCTAATGGATGTATCAGGGGCTCTGCCCCCACACACCCCTTTTCTCTCTTTTTCCCCTTCTCCTTTACCCCTTTTTGCCTAGTATTTCTAATCCTATGATAGAAGGTGCGGTGGAATTCTGGAGGGAAAATTTCCAAGGGGGAGAATTCCAGGGGGGATCCCTGGTGGGGGGGGGGGGGGGTCGCCGGACACCACTCTGAATGGTTGGGATCGGCAGAGTGGCAGGGCAGAGGGAAGGGGAGACGTTGGGCTTCGGACCATCCCTCCCATTTCAAATTTCTGGATCCGCCTTTGTAGCTGCAAACTCACTTCAAGATTGGAAGAAGAGAAGAGGCAGAGGCTAGGCAGGGCAGGGTAGGGCTTCTAGAAGCACGTGCTATCTGGTCAAAACAATATGGTAGTCCCAGAAATAGGACAAGTTTTGATACTGATAAGGTCAGGGAAATATAAAATTCCTTGCTACATATCATGTTAATAGAGATCACGTTATTTGGATACAGATGATGTTGTTTTGATACAGATCACGGTGTTTTGATACAGATCACGTTTTCATAGTTAGCCGCGATATGTAGTACTTCACATCACAATACTTCATACACATCACGGTTCTAGCAGTTCTGTTTATAAATGCACTTTCCAAAGGAAGTCATGCTCTAGACCAGTGTCTCCCCAAATATGCTACAAAAAGCTTTGTAAATCAGTAGAAGAGAGATAAATCTCCTCCCTCTTTTACAGGCGTGCTGCCAAACTCCCCCCACATGCTTGCCCTGTGAGAACCAGAGCTGACACCAGGTCATCGTTCCCTGTGCGCAGGAGACGACAAGAATTTGTTAAGGTGGCCGGCGGGGATAGCCTGAAAGTAACTACGATTTTACAAGATTTATACCATATGACCCTAAGGGTGTATAGTTTCCAAAAATACAAAAAGAAACAGGGGGTCCCGAGCTAGATTCCGAGATATTTTACCACAAAGTCTGAGTGACCTATGATAGGATCATATAGTATTTTCTCACATAAACTGATAGAATAACTGTAAAAAGTAACTACGTTTTCATAATACTCTACAATATTATTTATAATATTACTTATCCAGAGAATGTGTTTCTAACACATGGTCCCGGGAGTATTTGTATGTGTTTTGTACTTTAAAAAAAAGAGGTATGGGGAATGTGATCTGTCGGAAGGCAATAAAATTTTTCAATATTATATTTTCTAGCTCTGTGGCCTCTCTGTCTAGGGCGTAGAGTAAGAGATCAGAAGGTTGTGAGTTCGAAACTAACCCATACCAACATCAAACTATTTTTTGAGTTGGTTATGATTATTACATATACATGCAGATCGTCAATAAGACTATCCTCTCCAATTTTTTCACATAAGAACTCACACTCATTCACATGAATATTACTTTATCATTATTGATCCTGGTCCATGTGTAAAAACATGAGCTGGATTAGAACCCCCTACCCTCTGATCACGAGACATGCATGGAACACTTAGGCCATGAAGGCTCTGTCGGAGTGCAAGTCTAATTCTACTTACACATAGCTCAATATCTAACTTAAATTGCGCAGAAGATGCGCAGAAGGCTGCGCAATGACATGTTTTTAATCCCCGCCGGCCACCTTAAGGTGGGTCGCTACCCTTTGATCAAAGTTAACAGAATCTCTCTATTTTTTTCCTACATGCAGTCTAGATCATATAAAATCGGAAAATGAAAAGAAAAATGGGGGGTCCCGAGCTACTTTTTAAGTTACAGAATTTTGAAAAATTAAAGTTTTTTCATTTTTCACAAAAATATAGAAAAAAATGTGAAAACTTCCATGATTTTTTTTCATATCAACAATTATGCACAGAAATGTAAAACTTCACATGTGAAACGCCTATATGTTCCACTTTACTGCAAAAATAATTTTACAGTTGTATGCAATGGCATTCTGGGTAAAAATATGATGTTTCCGGAAAGAATAGGAACAAATTTTCATTACTTTGTAGCTTTATTAGCTAAAAGTAGTATTCAAAGTTAACAGAATTTTTTTAAACTCTCTCAAAAAATAGTTAAGATCATTTGCTAACATAAAGAGGTGCTTTTGATAGGGGGTCCCGGGCATATTTTTAGGTTTTTTGGCCTTTGAAGTTAAAAAATAGTGCAAAAATCGTCAAAATCTTATATTTAATTCCTAAAATGTTGGGTAAAATGGCAAGAATCAGGGTATAAATTGGTTGTTCTTCATACCTTTGGTTACTGCAAGCAATATAATGGCATTTATAGCAATCTAGATAATGATTTATTGGTTAATAATTCCAATTTTTCAAAAATAGCAAATATTATCGGCTACAAATATATCAAATATTCAAAGTCCAATATAAAGCTCAATTTTTCTCAAAATCGTCTAATTTTTGGATATTGCTTAGTCAGCATATATATGTACCCAGTGATTAAATATCAGCTCATTCTAAGCCATTTAAGCTATATGCGCAGATACCTGCGCAGTGTGTCCATATTCAAGAGGTAGCGACCCACCTTAAGAGAAGTCTAATCCCCGGGTCTACTCCTACCCTACCCCTTTCATTGGCTGACTCTGGCGTCTGTATATAGATGCCATTAGCTCTTAATTTCTCCATTTCATACTGTATGAAATTTCATCTGTTATCTTCTTTTCATATTTTCATATGTTGTTCCAGTGCTGCCACTTATTGCAGCCTAAATGGTCGCCTCCACATTTTCCCCCATTTATCCAATCATTTGAAGTGAGCTGGCAATAATATATTTCAAGTGAGCTGGCAATAATGTTCAATTGGAAGATTATCTCGTTCACTAGTGTTTTTTTAGAATAAAAAACAGCCTGAAGTGTATTCGTGAAGGGATAAATACCATAATGATTCTGACGTAGCCTGACACAATTTGGTTGGAAATCAGTCAATGTTGATAGAAGCTTTACAGAATAAGTTACCACCGGCACGTACTAGTATAGTTTCCATCATCATTGGCTGATTTCCAACCATAAAGTTATAGGGTCTTGTAAAGTAACATTTCTGAGACCTAAAGATGTTTCCGACATCAGTGCAGAAAGGTTAAAATATATATAGCAGATCAGATCGATAAACAGCCGAGCAATGGAATAATGTTGGGCATGATTCCTGGTTTCGGGGCACCCATGTGTAGCCATGACCTTCACCTTCATGATATCAAGCCCTCTTCCTATTTTGCCTGTTTTGCCACACAGAGGTATAATTCTATTGTCTGGGATATGTGTCTGGTACTAAGCGCTGCTGCATATTTATAATGTACTATAATGGTGTAGCCACTATAGTTTTAGTGCACGACTGTTTTGTGGAGAACTAAGTAGGGGAGGGGTGGGGGATAAAATTATCCATCTAAGAATATTTGAGATATTGCATTTTTACATTAATTAATGCCAATTTGCGTTGTCCTGTGTAGTCCGTAGGGAGCACAGGTCTGAGTATTCTATATTACCAGAACCTCTGATAAGGACCTGTGATAAGGAGCGCTGCAGTCGGCGCTGCAGTCCATATTGAAGAGACCTGAGCAATCCGTGAGCCATTCGTCTAGGAACGAGGCTGCACTTGAGCGCTGTCACATCATATCTTGCTGGTCGAGGCCTTTATAAAAAGTCTAAGACTAAGAGACTGTTTAAGCAGTTAACTTGGGAGATTTCCCACCTAGCCCCAAGTGGTGACTGCCCAGGGTGACTGAGGTGGTTATATGATGGAGTGGAGACGTGGTTAGGACCGGTGGGGGGATGGTGTTGAGGTCATACCACTGACGCCGGTGCTGAATGGCACTGAAGCAGACATGTCGACAAAAGCCCACCAGACTAAACGTCAATCGCCATCTTTGCCACCTTGACAGTTTTGGTTTGTGGCTTACCTACCACAGGGACAGAACTGTGTCACCGGGACGCCCCCAATGCCCTCTGGGTAGGGTGTAAGTTTAGGCACGTGACCACAGTAGTGTCATAAGGTGCAACCGGAAGTCCGACCAGCCACTTCCTGTCTACCATAACAATCAAGTATAAACTCTCTCTTTGTCTATTCCTTGCACCTCTTGGGACATGGTTTATATCCGTGTTATGTTTTAGCTCTTTAATGTTTAAGGTGGATCGCTACCCTTTGATTTCTTCAAATTCTTAAATCTATCAGAATGGGCTAATATTGCGTAGCCAGATAGATTTATACATTCCTTAAACTGTGTTAATAATTTAGATCATTTCAAGCAAAATAGTGCATTTTGTAATACTTTGAATATTTGATATATTGGTAACTGATAATATTTCTTGTTTTTAAAACATGAGCTAGTACATTGCAGATATTTACTATTTAGAACTCTATAGATGCTATGATATTGTTCAAAATAACCAAGGGTATAAATTATGACTATTTTATACATTGATTTTTGTCATTTTACCCATCATGCAATGTCATATATTTGATTTAGTCATTTTTTGGCATTATTTCTCATTTTTAAAGGTCCGAAACCCTAAAAATATGCCTGGGACCCCCTATCAAAATTACTTTTATATGTTAGCAAATGATCTGAACTATTTTTTGAGAAAGATTCTGTTAATACTGAAGCTACAAAACTAAGGCTGCAAATAATAACGATTTCTTTGTACTCTTTCCCAAAACCTCATATTTTTACCCAGAATGCCATGGCATAAAATTGTAAAATCATTTTTACAGTAAAGGGGAACATATAGGTGTTTCGTATGTGATGTTTTACATTTCTGCGCATAATAGTTGATATGAAAAAAAATCATGGAAGTTTTCACATTTTTTCTCATTTTCAGAAAAAAATTAAAATACTTTAATCAAAAATACTTTAATTTTTCAAAATTCTTTATTTCAAAAAGTAGTTTAGGACCCCCTATTTTTCTTTGCATTTTCCCATTTTATATAATTTAAACTGCCTATAAAAAAAATATGGCGAGATTCTGTTAACTTTCAGTGACTTTGACCCAAGGGTAGCGACCCACCTTAAGGATGGCATAATGCACCATTTACCCATTTTACCCTAATCTTCTCAGCGCCACGTATGTGACTAATTGGCCGTTCCATCTTCCCATCATGCAAAGCAGAGTTTATTTCCAGAAGTCGTTTTTCCCAAAATTCGTTTTCCTAAAAGATTTCTTTTTTTAGTATAATGTCTTTCTTTAATGGCCCGAAACTAAGTTGAAGTTCTCACTAACTACCCAAGTTTCCGAGGCTATTTGTGATATATACCACACGTTCAATTTAGCCAAGTCTTATCTAGTATGCACCCTTTAGAACATGGGCACAGAATGCATTTTGTAAAATGTTAATGGTGATACAATAGCAGTACAATGGTGTAGCATCCAGGGCGGATTAAGGGGGGGGGGCGGACCCGGCGTGCGCCCCCCACTATTTTTCTGTACATTCTAATGTGACAATTTCCAATACCCCCTGTACATTGCTTATTTCACGCCCCCCCCCCCTTTTCCAAAATCCTGGATAGGCCTCTGGCATCTCTCTTATTGCTAACATGGACCTGTAGACTATATAGACATTCATGTTGCTAAATATGACTTTTATTGGTTATTACCTGCGTGTCTGTCTTCAGGTGAGGTGTGTGTGACCGAGTCTAACTGTCAGGAGCTGCTGACGGCGGCCGACATGCTGGGTGTGTCGGAGGTCATGGAGGGCTGCAGCGCCTTCCTCACCAGTCAGCTCTGTGTGGCCAATGTACTCGGTAAGTAGACATTATACTTGTAAAGTAGTCTTAAAGTGGAACCTATATGCTCTACTCAAGTATATAGAATCATCAAATTACTCTGATAACCCTGCAATTACATAGTTAGGCCGTAAATGACGACATGCTATCTTTGACCATTTGTAACCCCCCCCCCCTTTATAGTCATGTTTTATCTATAGGGATGTATAGGAGAACAGACAACCCCCCCCCCCCCATCTCATAGCTCCATATGGCGTATTTTAATATCGTGGACAGTTTCAGTGTCAATTGCAACGGCAATAGTGTATTCTTAGAGGCTTGACCGACTGACTCTCTCCTGACTGCGTCAATTGGGCGCCAATTGAAACAATTGACGGGTAATCTGGACCGCGACACCCACCGGGTAACACGCACGTGACGTCACCGGTTAATTTATGCAAGCATTTTGAAACAAAGGTTTTCCCGGCACTTTTACACTTACTGTCGGTGGTGACTGACGTACACCTCTCCTCTCTTCAATTTTCACAATGAGTGATCCAGAAACACCGGAGGACCCAATACTGGGCCCAGATGGGAAGCCTAAAAAGAACCCCACCAACAAGGAGTTAATCCAAAGGCTGGAGGAACGACAAACGGACAGGTTAAACACTTTTGGCACCACCATTACCGAAATGCAGTCCACACTTAAACGCCTCGCAGAGGCGGTCCTGGAGAACCCATCAAAGCGCCAAGACGTGGTGGAAACGGAGGAGGAAAAGCAGATCCGCCTCCAAAAGGAAGCCGACGATCGGGCAGCAGCGGAGCAGGCAGCAGCAGATCGGGCGGCAGCAGACCGGGCGGCGGCAGACCGAGAGAGGGCAGCGGCAGACGGAAGGGCGCAGGCGGCGGCAGAGCAGTCGCGCCTGGCCGACGAGGAGGCACGCAGGGCCGACGAGGAGAGACGCCGGGCGGGTCCCTACGCCTGGCCGTACCCCTGGCCACCACAGTGGCCGCCTCACCCGCCCCAGCTGGGACACGGTCCTCAGCTGGGACATGTCCCACAAGCAACACCGTTCATCCCACAGCAACAACACTTCACGGATTACGCGAGCACTGCAGCAACCCCGGCACAGCGCTTCGTGGATATTCTACAATTAGCAGCACAAGATCCATCGAGGCCAGGTAAAAACTCTCACATGTATGCCCACCATTATATTACAAAGGGGGATAAGCGTGAAAAAAACGGCCCGGGCGAGCTCAACTTCCCAGATTACATTTGGGGGATGTTCCAATATCACGACCACCCAGACACGTCAGAGCTCGATAAACACTCAATAATGGCCCACATAAAGGCCATCACAGATGACACACGCAAAGGTTATAGATGGCCAGACATAAGGTACTGGTCTGAAGAACTCATCACAAACATTAGGTCCTCCCCCCAGACATGGCAGGACCCAGGTATCGAGTTGATGCGGGTCAAGATGGCAAACAAAAACCCACCTGACCCCGCCAACCTCTTTGATATAGGTTACTCGGCTAACGAGGTGCCTACAGGTAAACACTCAGGTAACACTGAGGGTACAGCCCACATGGTGAGACCCACAGCTGGTATACAGTTATATAAGGTCCCTGCAGAGGTACTAGCAGCAAAGCCTAGTGCCCCATGCAGGGAGTTCAACAAAGGTGTGTGTTCTGCCTTCGCTGATCATGTTGCCTCCGGTTATAGGAGGCAGCATGTGTGCAACTGGTGCCTCTCAAACGCAGTGGAGGCACATATGCACCCAGAGTCAGAATGCAACAAAAAGAAGAGGTCAGATGAGAAAAAAGCTGTAAAAAACTCCAAGCCGGCGACCCAGTAAAGGGTGGTTGCCGGCCCCTAGTTACAAAGAAAGGTTCTGAGGTAAAGGTCAATTCAAAAGGTCAGTGTAATAAAAATGACACAGCCCCCTCAAGTGTAGCGGAGGTTCCTCCAGTGGTAGTGTTTGACTCACACGTAAATATTGATCAATCAGTAGATATCTCTACAAATGCCATAAGACAAGAGTGTACAATTAATGGTAGTGAGACAAATGACCTACTGGAGGACACCAATACCGAGGTAAAACGTATAGGCCCGCACGCTTACAAACCCTTTGTTCTAGAAAATTGGCCCACAGTTACTAACCAGGTAAAAAACTCACATCCACAGTTTGCTAAACTTTACGATACAGTAGCATCTCATGGCGTCCCCAATTACTTGGGAGCAAAGGTAAAAGTCCCCTCGGGATTTAACGTAGAAGTTTGGGAGAGGGAACTCCAAGGCTACAAAGATAAAGAAATATGCCAGTTCCTGGCATATGGGTGGCCCAGTTCATACTGTAGGGAAAAAATCCCCACACCCACTCTAAAAAATCACGACCCAGCTAATGATTATCCTGAACACATCAGGGATTTCATACAAACAGAAATCAAACGAGGGGCCCTCCACGGTCCGTTCCCCAACCCACCTTTCGAGCCCTGGTTTCAAACGAGCCCGCTACTTACAAGAGAAAAGAAAAACTCTAAAAAACGCAGGGTCATAGTAGACCTTTCATACCCAAAGGGGGAAAGTGTCAACGATGGGATCCTCAAAGACAATTTCCAAGGGAGAGAAATCAATTATACCCTACCTACCATTACAACACTAACCAAAAAGGTCGTAGAACTAGGTAGGGGCAGTTACATTTATTCAACAGACCTGAGCGCCGCCTATCGCCAGCTCAGGCTGGACATAATGGACTTTCCCCTGGCAGGCATCAAATTTGATGGGGCCTATTATTGCGACGGAGCCCCAAGCTTCGGCTCGCGCAGTTCATGCTCCCACATGCAGCGAGTATCACTCGCTGTCGGGCACATGATGGCACGCAGAGGTCACCCCATCCTCTGCTATATAGATGACTACGCAGCAGTTACTAGCACAAAAGCAGAAGGTCAGGAAGGCTTAGACACCCTTCTCCAGTTAACAACCAAACTAGGACTAGAGTTAGCCACTGAAAAAACTGTCACCCTCACAACTTGTATCACTTGGCTGGGATACCAGATCGACACTCTAAAAATGAGCGTCTCCATCCCCCGGGAAAAAATTAAAGAAGTAACGGGAGATGTAGCAAAGTGGCTAACTAAAAAGGTAGCAACGAAAAAACAGTATCAAAAACTCTCAGGTAGGCTATTTCATATAGCCACAGCTGTCCCACCTGCACGCACCTTTCTAAACAGGGTGCTGGCAGCGTTAAGACAGGCCCCACCCACAGGCGTAGCACCAATCCCAATGGATCTAAAATTAGATCTCAAATGGTTCGCGTCATATGCTGCTGAATGTAACGGCGTCCACTTAATACCGGAAAAACGCGAAATTTTCGACATTGAGTGCGACTCGTGTTTAGAGGCAGCGGGGGCATACTCCAAAACCGAGTACTATGACATAGTGTATGAAGAAATATGGGACCAAAACCATATAGGTCAGAAAGAGGCGATAAATTTGGTGCTCGCCCTAAAGACTCTGGGCGCCCGAGCACCAAAGGGATCAGAAATCCGTATAGCCACGGACAACATGAGTTCGGCAGCATCACTAACCTCTGGCCGTGCGCGCGACCTATGGCTCGGCGCATGCGCCAGAGAAGTGTGGTTGTACGCGGCTACACGAGATGTAAGAGTGGTGGTAGAGCATCACCCTGGAGAGACAATGGTACTTAGCGACGCCCTCTCCAGACTACACTTGGGAGAGCCCTATACTACCATAGCAGCGGCCCAAATCGAGGCGCGCGGTCTCTCCAGGGTGGAGGCTCGTCTAACTAGAGACATATGTACAACTAACCTATAACTTGTTATCACACTTACAGATCTCCAGGCTAACCCTCTGTATGGACAGATGCGGCAGACCCTCGAGGCAGCAATAAGCGCTTCTACGCGCGTTAATCGTAAAAGACAACGGGACAAATTCTTAACATTCCTAGCAAAGATAAATGTATCTCCTCTTACCCTCACACCACAGGTAATTAGTATGTATGTACAGGAATTATCAAATACCATGAAGAGCATGGCCACTGTTAGAAATTACCTATCTGGCGCAAAGACATTTATAGAACTAATACCTGCTAGCACGTCAGCCTTTGATCACTTATTACCAAAACAGGTTGCTAAAGGGGCAGCAAACCTATCAAAACATACGCCGCGACAGGCTCCCCCTCTGTTACCACATCATCTTGTCACTGTTGTACCGTTAATGCAATTACAAAAACCCGACGGCTTTGTGGCGGCCTGCGCCCTCACCTTAGCCTTTTTCACCTTTGTCAGACAAAGCAATGTGGCCGTCACCCCCTCTGCTGAATGGGGGGCGGACCATACATTATGTAGAAAAGACATAATCCCTAATGCTAATGGACTCCTGGTGATAATCAGATCCTCTAAAACTCACTCAGCCAAGGATCCACCGTTATGCTTACAAATCCAACCCATACCTGGCGCACCCCCATACTGCCCGGTCCGCCAGTATGAACTCATGACTAGGAGGTTGCCGGCTGGTTTCATAAAACACTCCACTTACATGCCACTTAGCACCTCGGACTTAATGGCATCACTCAGGCACGCCATGGCAAGGACCCACATACCGGGTGCTAACCTGTATACTCCTCACTCAGTCCGCCGAGGGGCCTCACAAACCGCCGCTATGGCAGGGGCTAGTGTGCACGAGGTGAAGCAGCACGGTCATTGGACATCTAACTCAGTGCTTGCCTACACCCCAACTCACATGTATAACAAAGTTCCCACGCTTCTACGAGAGGCGTTTGGAGAGCGATAAGCATTTGAAACATTGTATAATCATGTCTAGTTAAGATGTAAGCATGGTATCATGCCACACTGTATGTTCATAATACTGAAATGTCAACTACATGTAAACCTGCTATACCATTATCACTTACACATTTATTGGGAAGATCTACGCATCACCCCTAAGCACTGCTATCACTAGGCAGTGACAATTGTATTTTATTGTTCCCACTTGATCGTTTTGTTGAATAATAAAATATTGTGCAAACTACTCTGGTTGTCGTTCTGGATTGGGCGCCAATTGAAACAATTGACGGGTAATCTGGACCGCGACACCCACCGGGTAACACGCACGTGACGTCACCGGTTAATTTATGCAAGCATTTTGAAACAAAGGTTTTCCCGGCACTTTTACACTTACTGTCGGTGGTGACTGACGTACACCTCTCCTCTCTTCAATTTCCCACCCACCCACACCTAAAACATAAACATTAAAAGGTGAAATCAGGGAGAGCGATAAGCATTTGAAACATTGTATAATCATGTCTAGTTAAGATGTAAGCATGGTATCATGCCACACTGTATGTTCATAATACTGAAATGTCAACTACATGTAAACCTGCTATACCATTATCACTTACACATTTATTGGGAAGATCTACGCATCACCCCTAAGCACTGCTATCACTAGGCAGTGACAATTGTATTTTATTGTTCCCACTTGATCGTTTTGTTGAATAATAAAATATTGTGCAAACTACTCTGGTTGTCGTTCTGGATTAAGGTGAATAGCGCCGCGGTGGGGAAACATTTGCTGTGTAATGTACTGTAATGGCTTCTATAGTCAGTGGTGCCCTTGAAAAATGAGTTTGACCCAAATCAAAACATTATCAAATAAAATATCTTGAGGAAACTGTCTGCGGTAGTCCCGTCTGCTGAAAACCACCATGTATCATCAGTACAGGTATTAAAGATCACATTCTTTTAAAATGCATTGCACTATGCCCAAATCTAATTAAAGGGGAAATATCACCATTCACATATACTGACTATCTATAGATCAGTACTAGAAAATCTCGGTGATTATGCCGCTTTAATATATGCTTTTACTGCTAATTCATCTATGCATTGAATCTGTCCCTGATTACTATACATAATGCAAAGGGCTTATAATGCCGCGGGTTATTTTACATATCATGTATATCGGTATAGAATAATATATAGAATATTATTTCTCTCCGAGAACTGCATTGACCCTGTTTAGTTGAAGGAGCTGCCTACAAGTCCTCTGTAATCCTGCCGTGTATCAGCTCCGGGAGACAGGACGAGACATCAGGACACAGCTCAGAACATTGATCAGCAGACTCAATCTTGTCTGGTCTTGTCCGCTGAAAAATATGCCATGTTTCGCCACGTTTAGATGAACTGGGATGGTAGGACATTAAACCCTTCCGACTCTGTCATGAATTATATCTTTGGTTCAGCATACACAAGACATTGCGGCGACGCCGTGGTAATAACACTAATAAAAACAGAAGGGAATGGTTGTGAATAGGCCATTCACGTTTGCATCGTTATATCTCCCGGTATGCGACTTGCAGGTAAATTAGGGTTGGACCTTTATCCATACAATGAACTTGGGAAGTCCTAGTTTCGTTCCTGTCAGGAATTTAATGTTATCAAGAGTATTAAATCGTAGCTGTAAAATAGTTTCTGCAGATGTTGCCACAGTAAACATCAGTTTTGAATGTTATAATGGCCTATAATGAGAAAGTAACTTCTAGTATGGCACTAAAGTTGTGTTTGAGTACTTCAAGTCGTGTTCAAGGGTTCTGTACAGATACAGAAGCAGACAGAGATATAGAGAACTCACGCGTGTGTTTATATATATATATATATATATATATATATATATATATATATATATATATATATATATATATATATATATATATTTATATATATATATATTTATATATATATATATTTATATATATATATATTTATATATATATATATATATTTATATATATATATATATATATATATATATATATATATATATATATATATATATATATATATATATATATATATGGGGGCAAAAACGGTGTCACAAGTATGGCCAGTGGTCGCAGTGATGTAACACATAGTACTTAATAATGTGTTCACGTACAGACATACATGCAGTACAACCTTTACACTGTACATGCTAAGTCCACACTTATCATAATCAATGCCATACTATTCCCTGCTCTATAATATATATGTACCCACGTATTCCTCTTTGCCATAATAATGCAGCACTGTGCATAACGCACTGTTTGAACAGAGGTAATATCATTGACACACACAGAGTATAGCTTATATATATATATATATTTATATATATATATATTTATATATATATATATTTATATATATATATATTTATATATATATATATATATATTTATATATATATATATATATATATATATATATATATATATATATATATATATATATATATATATATATATATATATGGGGGCAAAAACGGTGTCACAAGTATGGCCAGTGGTCGCAGTGATGTAACACATAGTACTTAATAATGTGTTCACGTACAGACATACATGCAGTACAACCTTTACACTGTACATGCTAAGTCCACACTTATCATAATCAATGCCATACTATTCCCTGCTCTATAATATATATGTACCCACGTATTCCTCTTTGCCATAATAATGCAGCACTGTGCATAACGCACTGTTTGAACAGAGGTAATATCATTGACACACACAGAGTATAGCTTACCCTCGGCCAGCTTATTGGACATGTTCAAGTCATAACCATAGCGGCCCCGTCCACAGAAGGTGTTAAATACAATCGCCTGAAACTAGGTGAATTCTTTTTGCCACCCACCAGACAAAGCAATAGATGCTCCATTTTCAATTTTTTATGATGTCTATAGGAGTGCCTGTGTCTGCTGATATTTGACAATAAGCGTCTCCATCATTGTGGATGAAATAACACAACCACACATGCCTCGGGGAACATGACACCTGGTAGGGCAAGACACTTTATAGAGTTCCGAAGAATTCACAAAGAACTTGTTCTTTTGTCACGGACATCCTTAATACAGCCACCCCACAGCCACCCACACGTACAACAACGCCTTACTACTAACTTACTGCGTGCTTAGGGATCGAGCCGCTCTCCTCTTGGGTGGAAAGTTAAACTGTTGTAATTTTGATGAACTCTTTTGTCATGACATTACATGACATTGTATCCTTCACACAGTTTATATAGATACTTCTATATAAATGTAAATTGTACTGTACAACACTCTGTGACGTTGTATGATACTGTGTCATCCCAGAACATCATCACATCACGGAACAGTATCACATAGAATGATGTGTGATTCCTATAGTAAACGTATTACACACTGTAGATGTTTCTATGTTAATATACAGCACACGTTTACAAGTGAGCTAAGTGTGCTACATGTATTTTCACCAATAATTATGCTTATTTAGCGTGTGCCCTATGTCTGTAAAGCATGCAACTATCTATGTTCAAAACGGAACTAGGTAATTCAACATTACTAGCTCAGTGGTGTAAATTCATAAACAAAATCCATCTACATACTAATGTACTCATTTGACAATACATCCCTTTTCCTATTCGTCCCAGCCCCCTCACCAACTTTGGTGGACAGGGGGGGGGGGGGGGGGCAATAGTAGCTAATAGTATGTTTGCCTCCACCCCCCCCCCCCCCCAACTCTTTGGGCAACAATAACATTGTAGACGGCAAAATGTGTAATTCCTCCAATCACCACCCCTCAGGTCATGGCAGCTGGCCTTATCCACCTTCCGCCGCCCCTGAAATAGTATTACCGTAGTGGCTTGAATAAGCGCAGGGGTCTCAAATAAGCGCAGGTCTTGAATAAGCGCAGGGTAAATGAGGGCATTGAAATGAACATTTAGGCCATTTTTGTATCTTGAATAAGCGCAGGTCGCAGGCCAGTTTATTCTAGCATCCATAGCCCTTTGGTCAGCATGTACACATGTATTGCTCCTGGTGGTGTATAAAGGTCTGGAATGAAAGTGCTTGTTTCGCACCTATATTTTACCATCTTAGTAACACATACCACACCGGCTATCATTACATAAATACACCTGCATGTCAGGTAGCAGGGGCGGACCCAGGAATTTAAAAAGGCTGGGGGGTCCACCAAAGACCAAGGTACCGAAAAGTGACGCGCCGCGACTCGCGGCGGATCAAATTATCATCCAAAAAATCTAAAAAGAATTCCAAAATGGGGGGGGGGGGGGGAGACCCCCAGGACACCCCCCCCCCCGCCACCCCTGGATCCGCCCTGGGTAGATGCCTCCTACTGTCCCTCCCATGACCTACTGTTCACTGTTCCCATCATTACCCACTGACCAGCTACTGCTTCCAATGCTCACCGTGAAACAACCATCCTGCCTCATTTGCATAAAATTTAGATATGTAAATACATGGACGGCGCCGACCCTGGCCTGGCCAAGTGACCACCGGCTACTACTAGTACTTGCGCCAGTCTCCAGAAGCTGAGCTGGTTGTTTTGATGAAATTGAGCACGACTAGTGGAAAACAAATTATGTAAGCCACAGTCTGGATTGGTGGCTGTTGACAGAAATAATACAGTGGTCCAAGCATGGATGTTGAGGGACACAGGGCAAACGGAAATCAGCAGTAGCCCTTGGACTTGCAGCTCGTCTTATTCGCGCAAGCCTGATTAGATGGCCTATAAAACTTCCTTTCCACTCCCTGTGACTTTCTAGAATAGACTATTTCAAGTGTATCCTGTGCCGCCCCTATCTAAAGGAGTCCGTGCATACCCATTCATCATATCATAATATTGTACTTTAATAAAGATTCCCTTATCTACTTATAATTTGTAGTTACAGTTCTTACTTTTCTCTCGCCCTTTCTCGGGAGCCAGGGTGGGGTTAATAAGTAAATTTCAAGGAATGAAAAAAAGTGTCTAGAATATGCAGCAGGACTGCCTTTTGCAGCTCTCCCCCTTGTGCCGCCTCTCACGGCATGCAGACATGGCGGAGGGGCGGCAGGAGTGTGAGCTGTGATGGACAGCCTTTTAGGTGGGAGGGGCCGCCTGGCACTTGGAAGCAAACAACACCTGCGATGGTTTCCAGACCGTGGCCAGGGCAAGGGGTCGGGAGACAGTGTGGCCGGTGAGTTGGGAGAGGGAGGGGGGACAGGGGGTTGGGATGGGTGATGGCCTTGTCACCCCCTCCCCCCACCCTCCCACTAACTCTACAGGACACTGTTTACATTGATCACCAGCTAAAAGAAGGGGAAGGAGAGCCTGGTGGCCAACATACCTTGACCAGACAATGTTGCCTGCAGACCACTGTCGCAGCCATTTCAAATAGAGTCTTTCACAGGTATATATCTGATGTATGATATATTTCATCTGTTACTTTTATGTTATAGTGTGATTTGGATGGAGAAACGGTTACGACCAATTCAGTTCGATTGATTTTCTCTGCTTTGGCACACTCCATGTGTGCGTAGTTAGCTGTGTAGCGTAGGGTCCACAGGCACATAGAGAAAGAGGTACGGTGTTCAAAATAGTCACTGATTAACAATTAAATGAATAGATTTAGCAGGATAGGCTTCTATTTGATTGGGCCTATATGACTGAAGCCATACTGAACTCCAGTACAACTCGTTCTGGATAGAAAATAGTGCCTACGTGACTCTGGTCATGAGCACCCTTCTAAATTAATAATCTAAAATCTCACATGATACCATCCAATGTCACCCCCCCCCCCCCCCCATCATGATGTTACGACTACTTATGCCTTCTGAGTGTGTGGGCAGGGTAAATCATACAGTAATTACCACAACTCAGGCCACAGTTCACTTTATAAATATGCATTATCAATAAATTTGAATTTCATATCGCAGAACACTTAACACATAGATGAATATGTGGGCCTGGTCAGATTGTAACGAAGGGGTGTACCGAACTCCTTTTCATCGCACTGCAAGAGAAATATATATGGTCTCTGCACTAACTGCAGCATACATTTTCTTGGTACCCCTCAAGAGGCCTCTAAATCACTTTGGTCCCCTCCCAAGGGATTCAAATTTTTTAGAACCCCCCTCAATCCACCTACCCCACCCCCGTATTTAAAGAAATGATCCCTCCATAAGCCTTGTGCGTGGGCGGGTCAGGCACTATATATCACGGAGGGCTGTGTATGGAATATGTATACTAAAATAGTCTACAAGATGACGTTATCAGACAGGGATAGCTTCCAGACGAGCCTTATAATTTCATTTGTCTGGAAAGGGCAATACATGGGACGTACAAATCCTACATATCATATCTGTCCCAACATGAACTAACAAACATTTTATGTTTCAAGCAAGAGATAGAGCAAACGGATGACAAGCAGCCACTCTTTTAGCAATACAATCTTCTTCTTTAAAAAAAATGATTGTACCTGCAAAACCGAATCTGGAATGTGTTTTGCTCGGTTTCTTTTTAACTTCCAGTAGTTCTTTTTCCACGAAAGTTAAGAACTGCAAAACTGATAATTAGTTCAATCATAATCTGAATTCTGGGGGATAATGTTGGATAGGACATGAGGTATGGCGATATTGAACATTCTTGTACATTTCTAGCAAAATTGGTTTTTGAGCCCCAATTATCGGACATACTTACCTTTTAATTCTTTTGACAAGTAATGGTATAAGGCCAGATGATGGTTGGATGATTTAATCCTACACAACGACTGAAGCAGGGGTTCTTAAACATCCCACACCACATAAACATGACACGAGAGAAGCTGGCCTTTAATATGCTCACTCTCAGAAAGGTCAGCGTCATTGTCGCTAAAACCACTCTGATTTTTTAGCGACAATGACTGCCTGACTTTCAGGTCAGAGTGGTTTTAGCGACAATGACGCTGACTTTTCTGTGTATGCTGCCACAGCATGAAAGTAAGTAGAACAGGTGGAGTCTCGAAGCAAAAGAATACCCCAAGCTTATACAGCTGTGGACCACCAGTCTGAAGTAAATACACCCTGACTTACCACGCTACAATCCCTAATTGCTGTTTAGTTGGGGCTTGTAGTTATTCAGTTTCAAAACTCTCATAGTACATGTATACCGGCATGGGGACTATGGTGTTGACCAACATGGTCTGGTCCTTGGTTCCTGCAAGCAAGCAGAAACCAGCTGGCGCTAAAACAGCTGATCAGGCCAGACGGGTGATTTACGACTAGCCCCTGTGTGACCAACTACCGCAGGTGTCAACGTTTGGTGTGCTCAGAGCAGCTCGGAGCAGGAGAGTAGCTCATTGGCCGCAGCAGTCTTTTACAGGGGGTCGCCAGTAAATCATTTAACCCAACGCCTCCCTGACAAATAGGCGGCCGCCAAACGATGCCATACAGTGCCATACTGGGCTGCTCCTGTGGGCCTTCATGGCCTTCGCCAGGGTGAGGCACCCAGGAGGAACGACCTGGAAGCTAACACGGCCCTGTCACCCATCTAACTCCCATGGGCACATTACCCTGGAGGAAGCCAGCGACCTAATGAATGTATGAAGTCGGCAAATCAAACACTTCCCCGCTGCTTCCTGCAGGGGGATGCCCCTTTGGACGTGTGTTTTTTTCCTCATGCCCTGGGGAGAGTTGCTCACCTGGTTGACATACCTTGGGTTTGGGCATGACGCAGTATTACTCATGTGTGACTGTATCCCTGATGGATATAAATCATTATGTACAAAAACATATGAGAGCATTTACGTTTCATGCTTAAAGCTTAAAAAGCAATCAGAAAATGGTAAAATGGTATAGTAATATTATTATTTTACTCTAGGTAGAAGATAACGTCCCGATAGGATATCAGTGCACGAAAGCACCAATGCGTAAATACACTCATTTCGGGACAGCATCATGAGCATGTAATGTAACACCATTTACGAATCTCTCAAAATGCATTTAAAACGCATTTGAAAACTATCAAACTATAGCAATATGTGTGACGCGTGTTGTCCCTATCACAGTGCAGGCTCCAAAGTCCTGTAAACATGCGAGAATAAGTTGAAAACGAGGGGATGAATATACCTTTAGTGAGCGCATAACATGTCCACTTCTTATTTATCTAATAACAGTGTGCAATATATGACAGAGACAAGCCTCACAAGTACTGTCACGAAGATTCTAGAGGTGCAATTAAGATGAGCATGTAATCAATGTTACAACCACAATGTACTATCATGCTGACCCTATGAATATAAATTTTAAACGCTGGTTTTGCTATGCATGCCCATGGTCTAGAGTTACCCATTGCCTATTTCATGACTTTTACGGACGTTGAAACTACTTTATTTAGTACAACGAGGGCCAAAAAAGAGGTTAATCGAACAACAGTGGTCCTTCCACACTGGAGCAATACATTTGAAACGCTTTGGGTTGAATCTATAACGTTGAAACATCAAGTAATCATACACGCTCCGTGGGAGAAAGTGAACGCTGTGTTATTGCTTTTATTTGTGTGTATTGTGATATGAATTATGGCTACTCTCAGACCTCCCAAGCGGAGCCAATGAAAAACAGGACCTTTCCTTTCTAATCCTGTAATGTATACGGTAAAATGAAAAGCTCAACACCATTGTTCATTGTGTGAACTGGTATGCATATCTACAAAGGACTCCTTTTTGTAGCGCAAATGTGTCCGCCAGGTTGCTGTAGGATACTGTACTATACCTGATGGGCTACCTTGGAGAATAGAGAAAAACTGGGCATAGAGGGAGAGCTTTTTAGGTAAATCACTAAAATAACAGTTTGTTATAAGCCACTCCCCCGCCCCCAGGATACATACCAAAGATGTACGTAGCCATGACCGTATTTCAACAGACTAGTCATCGTCGGCTGTTCTTCTTACTAGCGTTTGCGATTTTTAACTGACGGAGAAGATGGGCAATTTGAGATGACACAATGCAAATGTAGCATTATGCAGATCATAATTATATGAAAAACATGTGACAGAAAAGTGTATACGTAATAACAAAGTCGCTTCTTTCCCTAAATAACATCAGCAGTTTGAAAGTGTTTGAGGCGAGACACTGGGAAGAAAAGTTACCACTGTAGTAGTCTATATGCACATTAATTATTGCCAATGAAACCCAAACCTCAGGGCCTGACAGAGGATGTATCCGATATCCTAGCCAGGTGCCTGTGGAGTACCATTCTATTTATCACTCTACATTGTGGCCTATGTGGCTCCCGCCCCCATTCTCCCACTTACACGTGTTTGTGTGTATAAAGATACCCATGTGGTGTCTTGTGGGTGTTGACAGGGTGTGTACTATGGGTGGGTGCTCTGTGGTCAACCACAAAGTCAGGCATGGCCCAGTAGCCTGTACATATTTGAGGTCCAGACTGGGAGTTTGGAATCCATTTTTTCAATCTAAAATTATGCTAATCAAGAAATGTACCAATTCAAATTATCCTAGTAAAGAAGGGTTTGACATGATTAGAAATACATATTGGTCTTGATTCATATGTTTACTTAAGACCAAAATTATGGCATTGTGTATGGTGAAAATAGTGTATACACTGGATTTTGGGAGCCATTTTGGATTATGCAAATTAGGACATAATACATTCATTTGGATAATTTATACTACACTGATTAACCGTGAACATTATATGGCTTTAAAGTGATCCTAAATGTCTATTCAAACCAAAATTATAGCCAAACCCCTTTGACAGCTGGACATGGAAAGCTGTGTATTTGCTCTCTCTCTCTAATGACATGAATGAAATACACAGTGGGGGAAACTCTTGGTTTCAATGTTCATTTCAATGCAAGGAAGCAAATGTGTTAGATTATTGCGAGAAAATTCCTACTTTTGGATTACTCCTAATTATGCAAATAAGAAATGCACTAATTTGAATAATTCTTGAAGAGAAGGATTGTCTATCATGAGAAATACCTAGGCTTCAACCCTTTGAATCCTGACCAAAAATGACTTTGCTTACTATGGTATCACTATGGGGACGACCTCTGAGAACTACTAGTTCACAGGAGGACGGACCTAATTTGAAATTCTATACTATTCCTATGTAAATGGTGTCAACTATGGTCGACGTTAGGCCTCCCATGGTGTTGACTATAGTCGATGTTAGGCCTCCCATGGTGTTGACTATAGTCGACGTTAGGCCTCCCATGGTGTCGACTATAGTCGACGTTAGGCCTCCCATGGTGTCGACTTTAGTCAACACTAGGCCTGAAAAGGTTAATGTGATCAAAAGGGTTATTTCAAACCACATTTATGGCCATTTCCAGTAAGGTACTGAGAAATCTCGATATGCTAACGAACATTTGCTAATTAGGTACTCTTGCACTAATTATATTTTCCTAAACTCTTGATATGTTATTCTACACACATTTCTGAGTCATATGGTGGCAAAATGAATTCTGTTGCAATTTGTAGTGGGTGGACCCTATTTCCATCATATAATGACTGGACTAATACCACACTGGGTTGACAGGAAAACGTAAAGCATTATAGGGAGAACAATGGCAATACTATCTTTTTAAAAGTTTATTCTAGTACATGGTGACAATGCAGTTTACAAAGCCTGGTGGATACTAGTAACCACTGAACAACCTATGGCTATAGCACGAGTCCCAGTCGGAGTCCTCTCTCTATGAGCACATAACCAGCAACAGATGAGAGGTGCTCACAAAACCGGTCACAAAACAACTGGCCATGGTACTCAAATGTCTTTTGCTTACCCTTCTCTCAGCTGGGCCCAGTGGCAACTGTCACCAATCACCATCCTTCTCGGTTTAGCTATCTTACCTCGGCATCTAGAGTGAAGACATGTTTATGATACAATTGTCATGTAGTATGTTCCGCTTACTATTGAGATGACAATGCATCGGCAAGTTTCCTGGGGTTCACTTATTAAATAGGGGCTTGTTCCCTTGTAAATCTGAGGAAGCCATAACCTTAGTGATATGAATTTGTTTCACCAACCCACGGCTTCACTTGCCGGATAGTATGGCTCAATTAGTGGATTTAATTAAACCATGAATAAGTTTAAACTTCTAATTTTGAATGATATTCTTCAGGGTATAATCATCAAGGGCCACCGAGTTTTGAGGATCCACTAGCCATGACAAGATGGTACTTCTACTAAATTAGAATTAAATTTTTACTAAAATTGCATAGTATAAGTACATTATGTACAAAAAATGGTCTAAAATACCGTAGAACCAATGTCTTAAAAATTTGGGCGATCTTAAGGATACTGTATACAATCTAAGTGCCCCCCCTGTGGATGCTTTGAGAACCTTCAGAAACTGTTTCGGGGCACCCGAGCTCCACCTGGTGGATGTGCATGGAAACACCAATTTGGAAAATATTTTAGTAGTTTTCTCCAAGAGAGCCTTGAACTTAGGATCTCAGGATTTACAGGCAAACATGCTACTGACTGAGCTAACCAGACATGTGTCTGTGAGGACTGCTAATGTTATGGTCAGTGGTACTTAGCATGTCTAGTTTGAAAAACTTTTTCAGTTTTCCCCAAGAGAGGCTTGAACTCATAACCTATGAATCAACAGGCAGGCATGCTACTGACTGAGCTAACCGGGCAAGTGTCTGTAAGCACTGTTCAGATATATATGTAGGATCTGATGACTACAAGTGGAATATCATCTAATGATGTAGCTTGTCAGGTGGTTCTTGTCCATTTGCTAAACATTGGCACCATAATTGGTGCTGTTCTTTTGATATATTACACCTATCATATATAGCCATGTTCTGACAGACTTTGGTGAAGAATCTATGGGGTGATTCATTTTAATGAAGGGATTATCTTGCAATTGTCAAGCAAGTCCCCAATATATAACTCAATAGTTTCAACCCTATTGAGATATAATATGTGAATTACATATAGGATCCTGAGAAATATCCTAAGTCACCTAACTAAAGTAATTTACTGTTATGATAAACATCTTGATGCCTTGTTTTAGGTTGAAATGATGTCTAGGATATCTATAAAAAGTCCCACCAGGTGGGGTGATTTTACTCTGGTATGGCACCATAAAATAATCTCTTTCATATTTTTTTTCTGTACTATTTATATATATAGGAAGATATGTAGCGATTCTCAAGTAGTTTCTATGGTTTTCTGAGATAGTATCCAGTGTCCTTAAGGTATTGAAATGCATCTCTATGAAAATGGCGACATTTTCAATAGCCTTAGCACTGTCTAAACAGTTCGTGTGGCAAAACGATGGAAATTCAACAAAGATGGGTATATGTAAAGATTTGAGGATTCCATTTCTGACGTATATTTCAATGAATTATGAGTGGATTGGGCAGAAATTATATATGCATATTTTTGAGTGCTAATAGGGGCGATTCCCTGATACATGTGTACCCACATTTTGTTTTTAGAGGTGAGGGTGAGGGGTAGGAAGGCAGGTGATCCTAGTAGGTTAGAGATGGTAGGGGGATGGGCCTGGGATGGGTGGTAAGGTGAAGTGTGGGTAAGTTGACATTTGGCTCGTCACTTTCAATATGTTATGCATCCCGAGGTTGATGTAATGCGTCAGCAGTACACGTTATCTGGTTGATATAAGCAGTGTTGCCACTTGATACTTGATAAAGTAAATACTTTATTTCAGCACTTTCCCAAATTTATACTTTATTTATACTTTATTTAGATGAAATACTTTATTTATACTTTATTTTCAAGAAAAGTGGAGGAATCAGCCCTAAATTACAGGATTTTATACTTAATTTATACTTCAATTTCAAGAAAAGGGGCAAATGGTTTTTCTTTTGGTGTACAAGCATGGATGCCAGAACAAGTATGCAAGCAATTTTCATCTTTCAAGGGAAGCAATTTTTCTCGCACTGACGCACAAAAAGCAACACAGATTCCATCCCCTCCCCTACTACTGAATTTTAAAAAGTTGCCAAAAAAGGAACGCACATGCAAGATTTCATAAGTTTTCAGGGACCGTGATTATACTTTATTTAGAAGCGCTGATACATTATTTTCATGAAGGACCGGTGGCAAAACTGTATACGTATATGGGTCAGAATTTTGAAATATGCCACTTTTGGGTGTTTTGGGGTGTTTTTCACCTTCCAGCAGCTATAGAATAAAAATGCCTGCACCATACTGATTTTTCTTGTTTTTATCTTGAAGAGGACACTGTAGGCTTTCAGAAAAATGTAAAATTGCATGTGTCGGATGGATATTTTAGGATTTATGACCTCCTAAAGGGCTAAAAACCCCATTTTTCACGTTTCCAGGCTATTTTTTAATTTTTCAAGCCCCCCCCCCCTCGACCAAGGCAGATGCAACCATTCTTAGTCTATATATTTTATCAGGTATGGGTGTTTACTAACAGATCCAAGTGGTTTTTCCCGGTTATTTTGCCCAAATTTCTAAGGGTCGTCCCATTTATGTGAAATGGCACTCGTGTAACGTCCGTCACGTTAACTTTTTAAGCCTTGGATTCACTTACTTCCAAAGCCAACTCAATCACTGTTGTCAACTTAAAAATACGGGGCCTGTGGGTAGCAAAACTGGAAAAAAAATTGGGACGATTCACCCAGCCACTTGGCTACCAGAGCCTAAAGTGTGATTTTGGCACACGATTAACGTGACGGACGTTACAACACATTTTCCTTAATATCTTCCTAAATAACTCCTACCTAAGTTCCCAAAGCAATTAATATTTAAGTTTAACGTGTATTCTCTCTATTATAACCTTTTGAAAGACTTAGATTGCTCTCATGCACTCGATAGGGGGGTATCAGCGTAAAATATGTAACGTCCGTCACGAAAACACTCCGGTACGACGACAACGCTATAGCGGGCATTGTCGTAAAAGTTCGCGTTCATTTTGCGACCGCGAACGGTTTCCGGCAGAAGGGACGCCACCCGCAATCAAACTGGACCAAAACAAAGGAATTTCACCGCGACTTTTCGCCGAAATCGGCCCTAAAGGTAAGGAAAATGATGAAATCCTTGCAAATATGAGACAAATTAGGCTCCTACCACCCCCCCGCTGCTTCAAATCAGGTTAAAACTGTATATTTTCGGTGTAATCGATGAAAGACCAACACGCCCGTACCAAATTTCCACTCGCTGACGCTGTCCCCGGTCTGTAATCGAGTAGAAAAGGCGGGCTTTGTAACGTCCGTCACATTAATGAATGTCCGTTACGATAACTATTCGATCATCAAAACCCTCCTCCACCCCTCATTTCTTGTATATTTACTGTACATCTCGATTAATTAATGACCGGAGGGTGCTAATACATGTTTTTGTCAAGTTTGGGAGAGATTAGATGTATTTTCGTTGTTCCATTGGTGGTCAAAGTCGGCCGAGGTGCGCGAAATCCGAAAATTTCGATCTTAAACCCCCCCCCAGGCCCTAAATATAGCATTTGCCTCGGTGTTTTGTGGTTTATTTTATACCTACACCCCCTCCCTACAGTTTTAGTAGGTTTTTATTATTGTATGTATCCTTATTTGGTCTGTACAGCGAGAAATAGTAAAATTCTGGGTTAATGTGACGGACGTTACACGCGGTCTGCGTTATCCTCATAGCGAAGCCAATAATATATATTTCTTCAGTATTTCTGTGCAGCATATCGAAGGACCATACACACTAACACACTAAAGCAGAAAAAATATATTTTGGCTGTTTTTTCCATTGGATATTATTCTTTTACCATTTTGTAACGTCCGTCACGTTAACGTATAACCGAGGAATAATGTGCTTCCACTGGCTCAATCATCTCAATATTTTTACATAACATGCCCCTATGGTACTACCATCACCCCAAATAGTCATTACCCCTATATTACATCTTTTTTTTTTAACCTTTATGCCCTGATTATGATTTTACTCTTAATTTGGCTTTAATGTTACATTTTTCAAGCTCTTTCGCTAATTTCTGTACACTTCTTTCGCAGATGGTAAGACCAAAGAAGGACGGACCTGTCCTCACTGCTGCTGAGCGGCAGAAGCGTAGTCGGGACAAGAAGAGGGAGGCCAATGCTGAAGAATATAAGGCAGATATTGCTGCTAAGAAACGAATCAGCCGGAAGAATGTCAACGAGAGGCTGACACCTAAGGAGAAGGAAGATCGCACCGCTGTCTCCAATACACGCGTGAGTATTATTACAATATTTTTTTATTAGTCCAAATTTTAAATCATTGTACCTGGATTGACTAATAAAGAAATGTATAAATATTTTAGTTGAATCAGGCCTTTAGTTTAAAAGTGAATTAAATTTGAGGTTCAGTTTTAGGTCTATAATGAAAACAACTTTTGTCTTTTACAGGTTGCCATTTGGCGTGCCCAAGGCGGGCAACGGGCAGTGGTTCAAGATGTGGAGGCTGACGTTATGGCCGATGACGTCGATGATGCACAGGTTACCCCAGTGAGAGAGACTCCACCCCCAACCAAGAGGCAGCGAACAATGCTCGTCTCGCCACAGCTCTTCACTAGATCAGGCCGTCAAAGTGATGACCTGGCAGTCCCACTGCCCCCGGACAGCCCACCGGTAAGAAGGAATTGTGGTTTAATTAAAAGTGATTAACTGCCATGTATTGTAATCTAATAATTTGATCTAGCTTGATAGAGTAATTGCCTCCTTTTATTGTAAACCATTGATTAAAGTTAAACATTAGAGTGTACTTGTACAAGTTTGTGTTTTTCTCATGTTTTATAAATGCCTTTTGTTTTACAGCCTGCAGCTCCGAAGGGGAAGGGCAAAGGGAGGGGCAAGAACCGACGGGCCCCCGAGCAGTTGCCACCACCGCCACCTCCAGCCGCAGTGCTCGAGGATGTCCCGCCTGCTACCGAGCAGTTGCCGCCACCTCCAGCAGCAGTCCGTGAGGATGTCCCGCCTGCTACCGAGCAGGTGCCGCCACCGCCACCTCCAGCAGCAGTCCGTGAGGATGTCCCGCCTGCTACCGAGCAGGTGCCGCCACCGCCACCTCCAGCAGCAGTCCGTGAGGATGTCCCGCCTGCTACCGAGCAGGTGCCGCCACCGCCACCTCCAGCAGCAGTCCGCCCAACTAGACCAACGAAGATGTCTCTTTGCGTGAGTAAAACCAGATAACAAATGTACTTGCCATGTAAAAACCATACATGGCTTCAATTTTACACAACAGATTAATACTCAAATTATGTTAGAACTCTATCCAAGCCACATTATCCAAGCCTTATTTAAATAGAGAAATATACTTGTATGTTAGTCTATCTATCTAGATTGGTTTAAAACTTTTGAGAGTAGAATACCATTTATATCCGTGTTGTTAACTAATTGAGGCATTCTGCATTGGTGCATTGATGCAGCCTGTAAATTTTTACAGGCGCCCGACACCGGAGCCAGTTCCCGTTACACCGGAGCCAGTTCCCGTTACACCGGAGCCAGTTCCCGTTCGGGTGCGAGCCGTTCGGGGACGAGCACGTCAAGGGCTGCACCCGCGCCAGGCAGGCAGCAGACGGCGACCGGGGAAGCCAGGCCGACCACCCGGCCACGTCGTGCTGCGGCCATAAAGACCCCCGTGGCGCCGCTGCGGCCCACACGGTCGGCCCCGGCAGCTGAGGAAAAGTCTGCACAGATGGTGGGAGACATATCGTAAGTATTAAGTAATAAGTGCATACATGTATTTCACAGCTCACATTGATTCAATTTGTAATTATATTGATTTTAACACAGATCTAATCATTTACCTTGTAATCTTGGCTGCACAATTCCCATAATATTGATTGTTATTGTATACTTTTTGTGTCACTTACTGATGATTTACAGGATGCTCATGTTGCGGACATTCAGCCCCCCCTCCCCTGAGTCACAGTGGAAGGAATAAATGTAAATGTATACATAGGACAGTAGAATAATGCTTTTGTTCCTTGTTTCTGGTTCCTGGTTGCTTTTTCCTTGTTTATATTTCCTGGTTGGTTTCTGTTGTAGTTGTTGTTGTGACCTTAATTTCCTTTAATATTGCTGTTGTACATAGAACTAGATTAGCTAACTGGAGTTGAACTTCTTGCAATTTTTGTCGGTGTGATTCATTCATGTACCCAACTAACATACAATGTATTAATCCCTTCCCATGACCTTTACCTTCAGCATCGGGACGCCTCGCAAGAGGGTACGAGTGAGAAGGAAGGAAACACCCAGGAAGCGCCGCCTACGCTACGAGAAGGAGCTCCTTAATGGAGAGATCAAAGAATACCAAAATTACCAAAAACAACACACAGCTACAACCAAAAAACAAAGGAAACAAATCAGGCAAGCAGAGTCCGAGGTGGCCAGGCTACGTGAGGAACTCAAAGAGTTTAAGCGAGCCAACAAGAAGGTTCGCCGTCGTCTCCTACCCGGCGACCCCGCAGCCCGTAGGGACCGTCAAGCCGCTAAGCTCTACAACGCTCTCTCGACTGAACTACTCATCATCCCCCGGATGCAGCGGTTGCGGGTCGTCAGGAAGTTCTCGGCTGGTATCAAGCTTAAGCGTGCCAGGCTGACCTCACGGTTTGCAAAGGACCTTGGATTGGACCGGCGGTCGCTCCTCAAGCGTGGGCCACGTAAGGTGTCCTTGGAGCAACTTGCCTACCACGAGCAGAGGGACGACATCCTCCGGTTTCTGGAAGAGCCTGAGAACTCGTACACTCTGCCAGGCAAGAAGGACACGGTGTCTGTGTTCGGCACAAAGCACCAGAAAGTGATACTCACCGAGTTGCTCTCTGTGCTCCGTGACCTTTACCTGAAGCGGTACCCCGGTCGAAAGGACAAATGCAGCCAGAGCTTCTTCAACGGTGTACGGAAGGCGGCACGGTATATCCTACCAGTTAGGTGCAACAGCGACCAGATATGCCTGTGCCAGAAACACCAAAATTTCACGCTCCGTCTCCGTGCAGCAAAGTACCCAGGAATGCCTGACTCGGTGGTCCGCGACACTACAGTGGAGCAGTTCACCGCTCGGCTCGGTGAGACCATCACTCAGCCCACGGTGACCTGTGACACTTGGCAGATGGTGGAAGTCGGTTACGGCCCGGTGGACGAGGAAACCGGGAAGCAGAAGACCGTGAAGAAGCTTCGCCTCGTCCCCAACACCCTGACAAAGACGGCCTTCATCGAGAAGATGGAAAGTGAGTTCGAGACGATGCGTGAGCACTCCTTCCGCGCCCAGAACCAGCACCGAGTGGTGCGGGTTCTGCGGGAGGAGATGTCTGAGAAAGAGTGCACCATACAGATGGACTTTGCAGAGAACTGGATGGTACACTATCCAGAGGAGGCACAGAGCGCGTTCTGGGGTAAGGAGCCAGTCACAGTCCACCCGGCTGTGATCCACTACAAGGCCCCAGACGGTACGACCAAGCACAAGTCGATCGCTCTGACCTCTGATGACCGGAAACACGATGCAGGTGCCATCCTCGCATTCCTGACAGTTCTCTGCCTGTGGATCCAAACCAACCTGCCTAACGTCACTACGATCCACTACTGCACTGACTCACCATCGTCTCAATACCGGAACCGTACCATCTTCTCGATCCTCTGCCAGCACTTCAACCTGTTCAAGTTATTTGCCACCTGGACGTACTTTGAGGCAGGTCACGGTAAAGGCCCATGTGACGGTGTGGGTGCGGCAGTTAAGCGCATGGCCGACCTCCTCATCAAGTGCGGTCACAGGATAGACAACGCTCTGCAGTTTGCCTTGAAGGGGAACGAGAAGGGGAGCGCTGTTCTCTACCACCATGTGCCTGTGGCTGACGTGGCTAAGGCACGCGAACAAGTGGAAGAGCTGACCTGTGCCAAGAGTGTACCTGGTACAATGCAGGTGCACGCAGTAGTGCCGGTGACCCCTAACGAGTCCATCGCTGTGCGGGACACCTCCTGCTTCAGCACCTGCTGCTGGGAAGATAACGAGTCTGTGCGCCACTGTCCTGGCTGGACCAAACACCGGCTGTTCGCGGCAGGCTCAAACCCAGCAGCCGAGGAGGAGGCGGAGGTGGAGCCTGAGGAGGCCTTCAAGGTAGGGGACCACGTTGCTGCCATGTACAACACCAAGTGGTTCCTTGGACAGGTCACAGATGGTGCCAACACCGAGGGGGACTTTGAAGTGTCCTTCATGGAGCGCGTCAACCCGGCCCTCAACGAGTACCAATGGAACCCCCGGAAGGACATCATCTGTGTGCCCCCGCACGACATCCTCTGCAAGACTGGTCCTCCAACGCCTCTGGCTGCCACTGGTAGACGCGCAGAGAAGTATGCTCTGCCACATGCAGTCCTGCTAGAGGTGGAGGCACTGATGGAGGCAAGGAGGCCACGAACCCGCAGACGCTGAACACAGGGTGGACCTGTGCACCGACCTGCCGCTGGATATCGGGTTCGGACCCGTGTGGCGGCAGATAGGAACCCAACAATGGGTCTAGTGAACTTGCTCGTAACGTCCGTCACGTTAACTCCTGACTCATATTAGGCCTTGCACAGGCTCTGATATGTATAGAATGCTGGTTATTCTTCTTAAAAGTGTATGTAGGCATGTAGGCCTTATGGAATAAGTGTATAGAGGTGCCCTAGTGCTATTTTTAAATTATTGGGAGCCTCTCGTATGTCGCGAAGGGTGAAATTTCCATGTTTTTCATCTTGCGAGTGCCATTTCATATCCAGAAAGTGTTAAACATAGTGGTTTATAGCTTTAAAACAATAGTCTAATATGTTCTGGACATGTATGTATAAGATAGATCTGTATGGAAGGTGATTTAGATGTGTAAGACAAGATATGCCAAGTGCCTTCAATCTCGTAACGTCCGTCACGTTAACCGTCTGACTATGTACCTGCTGGTATAGGCCTTACACAGGCACTAATATGTATAGAATGCTGGTTATTCTTCTTAAAAGTGTATGTAGACATGTTGTCCTTATGATAAAAGTATATGGAGGTGCCCTAGTGCTATTTTTAAATTATTGGGAGCCTCTCGTATGTCGCGAAGGGTGAAATTTCCATGTTTTTTCATCTTGCGAGTGCCATTTCATATCCAGAAAGTGTTAAAAGTAATGGTTTATAGCTTTAAAACGATGGTCCAACCTGTTCTGGACAAGTACATGTAGGATAGATCTGTATGGAGGGTGTTTTAGATGTGTGAAGCAAGATATGCCAAGTGCCTTCAATCTCGTAACGTCCGTCACGTTAACCGTGGTTTTTCCCTGTTCGCGTAGCAGCTGGTTTAGGCCTTGCACAGGCTCTGATATGTATAGAATGCTGGTTATTCTTCTTAAAAGTGTATGTAGGCATGTAGGCCTTATGGAATAAGTGTATAGAGGTGCCCTAGTGCTATTTTTTAAATTATTGGGAGCCTCTCGTATGTCGCGAAGGGTGAAATTTCCTTGTTTTTTCATCTTGCGAGTGCTATTTCATATCCAGAAAGTGTTAAAAGTAGTGGTTTATAGCTTTAAAACGATGGTCCAACCTGTTCTGGACATGTACATATAGGATAGATCTGTATGGAGGGTGTTTTAGATGTGTGAGGCAAGATATGCCAAGTGCCTTCGATCTCGTAACGTCCGTCACGTTAACCGTGGTTTTTCCCTGTTCGCGTAGCAGCTGGTTTAGGCCTTACACAGGCACTAATATGTATAGAATGCTGGTTATTCTTCTTAAAAGTGTATGTAGACATGTTGGCCTTATGATAAAAGTATATAGAGGTGCCCTAGTGCTATTTTGAAATTATTTGGAGTCTCTTGTATGTCGCGAAGGGTGAAATTTCCAGGTTTTTTCATCTTGCGAGTGCCATTTCATATCCAGAAAGTGTTAAAAGTAATGGTTTATAGCTTTAAAACGATGGTCCAACCTGTTCTGGACATGTACATATAGGATAGATCTGTATGGAGGGTGTTTTAGATGTGTGAGGCAAGATATGCCAAGTGCCTTCGATCTCGTAACGTCCGTCACGTTAACCGTGGTTTTTCCCTGTTCGCGTAGCAGCTGGTTTAGGCCTTACACAGGCACTAATATGTATAGAATGCTGGTTATTCTTCTTAAAAGTGTATGTAGACATGTTGGCCTTATGATAAAAGTATAGAGAGGTGCCCTAGTGCTATTTTGAAATTATTTGGAGTCTCTCGTATGTCGCGAAGGGTGAAATTTCCAGGTTTTTTCATCTTGCGAGTGCCATTTCATATCCAGAAAGTGTTAAAAGTAGTGGTTTATAGCTTTAGAACAGTAGTCCAACCTGTTTACAACATGTACATGTGATATAGTTGTGTATGGAAGGTGTTTTAGAAGGATAAGACATGTTATGCTTAACGATAGCAAATACCGTAACGTCCGTCACGTTAACTCTCGATTAAAGGCACATTTCACGCGACTACCATGAGGAGTCGAGTCTTTCTACAAGTTAAATGCTACTTTTTTATGGAAGTACACATATTGAAGGGAACACACAGCTATTTTGATGCTAAACAGGGCACTTTTGAGAAAACTGGAGTAAAGTTAGTGATTACATGGAAAGAATTTATAATTTTCATGCCGCCCACAAAGTTTGTCGACTGATAAAACAAAAAGTTCTTGGTTGATTGTCACCAAACTTGGTACTCTTATTCATATATATTGTGACTGCCTGTAAACAAAATTACAAGTTACTGCATTGTTTACTGTACATTCTATGCACGAGATAGTATTTTGACTGTAACGTCAGTCACGTTAACTCGGGGTTGTCTTCGCCGGTCGATAAAAACTGCACCCCTGGGAGTTAACGAGCGCAATTATGTTTTTCATGGACCTAAGATACTAGTCTTTCAAGGTAATAAACTTGTTTTAAGATGAATGGTGTTTGCTGGAATTTCATTCTGATCTCAAATATGACGAAAAAGTGGCATTTTTCAAAATTCTGACCCATATTTGCGATGAACAGGCAGCAAGGAAACACACTGTATTAGATGTATTAACGTGGCAGAACGGATGTATAGTCACGTTTTCTGCCAGTCTCAAATCACGTGAACATTAAATGTTTATAAGTTTATATGGGTCGCATGACCCAAGGTCAAGGTCATACGAATGTGATAACTGATAGATTACTGACCCTGTCACGCCCCCCCCCCCCCCCGCCATACACAAACAACCACTGTCACTTTGGTCGGAGCTATCATTCAGGGCCTATATTACATATAACATGAAAATAACCATGGGTTTGGCAAAGAAAACCTTATTTCCGGCCCTAGCTACAAGGGAGCGAAAAGTCCATACTTGTGCAAAGAACGTTTTCTTGAAGCCTACCGGTAATCTGGTGGCCTTGTCCTTGATGAATCTCTCCCCCAATTTTCAGCAAAATTTCACTTTGGAAAAAAACCGTAAATTTTACTCAAACAGGGGCCCCGCACTCCCCTGATCCACTTTTGGTAAACCAGTCTGTACATATTTTCAGGTACGGAGACTTGTATCACTCATACACCATCGGCTACATTTCACACATGATATATTTGTCATTACATCATATGGCCCACACATATTTTCCTTTATCCAAAAAGGGGTTGATCGTACCCCCCCCCCTTCCACGAGCTACGTTAGACAGGACCAGAGGCGGCAGTACTTGATGGCAGCCGGGTGCTCCTGACCCGGGGTGGACACTATTCTTTGATGGTATATAACAACTGCCGCCCTACCGCCCCTCTTCTCAGAGGTTGGGAGATTTGACTGCCCTACTCTTCAGTGAGTGGGAGATTTGACCGCCCTACTTTCAGGGGTTGGGAGATTTGACCGCCCCACTTTTCAGAGCTCGGGAGATTTTCTGAGCAATACAAGATTTGGTCTCTCTGAATTTTGTACGAATTGCAATTTTATTCATCCCTTTCAGCAAAATGAACTTGCTCAATTCAATGATATGATTTTAACCGCCCTACTTATCAGGACCTTGATGACATCTGACCGCCCCCCTTTTTAGGATCTAATGGAAATTCACCGCCACCACTTTTCAGAGTAGTGCTGCAGTGGTTATCCAATACATGATAGAGTACCCCCCCCTCCCAGGGCTCCTGATTCCTGCCACCACTGCATGCTGCAGCTGGACCCGCTGTGATGTTAACGGTGATAGGTGGGAGGAGGACCAGGGATAACGGTCAGCGAGGAGGCCCATGGGACACTGCGCTACTAAGGGAAAAAAATACTGGTAGAAGGTGCGTTTCAGGTTCAAGTTTGGAGGGGGGGGGGGCAACTAGGTAGGTGGGGAATAATATAAGTCGAAAAAAAAAGAACACAAAGAAGCCCCTGCCGGTGACGTTACTTGTGAACCTTCTCGTTCCCGAACTGTACTTTCCTGAACCTAGAAATGCTCTCGGTGGTTTAGGATGGACACGTTTTTTTCTCGGTAGGGTAGTACCCTGAAACCCAACTCTTCTGGGATGCCTCACTCAGGGAGGAGCAGGGGTCTTCGATCACTGGACTGTGGGTCATCGACCTCTAAGTGGAGCAGGCCGTCCTTAAACCCAGAACACCAGGGTGGTCAGTACTGTACGTCTGTTGGCACCAAGATCCTTTTATGTCGCGATTATTTTGTTGAATTTAGACAAATTTGAGCTCTTCAGACGGGGAACTGAATTGGCTACCCCGTGTAGGCCCCCCACATGTATCAAAATCGAGTGTTGCATTAATTTACTTGTCTAAAACAGTTGAATACCATGTATATTGCTCGGTTTGTCCTAGCTAGCGGACACAATCTCTGCGGTCAAACTGTGTTTGTGGTATTGATTTATGAACGAGAGCCACCGAGTTTCATAGTAGCTCAAAGAAATCCGTTTTTTTTCTCCCCTGACCCCTGCATTTCCAACCTTGAGGGGCCTAATTTCTGTTATTTCCAACCTTGAGGGGCAAAAAGCGGTATGAGAAGAAAATTGCCACTTTTAAGCGACACCAAATTAAAAAGTTGGTCTACGGATTTCCCGCACCATATTTTTGAAATGCAAATTTATTTCTTTTTTTGAGGGGGGGGGAGGAATTGTGTCTACGGATTCCGCCAGCATCATTTCCTGAAGAATTGCATTTTCTTTTTTTTGTTGACATCTTTTTGATCGGGAGCCAGAAAATTCGAGTTTATGAAAAAACATGTCTCCAGAAAAAAAAATCGCCCGCCTACTAGATTCAAGGCTAAATCCATAGACAAAAAAGAAATTGGGGGGGGGGGGGGGATCTCCTGTCCTCACAATTTTTGAAAACTAATATCTGTAGACCAACTTTTTAGTGTTGTGGCACTATTATGGGAGCCTTGAAATGGCAACACATATACAAGCTAAGTAGTACATGAAAAGTCTTGGGCATAGCCAAAACTGCTATCATTTGTCAACATAAATCATTGTAAGTAGTGGTCGTGCAGAGCCGTGGTGTGGAACCGGGTGCGCTGTCTACTCGCCTGGGGCGTGTCGGTCAGCGGACTTTTTTTGTCCTGCGACCTTTCTTATACAGTGCAGGGCACAACAGCAGCCTATCTTTCCCATCTCTTACGTCAGCCTGTTACATAACCTACACTGGGGCCCTGTACCTCTTTTCTCAGTGTCCCGTTCACCACAGGCGCTCTGGTTGTCACAATACACATCCCAGTCTGGGACACTCTGATACTTTTGTACGGCTCTCTGTATAGGCGCCGCTGCTGACCCGCGCATCTTGGCGTTGTGTATACCTGCATCTCAAGTTTGGTTTCAACATGTATAATCACCAGCGCACCCCGGGCCAGCGCACCAGTTCAGCTTGGTCTAGAGTAGAGAATGGGCCACCCCAGAGAGCGCGACAGCTCTGCTGAACCACTACACAGTTGATTACAGCATTTCATGCCAAGTTATCTGTATCTGTCTATTCTGGGTCAATAGAGAACTACCTTATCTTAGACTTAAATCGTTGTGTTGTCCTTCAAATTTCCCTTACGATATCTGGGTGGGGGTGGTGTTGTCTATTCCTAATACATGTTAGATACATTAGCTAAAACTATTTTCAGCAGAAATGACACACTTCTCTCATGCCTGAGTTAAATGCACTCATAATGCTACGTTGGTTAGGTCGTCAGTCACTGCCAAGTTGCCATGTCATAAATGATATTCGTCAGCTCATCACCGCTGATAGTCAACTTCATACATCATTTATGTAAAGGAGCTTCATTCGTGAAAAATGAGGACATTTCTTCGGCTACCCAGAATAATAGCCCCATTTCCAGTTAAATAAAAAACAATTGTATATAGGAATGATCAGAACATCATGATTAACGGTATTGTTCAACTAGTATCCAAGCTGAAGGTGCGTGTAGCAATCCTAAAATAGACTGATTGACTCAGCGGTCATTTACCATCAATAAATGGGATATATACCGACAATGGTGATCAATAAGTGAAGCTAATAATAGCGCCTGTACTCCTGCCGGCATGATGGCGATTTAATACCGGGGCAATCGTGCTATATTATAGTAAGTAGCATGATTACGATAATTAGATTAGATAATACGTATCACCACGCCCAATTGCTCTTAGCTTTATGCAATAACCTCAGCATCAGGTGCAACAAACTGTCCCTTCTGGTCACTGTGACTCCAATACACTTTATAATAGTCCATACTACCTGTAAGGGCGTCACAAGTAAAGCAGAGTTGTGGATACATTTTTGTACATAAATACTAGAAAATGAGACGGGAGTGACAGGGGGCCGGCACTGGACACCTCATCAAATTAACCCTCCCCCTGCTGTTAAAAAATGACATGTCCCAAAGAACAAAGTTAGCAAAGTTAGATGTGTTTCCACCACCCTACTATACAATGTATGTAGGGTAGCTCGCGAGATGTTATGCTTGTTATGCTTAGCATAACATCTCGCGAGCTACCAGTGAAAATCATACTGTAGTTCGTCCGACAAAAGGGCTCCACACGTGTCTGCCCTGTACCAATACACCACCAACTACCCCCAACGCTGTTCAGAAAGGCCTACCTCCTTATTGATGGGTCACGTGATGGGTACTCTCGTTCCCAAATCCTTCCGAAGGAAGGCTCTGGTAACAGCCAAATGACCTTGAACTTGGAATTTTGCTGGGTCTGGGCAACCCCTACTGGTAGCCTGGAACCAGTGGACAGGAACCAGAATGTATGATGGTAGTTTTACTGTATTTTACCATCAGACTTTATAGTTCCATTTCCTGTTCCTGTCCACTGGTTCCAGGCTACCAGTAGGGGTTGCCCATAACAAGCAAACTCCCAAGGTCAAGGTCATTTGGCTGTTACCAGAGCCTTCCTTCGGAAGGATTTGGGAATGAGAGTAATTGATGGGCAGCTATAATACATGTATGTTGCGCAGGAACCATGGATCTCTTTTTAATTTTTGGAAATACCAGGCACTATGCCTTTAAGAAATGAAATGAGTATACTTGTCATTATGGTAAAAAGAAAACGACTTCCTAGTTGGGGCATTAAGTTTCTCTGCTTGGTTTATTTTGGGTGAGGGAGTTGGAAAACAGAAACATAAACACAACGACCTCGAGAACAGACCGCACCCTGCGGATGTGACTATCTTGACATGACGTCACAGGTATTTGACGGATACAAGGCTCACGTGGGTCTGAGTCAAATAAACGAGGGCGACGGCATATAGGCTAGTGGCCTCTTTACGGTGACCTTTCGGTTGTTGAACGCGAGTTTCTTAGGTATGACTATTTGTAGCATTTATTGCAGTATGAAACGTTTGACTCTCATTTATCATACGTCAGAAATGCATGTGTCTTAAATATCGCGACAACCAACTTTCAGTATGTTCAGAGAACTACATAATAACATAAGATATTTATGAAGAGGAAATATAAATTTTAATAGTAGAACATTTTGATGAAATTCACCCATTTGAACTGTTTGTGTCCGTTGTTCATGTATCAGAAGAGAAAACAGAACTTTGGGTTGTTTTATCTTCCCTTTATTCCTATTTATAAGGCAGGCGCGTGAAGCCCTGCATGTTTCTGTGTTAATACTCATCAGTGGTGGAGGCGCTTGTTGATTGGCCGACTTCCGGTCGCTGCACTCTAGGATCAAACTGGCACCATCCACGGTATAGGTCAATGTATACTGGGGTTTCTAATGTAGCTATTTCAATAGATGTTCGTGGCAAAATGCACCACTTAAAGCCCCACTATCACCACTACCCGGCCACTCGTTATTTGACTAGAGCAGTGCAAAACTGCTGGTAGACTCTTGGTGAGAACCCCCTTTAAAAAGGGCAAAATCGCAGATTCTCTAGGCGACCTATATATACACCTCCCCAATGTTCATATTTTGTTCCTGGACAAAAGAATGAGCATGGAGAAACCCATTTTTGTATATTTCGAAATATGGATGGTGTCAGTTGTCGAGGCAGGGTACAGGGACCGTGAGTGGAGTCAAGTTACAATTCCTATCCGGACAGACGGGCTCAATGAAAGATGAAAGGACTATAGTTTCCGCCATAGTCTTACACGTGGACACCATTCACCACCTAAGGCAAAGAAATGTACACAAGATGTATTAAATGTTACCCAACCCTGCCTGAGACAATCAGGGTCTCCCTAAATAATTCTCAAAGAAAATCCCTCTATTTTCAGGTCACTTTGCCATAGTTTAATACACACGAGTTGTTGGTGTACATAAAGTTACTGTGAGAAAGAATAAGAATGTTCTTCCTGGCTAAAAATAGTAACTTTGTTTCTCCTCATGAAATAACATTGCTTTTTTTTTAGTCACAAGCCAAGGGTTGATTATGGAGGGGGTAGCTCTCCAAAAGGGCAAATAATCGAGGATGTGGGTGTCCAAGGGGTTAAAAGTCTTAGATGGTAGATATCCGGGACTAGGTGTTCAGGCGTAGGTGTGGAGAACCGTGTAAAGTATAGAAGTACAGTAAAACTTGGTTATAACGAATTCCTTGGGACCAGGTAAAAAGTTTGTTATAACCAAATTTCGTTATAACCAAGTCCACCATTTTAGTGATGCCTAGGAATGTCAAATACACATTGAATCTGTCTAGTATATAATTTGAAACCCCGGGTATGAAACACATGTTATTACCAGTTATGCTTAGCACAAACAAACCCTTACACCCCCGCCCCTTCTCCGTGAAGTATGATTAAACTTGAACTTCAAAGAGAATTGTTATATTGAATCTAATATCCCCCTAGCCTCTACAAGTCGCTCACCACCTCCCCAACCGCCCAGGGGGTGGGGAGGGAGCACTCCTACACCCTAAATTCGCTCTCCACTTCCCCAGGTCGCCCAGGGACGCCGGGGGGGGGGGGGTCGAGCACTCCTACACCTCTTAAATTCGCTCTCTACCTCCCGCAACCACCCAGTGGCGGGGGTGGGGGAGAGAGGGAGCACTCTTACACCTGAAATTCGCTCTCCACCTTCCCCATCCGCCCAGGGGCCTGGGGGGGGTGGAGCACCCCTACACCTCTGCAATTCGCTCTTGATTTGAGGATCAGAATAAGAAGATAGAGAGTGGTCAAGCGAGTTAGGGCATGGGAGGAGGGAGGGTGGAGGTAAGGGAGAGTGGTTAGGGCCTCAGGTGTGTTAGGACACGGGAGGAGGGAGGGTAGAGGTAAGGGAGAGTGGTTAGGGCCTCAGGTGTGTTAGGACACGGGAGGAGGGGGGTGGAGGTAGGGGAGAGTGGTTAGGGCCTCAGGTGTGTTAGGACACGGGAGGAGGGAAGGTAGAGGCGGGGGAAGGAGGGGTGTACGGCCTAGTGTGAGGGCTTCTTTCTTTGAAGTGTGCCTAGTGTGAGGGGCACCTCTATAGTGTAGGAGCTCTCTCTCTGTAAGAGCATCTTTTCATGCCTTTTGCAAATAATCTCCTTTCAAAATGTGTTTTTTCAATTCATAAATGTACAAATTTAGTTTGTTATAACCAAGTTTACCCCAACAGTACTTTGTTATAACCAAGTCTCTTTACTATAGAAATGTATGGGTAAAAATCGGGACCAAGCTAATTTGTTTGTTATAACCAAAATTCGTTGTAAGGAAGTTTGTTGTAACCAAGTTTTACTGTACATGTACTGTATGGAATGAATCTCTGTATCTATTGACTCCGAGTTCTGCTGAGTTTAAGGGAGCCGTCTTTTCTAGCAGTTGGGATGTCCTGACTTTCAAAGCAGCCAGGGAAGCCATCAAGTCAGATTGGGGGGGGGGAGGGCAATGTGTGGAGAGAATAGATGGTATAGATACAAGGAGTTTGATACCACAACGGAAGAAATCGGACATCAATAAACATCAGTATATTGAAAAATACAATACCCCATAGTGTCACAAAAATGGCTTAAATGGTCTAAGACTTTTGTCGTGACAGAACAGAGTCTACTGCATGATACAAATGCTTCCTGCACAGAACTGCATGACAGAAAGACCACGTTCACAATGTTGGCCACTTGTTTTAAGATTTTGGTTGGCACCGGGCGAACAGAACCTGGTGAAAATCAGTATGATGATAGGGGAGCCAGGCTCTATTGTGTGTGGTATTGAACATGTCAGTTGGTTGATAATTCTATATCAATCAGTCAGTTGGTTGCTGGTTCACCTATAAATTACTGATTCACCTGTAAATTCTTTTTCGCCATGTCTTCAGATAGGATACTTTACTAAAAGAAAAAGTTGAATTAGGGCTCAAGTAACCCCCCAAAAAGTTGTTGTTTTTTCCTCCCGAGTATACCCTTTTTTGGGGGGCAACCTGCTTTACTCTGTGTAACTTTCTTGGGGCATCTGCATCACGCGACCTATGTTGTGTGGTGCAGGCCTATAGATAGTGTCTTGTCAGTTATACGTTCTATGCACAATTTGGGTATGCTATCCCAAATGGTGCAGCCAGAACCCCTGCTTGCCCTATTGGTACTTATGTATTTATCTTGGTACCTATGGATTTCTAATGGTACCTGATGGTAGATCTCTAAATAGTTAAGACTATAGCTTATAATTATGAACTGTAAACGAAAGCAGCGTCATTACAGCAATACTGTACAATTCTTGCCCTTGACCTTGCCTTTAGTCCTGCCTATAGTTCGCTGAAACAGTGTGTTGGAAGTGACACTCTGAATTGCCCACCCGTCTGAACTTCATTCAGATGAGCTTTGGACCTCTAGTCAAATTGCTTCCAACACCCCTAGGTTAAAAAGTAAGCTTCATGCCTCTACTGGTAATCTATATACACGCACAGCACGACTTCCCTTTTACCCTGGCAGCTTTGTTATCGAGTTTTTACCCCAGCTGAGTCAGAGGTATTATTTCAGAGGTATTGAGGTGTCCTAGAGCACAGTCATGTAGTCGTACTTCATGCAATAACATATTGTCTGACTTTGATAAGTGTTTTCAAAATAGTACGTTGCAATCGAGGGTCCAAAATACACATTCTAAGAATTATATTCGTAAAATAGTAATGTATTTATGTAGTAAATAGCAACATGTATGTTTACCTGCTACATGATATAGGTGTATACATTATCTGATAAATAACTAATATATGGCACATGTATACGATGCTTTATCCTAGCTACATATTTAAGAAACCTAGAAGGAATCCCAAGAGTAAGGTCTATATTCTACAAACCCAGACACATACGGGTACCCCACATTGCGGGACATACCACTGGCTAGGTGAAGCCTCAACTCTCCTTTAACTAGCTGTTTACTTCGATCAGGACCGTCCACAGGGGATTACACGCCTCCCCTGGGTCCTTAAGTCAGAGTGAAGATGGACATACTGGAGACCATTTTGTGGTGTTTGTCTATAGTGCAGGGTAGGGTGCCCAGGACCGGTAGAGTATGTGGGAGAGGGGTGGTCATTTACATTAAGTACTGTATGGTATTCGCTGATTACTCCACTCAAAGGCCTTCAACAACCAGAGGTTGAATTCGGCGTGTGCTCAGGTTCAGCGGTATGGTGCTTATTAGTAAATGTGGAGACCAAATGAAGAGACAAGAATGATTCATCTTTTCCTCACATTAAAACTGCGGGTAAAGAAACTATGAATCTAAATCCGCCAGGAGTTTTCACAAGTTATGTAGTTTTGTTACGACGGACCTCCCAGCGGCATTACATATATTGCCTCTATTTCCTATATTTTTAAAAATCTCCCCTACATTGCGCTATATTCTGAAGAAGAAATCCATATATTATTACCTATATTTTTAACGTGAAATCATGTTGACCTAAAAAATCAGTGCTAATTACCACAGGATGGTAGAGAATAGATAGAGATATCTTGTAGTGCTTGTGCTTAAAAGGTAACAGATTGCACCATTCCAGCTCTAAACCGTTCAAACTGTTCAACCCTTTTCCTTCAAAATATAATCCCATCCCAATGATATAGTATTTATGCAGATTCGAACCCAGAATGTGTCAGAATGCACCGAAGTTCTGATATTTTCTAAAGTCTTTCCTTTCAAAAACAATGTGCCATCCCCAGCAATAGAGTGTTAATACATATTTTTAGCTCTTGGTGTTATGGTGTATACATGTGGCTGGTTTATTCATCTCCATGCATATGGCTATAAAGACCGAGTAAAGGGATTTGAGAGATATACCATAAGTGCGGAAATTTTCACTCATACAGATTACAGAAGTACCTAATATACATTTACCAGGGGCTAAATTGTAACAAAGTGTTATATTGCATAACCAGCCGTGTACTTTTCAGTAGATAATATAGTTCTTAATACTAATGAGTCATGTTACATATGACTGCTGTTGTGTAATTTGACAAAATAATGTCTGTAATTTGGTAATATTGCTGTAATTGGAAGGTTAGTGATAATTGAGTTCTTTCGTGATCCTACAGCGAATCCAGGGTCCCCACCCGTCAGTTAAGAGTCAGTTAAGTTGCTTTTTCTTTAGAAGTCAGTCAAATGTCAGTTAAATAAACAATTGTCATATTTTGTCCATGCACCATTTGACTCCTAGATAAGAGATGAAATCAGGGTAAGGTTATATGCACAATTCGAGTTGTCCGGAAAATTTATAGTACTAAACGTGTCAGTTTTTTGTCAGTTAAATGTCGGTTAAAACTGTGGCTGAAAAATTGTGGGAACCCTGGAATGTCTAATGATTAAAATACTGGTCAGGGTTAGCTTTCCTACCTAAGAGATGAGAGAGAACAGGAGTGATTTCGGCCACTTCGCCGAGCACCTTCCCTAAGTAGTATAGTGAGATGGTGCACGTGGTCAGGTACAGCCAGGTAGCAGCAGCTAGTAGTATAGGAAGCCGGCCCTGTGCAGCAGGCGACTAGATGGGGCCGCACGCAGCGCACTAAGTGGGTCCTAACCTACAGACTGTATTTTTGTAAGTTTAAAGCTGTGTCTTTCCAGAATCATTATTTGAATTGCAAAGTTAATAAATCATGTTAAAGGTGCAAGATTACTTCGTAATTGTGTCATATTGTCCCCACGAACAACCACAAACCAGAGTTGACTTTGGCATGCCCTGCGGTCCTCCAGTAGGACACACTAAGTTGTGCTGGCTGGCAACTGCCCTGGAGGGACCCTGGAGGTATTCTGGCCGGCCTTATTGCAGCAGGTAACCGTGGCCGGCACTTGGCTAAACAGAGGCCCTTGTTGCTGTCTGAGGCCCCTAGTGCCCGCCCGCAGACAACCACAGTCGACAGCAGTCTTGTTTACCCAGGTCCTCTATCGGACACCACGGCCCTAGAGTGGTCAGGGAAGGGGGGGGGGGTGTGTAATGGTCATGGGATGGGGTAGGATGTGGAGTGGGTACCAGGAGTGGGTAGCGGCTGGGTAACGACAGAGAGGGGGGTAATCGTGGGGCAATGACGGGTGCAGTGGTTAGAGGAAGAGGGGTGGGGCAGTAGACATGTAGTGGTAAGAAGAGGAAGAAGTTGGATGAGGGAATGGGGATGGGGTGAATGGGGTTTGGTGACCAGGGAATGAGCTAGGAGGTGGTCGTATAAGTCCAGTATATGGGTTGGGGCCTGGGAGGAGGTTTGGGGGACTCAGTGGTCATTCCCCCATGCAGACACAGCAGGCTGGCAGTGAGCAAGAGAGAGGCAGCTAGAAGCAGTGAGCTGCTCTATACGAGCATATATAGGAGCACATATGGGGGCAGCGCAGGGCATTTTATGAAACCATCAAAGTGCCGTGCCGTGTGGGGCCCGGTGCGGCCGGCTCCCCGGGGAGGAGTCCCCAGGCCCCGTTACGACGGCCCCCAGCACCCGCCACATTTCGCCGCCGGCTTCCGTTTGCGTACTTTGAAGCATGTCGTGAAAAATTGGTGTTTACCGGCGGGTGGTGCCGGCGCCAGTGGTCGGCCTGCGGGGTCAGCAGTCAGCTGCCGGCCACTGGTCACTGTCTGCCCACTATAAAAACACGCACCCGGCCCAGACAGCTATGGCCGCGTCTACACCGCCTGGCCAAACTCAATTTTTACCCCTGGACACATTCCAGAAAGCAAAAGTTTGCTCTATTGGCGCGGCCAAGGACCAGTTGCCGTTCCCTCCTCTATTGTTTACCACCAAATGGGCCACAGGAAAAAATACAATGTCTGGCTGCGGCAGGTCTTATCTCCTTTTGCTTTTATTTTGTTGGCAGTCTCGGCGATGGACGCCTAAATATGAAAACGTCCTTTTGCTGCAATACTCTTAATAAGGGGCTATTGGGTTATCGTCCTACATGCTCCAGCCTCTGTATAACAGAGTGACCAAGGAGCACTTATCTAGTGCGATGTGATTGTTCCTAGAACTGCACCATATATTTATATATATATATATCCCTGAGTAGCTTCCCTGTGTTCTTAGAATGGTATTCAGAAAATGCATTTAATATAGAGGGATATCTGTATCCATGATCATTCTTCTTCTTCACGTATTGAAGTGATGGGGGCTGCAGCTAGTCTATCATTGGAGTTGTATTGGCACATCATGATGACCTATTGGAGGTGTATTAACCCCAAATCTAGGCTCATGTTCCTCCCACTTTTGGCCAACCCAAAAAATGTAAAACCTAAGAGGTCAAGAGAAAAGGGGTCAAAAATGGTCAGAACCCCCCGTTGTCCCCCCTACTTTGAAACTGCTTGCCACGCAGGGCCCTGGTCATGGGTCAATGACGTCGTGTATATATAGACATTTACTCCCATTTTATTATAACTGTACATGTTACACACGATTGCGAGGGGAAAACATGGTATGCTGATGTGGTTTTACAGCAATGGTGTAATGATTAAGGCCACACTGTTAAAAATCCCCGTAGAAAAAACGGTGATTCACTGGCAACAATGGATGCCAAGCTTTCACCGTTTATTTTAGTGTCCCCGTTTTTTGGAAGTCACCATAATTATATACGGCATTTCACAGTTATTTTTGAACAATGACTTATAAGGAGGCTTAATTAGCTATTGTAGTGGCTCAAACTTTTAAGGATTATTTCTTTTATATAGTGATTGCAAAGACAGATTATTCTTCTGTCAGAAATATGTTCTCAATTCACTACAATTATTCCCCATGTCTGATGTGGTTGCATGTCCAATTCATAAAGACATCTTTATGACTGGAATTCATATTTATCATGAATTAACCACTAAGAGACATAGATAAATGTCTCATATCACTTTACCATTACAATCTATAAGCAGAAGTATGCTAGGATTGTTATAAAACAACAACTACAGTGATATGCATATATATATTTCTCATTACCAAACAAGAGGTGTCAATGGTATCCAAACTACTAAACCATGTCCCACAAAGGTTAATTATCTATTCATTATGAATATTCAATCAAGCTTAGGTTTAGACTAGAATGTTGATGTTATATTGAAAAATGTAATGGAGAACTATTTGATTTCGTTATGGTTTATGAAGGTTCACTGTAAAAGCAATTGGATTGACGCTGCCTCACCGTAATAAATTTAACAGTGAATCTCCGTATAACCGACGGTAATTTCTAACAGTGCACCAACCACTATTCTCCATGGCTGCATTCACGCATCATGCTGATCCTTCAGGAATGTGTCAATTCTGATGCGGCCCTGAATGCATAATGATGACAAAGGACATGGTACGGCTCTTTCACAGTTATCACATAAGGCCAAGAAAGGAATTGTTTAGACCAACCCTATCAAAACAGGGTCGACCCTACGCTTTTTGTATGCAATTTTGAAGAGAATTATAGCCCTCTTTTGGTCAACTTAAGGGTCTTCGAAGAGGCTGGCTAGTACTTTCATGTTTTACAAAAAAAAGTTTAAAATAAATGATTTAAAAAAAGTCCGACCTAACGACCCTACATTTTATTTCCACGTTACCTGAAACACACCGGTACCTTCTTTTTTTTGGCTTAACTATAGTGTATTGTATTCGGGACTAGAACTAGGCTATAGAGGCTGCCATCTTGGCCCAGAGCAATGCATTATGGTTAGGCCCCCGACTCCAGAGCAGTGCATCACGGGTGAATTTCTTATCAGCACCTTTGTTCTAGGTGTGAGGGGAGGGGATTAGCCTGATAAGGAGATGGGGGTTTAGCCCCCGACTACCTGAGGGACCAGGATGCGCTAGCAGTCTATACGAAAACCTGCCGGACGCCGGCTATAGCCGGCTAAATGCCTGCTGGTCCGGCAGAAAGTCTGTGTCTGCCGGCCCCAATGACTGGCTATGATCCTGATCTACATGCTAGATTTTACGGCATGTAAATCGGACCATTATTAAGGTTTCTAGAGAATAAACTAGAATGCCTGAATATCTTGTAGAAAATTGGAATTGTCAAAATGATTTGTATATATATATATTTATACCAATAACCTCTATTCATTGTCACTCCTATGTAAATTCTAGTGTCATACTACATTTTTAGATAAAATCATTTCCTCTGGGTATCCAGGCCTGCAAACACTAAGCCGGGCCTGCAGAATAACAAATCTACAGGACAGAATGTCCTGCAAGGCGAACAACTTTTCGTATAGACTGCGCTAGTCCCGTTTTGTACAATGATATATACAAGTAACCACTTGATGCCCGATGTTGTTGCAGGCATCCTGATGTTCGCCGAGTCGCACCACTGCATAGACCTACAGCGGAAGGCGGAGCAGTTCGTACACAGCCACTTCCTGGAGGTGAGTCGCTCTGAGGAGTTCCCGGACATCCCCAAGGAGCTGCTCATGAACCTGCTACAGAGTGAGGACCTCCAGATAGAGAATGAGTTCCAGGTGAGCTGTTATCTGCATGTATTTATAGGTGAACCAATACCAGTCTTGGCTATATGGGTATATTCAAGTGTGACGTCCTCAATAAGGGGTGCGGGGGTATATGGGGAATGATGACATGACCATGTTGTCTCATATACTATACCAAAAGGCAACATGATAACACGGGAGTGGGGTCTCGAACAACGCCTGAAAAGTGATGATGTTATCATTGAATGACCCCTGCGACTGCTGTTATCAGTGCTTATCTCGCCAGTTACAAATTTAAGTAATGGATGCGCCCACAGGAGCTCCAGCTTGGCCCGTATAGGCCGACACCAAGTCGATAATATCTGAAGTTTCAAATCATGTGAAATGTTGGCTCTGTTCTCCGAATGTAGCGTGTTCCTGACATATCATTGGGTGTTGTCGGGTAATCTAAATCTCGAGAGATATAGAAGGCCATGGAGGAAGGCCCGCCTGCAGGGGAACAAGATGTTTTTTATAGTAACGTTTGATATAGCCGACCTCCAGAAGTATACATTTGTGCACAAAAAGACAGAAACATTGCCTTTACCTGTGGACGGTTCTTTGATGCAGGTGTTTGAGGTGGCAGTGAGCTGGGTACTTCACGACCCCCGTACCCGCAGACCGTACATCTTCGAGGTCCTGGAGCCGGTGCGGTTCCCGATCATCCCCCAGCAGTCCCTGCGGCGGTACCTGGACGACTGCCCCGACCTCAGCCTCCGCGTGGCGCTCGGCAAGCACAGTCAGGACTTCCACGGCTTCCGGCGCCTCACCAACGAGCTCCGACTGAGCCGACTCAAACCCTGCCATCTGCAGCCACGACGCCGCTCCCGGAAGAGCCTGTACGTGATCGGCGGCTACAGCCGGGAGAAGGGCGGCCGCTGGGGGGACAGCAGCACGCTGCCCACCGTGGAGTGCTTTGACTCGTTCACGCAGCAGTGGCGCGGGGTGCCGACGTTACGTCACCCCCGCAGCGGGCACGGGGTGGCGGTACTTAACGGCGCCGTGTACGTGGTGGGTGGGGAGAGCGATGCCCTCATCCTCGACACGTGTGAGTTCTTCTCGCCGGCTGTCGGCAAGTGGACGCTACTGCCGTGCATGACGGTGCCGCGCTGCGGGCTGGGGGTGTGCGCCGTGGACGGCTGTCTGTACGCCCTGGGCGGCTGGGTGGGCACCGAGATAGGCGACACGGTAGAGAAGTACGACCCTATAGTCGGCCACTGGCAGCAGGTGGGCAAGATGGAGCGCCTCACCTTCGCCATGGGAGTGGTCGCCCACCAAGGTCAGTGCTGCTCTCAACAAGAGATCACTTAGTATATTGTACTATATTATCATGCTTCAGTCTATACTCTCTGACGCAATTGGGACTTCATCAACTATTTTTATTTGAGGTACATGTCTTTGTATCTCACACAAATAAGAAGTCAGCCAAGTAATATCCAATTTAAGAGCACGCGTCCTTGAGCTATAACACGCTACATGGTCCTAGATTGTGAAGAGTGTTGCACCAGCAGCAAATTCTACTCCTTATATACTGCTAGCAGTTCTGAGTGAGTGTTGCCACTGCAGTTAGACGATGGTAAAATAATGTCAACTGCTCTCAGTCGAGACTGCTCGAAAATTTATATCCCACTCCCTCATTTAAGGCATGTGCAGGTGTCAGTAGCCAAGCAGAAATGATGCTCCACGTATACGGGAATATCTAAGCTTTCGTTGTATAATATCTTATATTTATATGATGATACATAAACCCATGAAAACTGTATTGTTTCTTCCACACTCATAGAGAAAGGCCAAAATACTTGTATTATTCAACATTCCATACTAAAACATAAGTCTTTTCTTTTCAAATCTTAATTCTGGATGAGTTAAGCTATATCTGGAAATATAGTTGGAATATTGTCCGAACGTTGATTGAATGGGATGGCCTGGGATCTACCCGCCTTAATGTTGTGGTAACACGATTCTATTGCTCTGACTTGCTAGGCTTGGTGTACCTGATTGGGGGTACCAACGACTTGGGTGCCGAGGTCCGACATTGTGTCAGCTACAACCCGGTCACACATGAATGGACGTCACTGTCACCGCTACATGCAGAACGCGCCTACGTCGGCGTGACGGCCCTTGACGACCACATCTACGTCATAGGCGGCTGGAACGAGACTCGTGCCGCTCTCAACTCGGTTGAGGTCTACTCCATACAAGAGGTAGGAGTATGTAGGATCTCTATGGGTGCATCGAGATGGATGGATACTGCATGGGTGTAGAACAGCAACTGGAGTCTTGTGTCTGATTTTTTAAATCAATTTAAAATGAATTTAGGTCTGACTTGATTGTGTTCCAGTCCACATACTGTGATAGTATCACACATTGGCACTAAGATGAAATATCAGCTGAATTATAGGAATTATAGGAAGGTGATTGTTCTCTACTCCCAATATTATTTTTGAGCATACTAACTTAAAAATGAATCTAACCGAGTAAGCGTTCATATGTGTTCCACACAAGTCCAGTATCTAAATATTTCAAACACACAACTAAAAATCTGAATGTATTATCTCAAGCACTTAAATGTACTCGAGAATAACTCGTCGGTACAACATTGGTACATAATGCAGATCCATCGGACGTTTATGATGAGAGTTACTCGCCGGTGATGCATTCATTCATTCATTCATTCATTCATTCATTCATTCATTCATTCATTCATTCATTCATGCATCAGGAATTCAAAAAGTCTTATACTCATAGTTATGATATATACATGTACTTATAGTTATTGCTTTACATAGATAGTTGAATTGGTACTACAATCCTCACTGGGACTGGTACTGTGGTATTGGTCATTCAACGTGAGTCCCATTCCTAGAGCAGCATAAACCCAGTGGGCACAATATCTAGCTCAACATTGAATCAACATTGCATCAACATTGAATCAACATTGACAACCATATTTCAACGTTGATTCAATGTTCTGTGCCCACTGGGAATGTGCTTACTAAGCGTTTTACACTAGTAATGGATCTATTAGTCATCAGTCTGTAGAGCATATTTGGACAGTGTATTCTGCTGACTGGCAGTCTGGACACTGTTTGATGAAGTTATAGGGTACTATCGAACTAAAGCACTTTGCTGATTCCTATACCGTCTGGCTTGCCTCATTTCTACTGCTAAAATGTGTGCCATGTGTGCCATCACTGTGGCATTTGATCCTTTGTTCGTCATTATTGCATAGCCTTATAGCATAGCATTACCAGATAAAATCGGGGGGACATGATCCTATAATATTATATTCAACTGTGGGAAGGCCAAATTTTCAAGCAATATCAAATTATACTATTGTTAATGTATATACCCATTACTGCTATCCCATAGGTTGCACATTCATGACTTTGTTATATAACCCTTCAAATGATACATGAACGAGGGAGAAAAGATTGGGATCAGTGTATACTATAATAATTCAGCCATGTACATTGCACTATGAGCTGCATGTCATACAGGCTGACCGGCCTGTCTAGTTCCAGAGATACTGTCAGATTTTAAGATGCCGGATGTAAAAGTTGATGCAGTCACACGCCATTACTATCTCCCATGTCCATGTGAGATCCATACTCATTTGCTGTAACTTTGGCATGTCCCTTTAAGCACAAGAAAAATTGACCACTTACCACAATGGCCTCAAACTAGGGGCGCGCCTGATATAAGCGCCACTGTTACAGTATAGAAGGGTAGTGAAATAATAATTCGCACTTTTTTAAGGGGTAGAAATAAGTGCTGGTCTCATTAAGGCCAGTACGGTAGCTTGCTCTTCCTACCTCTTTCACAGTCTTCACTGTCCACCCCCAGCAAATTAGCTTCAGCATTTGGCCAGCTTGCGCTCACCTGAAGCCACTCATTTTGGGTTGCCTTGGGTGGTCGCAAACTGGGCTTAAGATGGCGCTAATATATTGGGTGTCGCTGAAGTACTTGAAGTACCTCATGCCCTCCCTACCCTATGCTCCCTCCTCTGTCTGGGTGACACTAACCAGTGGCAGATATGATGTTCTAAAGCCGCTTCCCACATCTACCACGACGGATGGTGTCTGTGGCGGTCCAGTCGGCTTCCAGGAATCCGGAAGTCAAGCTATATTTCATAATGTTGCAAAGCTGAGATTGGCTTCCCAGAATATAAGTATAGTTTTGTCCGTATGAGGTCTGGTCCAAACTGATCACCTGGAAGATGGTTAGGGAAATACTCTATATATAGTTACCACACTGTAAAAAAAAAGCTGTTCCCGAACAGCAAAATGTACTTAAACTGTAAAAGTTGATACAGCAATATTGCTGTACATGTACATTTCTGTTGCAGATACAGGTTAATAATAGATCATATCTGACATAGCTCATTTAATAGGGATGTATTCGACGCCTATAAGCAATTCAAATTAGACATGTTCCTATAAATTGGTTATAGTGTCTACAACCCAATCTACTGAAAGCAAAGTTGCCATGATATTTGCTGTACAGGAACAGTACTTACTTCTAACAGTGCAGCACAGATATGCATACCAGTAGTCCAACTGAACTTGCTTGGTGATGGACACACTCTCTATCCAACCCCCTCCCTCCTCACCTCTATATTCCATTCAGTGCCAATTTTTCTCTACCATTTGTATAACGTTATATACAGTGTTGTCATATTTTTTCACACGAATAACTCTGGCACGGCCGAGTTGGCTTTTATTGGGAGGGATGGCTATCGCTGTGAGTAACTGGTAACTCCCAGTGGAGCAGCTCAGACAGATGAGCAGCCCATATCCCGACTCGTGACCGAGGCGCTATATTGATTTGACCGCATATATACCTTAGCTGATGGGTGAGATGGTTTACACACACTGTCTATGTATATGTATACGGTGGCGGGTGGCAGGGGGAGATGGGACATCACCAATGGACTTGGAGATGCGGCGCTTACTCGGGCGTGTCCCAGACACATATATAAGTAGTATAGTATGTATCGGAACGGGACTATAGTTAACTACTGTTTATTACTCAATCGACCTGCAGCCAATCAGAGGCCTCCATTTGGTCACGTGACCCGTTGCCATGGTAACGTGACCTACTTAGGGCTCTCAGCCAATCAGAAGCCAGCATTCTGGGTGACCTACTGACCTACTTAGAAGCTCTCAGCCAATCAGAGGCCGGCATTCTGGTAACCATGGTAACGTGACCTACTTACGTCACGTGACCTACTTAGGCTCAGCCAATCAGAAGCCGGCATTCTGGTAACTAGGGTAACGTGACCTACTTAGGGTTTGTTTGTAAACAACACCACGTGGCTCTCTTGTTTGTAAACAACACCACGTGACACGTGACTGTTTGTAAACAAACAATTCGACTTAGTCTGACATTTTCAGCTGTCGCATGCTGACCTGCTGCTATCATAAGAGAAACAAAAGCCCTAATCACGCTTTTCAGCTGGATCCTTCCACCCACCAGACATGGATCCAGATGGGAGGGTGGTTTAAAATTAATCCGTGTACCGACTGTCATACAATAGTGTAATTAGTTGAACACGTGTTACCTGTATAAAGGATTAGCAGGTCATGGGCTTAGAGTGTGTATAGAAAAACAACTACAGGTAGCGTGAACAAAGCGACCCCCTCCCTTTCTGTCACTCTGTCTGTGACTAGAGGGCGCGCGTGTGGTAAGCGGCTTAAATCTAAAGAAAAAAAATCATCCTCTCCTGTCGTCAGCAGTCAGCTGGCCGGCGGCTGGAAAATGCGATTAGAGGGATGATGAGCGCGGTTTTTTATATTCAATATATTAGAAGTGTGCTTTGTTGCTTATATAGTTCATTATGCGTTTAAAATGTTCGCGAGTATCGTAGAAATGTAGAAAAATCCTATTGTGGCGCCATCTGACGAAAAGAGCGGAGAACTATACTAGGGTATGGCGAGCTAGACTAGAGCATGTAATCACCAGGCGGCAGAGTGGTCAAAAGACAATCTCGTAGTAGTAGGTCTACTTGGATCTTGAGTAGCCACCCTTGTGGTTGCAATTACCTAGACTAGTTGACCCTGCCAGCCTGGTCAAGTGAAATTAGTAAGGAGACCGCACATTAACGCGCTCCACAGTCTTTAGACAGTTAAGACTATAGTACCGTAGATTCTACTGTGTACTCACACTAACTATTTACAGTGCTACATATTCATACCCGTGTTCTAAGTGTTTTTTTTAGAAAAAAGCGATCTACTCACCCTTTTTTTTTTAGACAAACTCCTATTAGCAGGTAACCCCTGTATAAACCATACTGCAAAGATCTGCTACTTCGAGCGTCTGCCTCGTGACTGATAGTGTACAACAAGACGAAGTGGGCAGAGGTGAAGTACTGTTCCAAGAAAAATTGAGGCTCTTTATATAGCTGAGAGAGCGGCTAATTCGGATGTTCTAAGCTTGTTTTCACCTAGAGCCCCACCCTCTTCCAGAGAGGAATCAAATTGCTTTTCACCTGGACCCTTCCACCCCTCATCCATCAGCATGAAAAGAGGGATAACAAGTGTAACGTGCGCTACATGTATATGGGATTATAGCTGGTGAAGAGATAAAGCCAGGTCAACTGTGTATACAAAGACTACAGGAGGTGATTAACGACAGGTGTGACGCGCCAGCCCGTGGACGGATTATCTTCTAAGCTGACGCTTATTCAACTAGCCAGCTGCCGTCCGCTCCACTCACCACGGCAAGAGGAGGTGCTTTTGTTTTACACTTAAGTCGCTTACCACATGTACTCGTCTCTACCTCACAGACAGACACCCTCTCGCTTGCTTCACGACCCCTGTAGCTTTTTTTGTATACACACTCTAATCTCATAACCCCCTGATCCGTTATACAGGTAACGGGTATTCTCTTTTAAATAGCTGCCAGTCAGCCTGCGGCAGCTGAAAACGACGGTAAGTAGCTTAGCTCTAGAAGCAAGAAGGCGTATATAAGGAGGCTGACACGTGTATAGGCGCCTTATAAGTCGGCAGGGGGTAAATACTAGTGAAAAAGGAAGGCAGGTGTGCAGGTAGCTTTCTAACAGACACGTGTGTGCACTAAGCTGCTTAAGTCTAAACCCACCTGCAGTAGTCAGGTAGCATGTGAAAACTTACTTAACAGATCTCTTAATTGAGTAGAGACTCTGTACTGAGAGAGTCTTTTCAGCCGTTTAAGAGGATTATCTAGGACAGGGTACATAAGGAGTGAAACGACGCTCTCACCCATCACACTTTCTCGACCCGCCCTTCATCATCGTAGCATCGTCCACTCTACGCTCGCTCAGAATGTTATGATGGTTAGTTCTGCTATTTTCAGCTACTTTTCTTATCGAAGTGTTGACGCTACAGAGCATCGAAACTCTCTCCAAATGAGTCCAAGAAAGAAAAAGCAACTTCCACTTGAAGCAGGAAGAGAAACAGTGCCCTATGATGCATGTGAGGTAAAGAAACATTGGAAGGACGTCACCAAGGAGCAATGGATAGAAGCATGCTTCAACTTCATCGGAACGGAAGTAGTTTCATTTGGACAGAGGGAGAAGATTTTGTTGGAGCTATTTTTCTTAGCTCCGTATACTTGGCCTGACTGTGGTGAAATTCCTTCAGGTATTTGTTCAGTCTTCGCCATAGAAGTTATCAGGTCTTTGAAGGAGCTTCGATATATGCAAGGCACTCACGAGGAGATTGTTCAGAAAATGACGGAATTCGAAACAGGAGAAGACACAATGTGGTGCGAGGAGACGACATATACGGACGATGATCTGGAGTACATCATTTGTAGCCCGTTGGAACATTATGTTAAAGACTTTGAGGACATGCTAGACAGCACTGAGATGAACCCGAAAGAGAGATCCCTTACTGCACAGAAAGAGGCCAAAGCTGTGTTGGAAAAGCTCAAGTTTGGTCAAGGATTCACTCTTCAAAGCAGCTGTGTGAGTGTGATAAAAGGCCTTGTGTTGAAACACCCAGACATGAAGTTTTCGCGTGCTGTCGACACACTTCCTTTGCCTGAACTGATGATGAACATGATCGATCCCATCGTACCAACATGTTTCGACTCTGCCAATTGTCCCATGTATAAAATGGTTTCAAGTTTTGCCCGTGGCCGATGGCTAAACGATCCACTGAAGTCAGAAAACCTCCTTGATTTAATCAACTGACTAAATGTATTTTCTCATACTAGTATTAGTAGCATTAGTAATAGCAGCTACTCAGTCTCGTGCAGCACAAGCAGCAGCATCTGTCAGCAGCATCCGTGACATCGTCAGCAGCAGCAGCAGCTGCACGAGCAGCACAAGCAGCAGCATCTGTCAACAGCATCCGTGACATCGCCAGCAACTGCAGCAGCTGCACGAGCAGCACAAGCAGCAGCAGCTGCAGCAGCTGCACGAGCAGCACAAGCAGCAGCACCAACAGCAGCAGCAACAGCAAATCAGCAGCAGCAGCAGCAGCAGCAGCAGCAGCAGCGGCGGTGTGGACCACTAAATTCGAGATGGCGACATGTCTGTTTCTTAGAATCGACATTCGACATGAGGCCTAGTGACATTTGACATGAAGCTTGAAAAACATAGTGACAGGTGACATGAGCAATTCATAAAATCGACATGAGATATGAGCATAATTAAGCGACATCGACATGTGCCATGGCTATTTTTTTTTAAGACAAACGCCATAGACTCCTCATTCAAACCCCCACTAGTAGTGCTCTATAAGCGCAAGCTTGGCCTTAAGAGAGCTGTGGCTGTGAACCCTCTCCTCCCCCCGTACACACAGGTAAATATCAGAGTCAGCCAATGTCGCCAATACTACTCTCATACAAGGGTCAGGCACTGCTGGACTATAATAGATGGGTCAAGGACCATTCTACTGAGGGTCAGGCTAGGCTGGACATTCAATAACAGGCTGGACTTTGGCAAACTTGCTTGAAAGTCTGGCCAGCAAGAGTCCGTTGAAGGACTATACGGTAAAAAGGCTGCTGTTACAGTCAAGATACTCATATTTCAAGCCCAGAAAACTGTAATTAGCTTTCCAAGTTGTTTATTTAACAATATCCTGGCCTAGCAAGAAGCTGTCAGATGACATCTAAGAAAAATGGGGCTGTTAATTGATCAAGAGAGCTACATTGTTACAGAGTCCTATTCCTCTTTTGAGGTGGGACCAAATTTGAAAAAAGAATAAACTCAAAAAAAAAAGCCTTAAGATTGAAACAGTTGTAGATGACAAATTTAATGAGGAAGTCGTATTAATTAGTTTACAAATAGCCGCTACAAGCAGCACAAGCAGCAGCTGACACTAGTGTCAGCTGCAGCAGCTGCACGAGCTGCTTGTGCTGCTCGTGCAGCGGCTATTTGTAAACTAATTAATACGACTTCCTCATTAAATTTGTCATCTACAACTGTTTCAATCTTAAGGCTTTTTTTTTGAGTTTATTCTTTTTTCAAATTTGGTCCCACCTCAAAAGAGGAATAGGACTCTGTAACAATGTAGCTCTCTTGATCAATTAACAGCCCCATTTTTCTTAGATGTCATCTGACAGCTTCTTGCTAGGCCAGGATATTGTTAAATAAACAACTTGGAAAGCTAATTACAGTTTTCTGGGCTTGAAATATGAGTATCTTGACTGTAACAGCAGCCTTTTTACCGTATAGTCCTTCAACGGACTCTTGCTGGCCAGACTTTCAAGCAAGTTTGCCAAAGTCCAGCCTGTTATTGAATGTCCAGCCTAGCCTGACCCTCAGTAGAATGGTCCTTGACCCATCTATTATAGTCCAGCAGTGCCTGACCCTTGTATGAGAGTAGTATTGGCGACATTGGCTGACTCTGATATTTACCTGTGTGTACGGGGGGAGGAGAGGGTTCACAGCCACAGCTCTCTTAAGGCCAAGCTTGCGCTTATAGAGCACTACTAGTGGGGGTTTGAATGAGGAGTCTATGGCGTTTGTCTTAAAAAAAAATAGCCATGGCACATGTCGATGTCGCTTAATTATGCTCATATCTCATGTCGATTTTAAGAATTGCTCATGTCACCTGTCACTATGTTTTTCAAGCTTCATGTCAAATGTCACTAGGCCTCATGTCGAATGTCGATTCTAAGAAACAGACATGTCGCCATCTCGAATTTAGTGGTCCACACCGCCGCTGCTGCTGCTGCTGCTGCTGCTGCTGCTGCTGATTTGCTGTTGCTGCTGCTGTTGGTGCTGCTGCTTGTGCTGCTCGTGCAGCTGCTGCAGCTGCTGACAGCTGCTGCTGCTTGTGCTGCTCGTGCAGCTGCTGCAGTTGCTGGCGATGTCACGGATGCTGTTGACAGATGCTGCTGCTTGTGCTGCTCGTGCAGCTGCTGCTGCTGCTGACGATGTCACGGATGCTGCTGACAGATGCTGCTGCTTGTGCTGCACGAGACTGAGTAGCTGCTATTACTAATGCTACTAATACTAGTATGAGAAAATACATTTAGTCAGTTGATTAAATCAAGGAGGTTTTCTGACTTCAGTGGATCGTTTAGCCATCGGCCACGGGCAAAACTTGAAACCATTTTATACATGGGACAATTGGCAGAGTCGAAACATGTTGGTACGATGGGATCGATCATGTTCATCATCAGTTCAGGCAAAGGAAGTGTGTCGACAGCACGCGAAAACTTCATGTCTGGGTGTTTCAACACAAGGCCTTTTATCACACTCACACAGCTGCTTTGAAGAGTGAATCCTTGACCAAACTTGAGCTTTTCCAACACAGCTTTGGCCTCTTTCTGTGCAGTAAGGGATCTCTCTTTCGGGTTCATCTCAGTGCTGTCTAGCATGTCCTCAAAGTCTTTAACATAATGTTCCAACGGGCTACAAATGATGTACTCCAGATCATCGTCCGTATATGTCGTCTCCTCGCACCACATTGTGTCTTCTCCTGTTTCGAATTCCGTCATTTTCTGAACAATCTCCTCGTGAGTGCCTTGCATATATCGAAGCTCCTTCAAAGACCTGATAACTTCTATGGCGAAGACTGAACAAATACCTGAAGGAATTTCACCACAGTCAGGCCAAGTATACGGAGCTAAGAAAAATAGCTCCAACAAAATCTTCTCCCTCTGTCCAAATGAAACTACTTCCGTTCCGATGAAGTTGAAGCATGCTTCTATCCATTGCTCCTTGGTGACGTCCTTCCAATGTTTCTTTACCTCACATGCATCATAGGGCACTGTTTCTCTTCCTGCTTCAAGTGGAAGTTGCTTTTTCTTTCTTGGACTCATTTGGAGAGAGTTTCGATGCTCTGTAGCGTCAACACTTCGATAAGAAAAGTAGCTGAAAATAGCAGAACTAACCATCATAACATTCTGAGCGAGCGTAGAGTGGACGATGCTACGATGATGAAGGGCGGGTCGAGAAAGTGTGATGGGTGAGAGCGTCGTTTCACTCCTTATGTACCCTGTCCTAGATAATCCTCTTAAACGGCTGAAAAGACTCTCTCAGTACAGAGTCTCTACTCAATTAAGAGATCTGTTAAGTAAGTTTTCACATGCTACCTGACTACTGCAGGTGGGTTTAGACTTAAGCAGCTTAGTGCACACACGTGTCTGTTAGAAAGCTACCTGCACACCTGCCTTCCTTTTTCACTAGTATTTACCCCCTGCCGACTTATAAGGCGCCTATACACGTGTCAGCCTCCTTATATACGCCTTCTTGCTTCTAGAGCTAAGCTACTTACCGTCGTTTTCAGCTGCCGCAGGCTGACTGGCAGCTATTTAAAAGAGAATACCCGTTACCTGTATAACGGATCAGGGGGTTATGAGATTAGAGTGTGTATACAAAAAAAGCTACAGGGGTCGTGAAGCAAGCGAGAGGGTGTCTGTCTGTGAGGTAGAGACGAGTACATGTGGTAAGCGACTTAAGTGTAAAACAAAAGCACCTCCTCTTGCCGTGGTGAGTGGAGCGGACGGCAGCTGGCTAGTTGAATAAGCGTCAGCTTAGAAGATAATCCGTCCACGGGCTGGCGCGTCACACCTGTCGTTAATCACCTCCTGTAGTCTTTGTATACACAGTTGACCTGGCTTTATCTCTTCACCAGCTATAATCCCATATACATGTAGCGCACGTTACACTTGTTATCCCTCTTTTCATGCTGATGGATGAGGGGTGGAAGGGTCCAGGTGAAAAGCAATTTGATTCCTCTCTGGAAGAGGGTGGGGCTCTAGGTGAAAACAAGCTTAGAACATCCGAATTAGCCGCTCTCTCAGCTATATAAAGAGCCTCAATTTTTCTTGGAACAGTACTTCACCTCTGCCCACTTCGTCTTGTTGTACACTATCAGTCACGAGGCAGACGCTCGAAGTAGCAGATCTTTGCAGTATGGTTTATACAGGGGTTACCTGCTAATAGGAGTTTGTCTAAAAAAAAAAGGGTGAGTAGATCGCTTTTTTCTAAAAAAAACACTTAGAACACGGGTATGAATATGTAGCACTGTAAATAGTTAGTGTGAGTACACAGTAGAATCTACGGTACTATAGTCTTAACTGTCTAAAGACTGTGGAGCGCGTTAATGTGCGGTCTCCTTACTAATTTCACTTGACCAGGCTGGCAGGGTCAACTAGTCTAGGTAATTGCAACCACAAGGGTGGCTACTCAAGATCCAAGTAGACCTACTACTACGAGATTGTCTTTTGACCACTCTGCCGCCTGGTGATTACATGCTCTAGTCTAGCTCGCCATACCCTAGTATAGTTCTCCGCTCTTTTCGTCAGATGGCGCCACAATAGGATTTTTCTACATTTCTACGATACTCGCGAACATTTTAAACGCATAATGAACTATATAAGCAACAAAGCACACTTCTAATATATTGAATATAAAAAACCGCGCTCATCATCCCTCTAATCGCATTTTCCAGCCGCCGGCCAGCTGACTGCTGACGACAGGAGAGGATGATTTTTTTTCTTTAGATTTAAGCCGCTTACCACACGCGCGCCCTCTAGTCACAGACAGAGTGACAGAAAGGGAGGGGGTCGCTTTGTTCACGCTACCTGTAGTTGTTTTTCTATACACACTCTAAGCCCATGACCTGCTAATCCTTTATACAGGTAACACGTGTTCAACTAATTACACTATTGTATGACAGTCGGTACACGGATTAATTTTAAACCACCCTCCCATCTGGATCCATGTCTGGTGGGTGGAAGGATCCAGCTGAAAAGCGTGATTAGGGCTTTTGTTTCTCTTATGATAGCAGCAGGTCAGCATGCGACAGCTGAAAATGTCAGACTAAGTCGAATTGTTTGTTTACAAACAGTCACGTGTCACGTGGTGTTGTTTACAAACAAGAGAGCCACGTGGTGTTGTTTACAAACAAACCCTAAGTAGGTCACGTTACCCTAGTTACCAGAATGCCGGCTTCTGATTGGCTGAGCCTAAGTAGGTCACGTGACGTAAGTAGGTCACGTTACCATGGTTACCAGAATGCCGGCCTCTGATTGGCTGAGAGCTTCTAAGTAGGTCAGTAGGTCACCCAGAATGCTGGCTTCTGATTGGCTGAGAGCCCTAAGTAGGTCACGTTACCATGGCAACGGGTCACGTGACCAAATGGAGGCCTCTGATTGGCTGCAGGTCGATTGAGTAATAAACAGTAGTTAACTATAGTCCCGTTCCGATACATACAATACTACTTATATAGATGAAGTGGGTAAAATAGAGAAGATGAAATCCTGTGTAAGACTGTACAGGAGGGAGAGGGATAGACAGGCAATATCATCCCACTCCTATATGTATACATTGTATATATACCCCGACTCCTCCTTGTCGGGTAGATAAACCATGGACGTGATCGTAAAATGATGACTTTCTATCCCTGACCGGTTGGTGGCTGATCCATCTGCAGGCAGAGCAGGAGGGAGCAGGGGAGCAGGTGGAGGCAGGGTAACTCTAACATGATATACAAGTTTGTCAATCTATGCGGCAATGAGTGTAATATCATAAGATAATTGAATGGCACTTCAAGATTGACAGTGCCTATCGAAGAGAGAGTCCCAATGGTGTACTTGCAGTATTGTACCAAAATCCTGGAGAACGGGGAAACAGATTAAGGGGATTTGGAGATGGTATAGGAGGTAGAATATAGGTTGTATGGAGAAGCAGAGGGCAACAAGTAGACTCGTGTTCCTCCATGTACCCTGATAGTGACATGGTAGAGCTGAGGATCACAGTCCCCGTCCCCCTCCCGCCACCATGGAGGAGGGAAATTACTGGGCGCCACTCATTACCACCACATGACCTCTCCTGAATATCGCCTGAACCACCCTAGTCATCAATGTCCAGGCGACACTTAATACATCGCTGTGTTCTAAAGAGCAAATAGTGAACCAGTCGCCGCCATCTACCCACGCCATCCTCCACGCCCCCGCCTGGGGTGGCCTCTATTAGCATGCTATTTATAGTAAGGAAGGGAAGGGCACTGCATAAGAGGGACTTTGATTGGAAATGGGATACCTGATAGCCTCTTTTTTATCTATTATGAGCTTGCTTTAAATAGCCTAATAGAGGCCCTATATGTGAGCTGTTTTATTGCCTCATGGTCTGTGGTCTTCTATAAAGGCAGCAGCCAAAAGCTCAGCAGGAATCATGATCACAGAAGCCGACAAGCACCATATATAGCATGTCTGAGAGGGATCTGATAATGAGTCCTGTTTTGTTACATGATGGTAATCAGTATATAATACCTGAATGTAACTAAGCAGGACGGGAGGCTAGACACAGACAGACAGGGTGGGGGCGTGCAGACTTTATAGAGGACCAGCGGAGTTATTGCAGTACTAAAATCGATGGATATAGATATCAATCCTCAAGTTAGGCTGTCTGTCACAGCACAAGTCTGGGCACTTTAAGATGTGTTCTGAGTGGGCATGCACGTGGTCCGCAGTGTCACATTACACTTCTGGTGCCAATTTACATTAGAGTGGGCGTTAGTGTAGGATGATTAGACAAACTGTAGCTGTTTCTGTCAAAACACACAGGAGAATTCAGCAATAATTATTAAGCCCATTCGAGCTGCTTTAAGATCTTTCTCTACACAGGCAAGCCATAGAAGAATCGCCTGGACGCAGAGGCGTAGGAAGCAAATCTTCATTGGGGGGGGGGGGGGGGGGGCCCAGGGGGCCCACTGCAACCAATTTTCGATACCGGTCTTTATGAATGATGTATCATATACACACTTGTATATTGTATTGTATAGAAAAGAAGTATTTGAGCCCCCTTTAGTTCTGATTGGGGGCCAATGCCCCTCTGTCCCCACTTTTTCCTATGCAGAAGAGGTAACGATTGGAAATTGTGTGAATTTTATTACAGTCTGGACAGATTTGGGGGGGGGGGGCAAACATATTCAGGCCCCCCTCCTCAGTGGCCCCCCCTTTTCCTACGCCACTGCTGGACGAGTATATTGCAATGCAATTTGATTCTATCCTGGTAGGCAGATAGATGAGATATGGTCTTGTTTCAAATATCTGTACCTGCAGCATCTATATGCATGTATAGATAAAACCAGCCCTGGGGTGTTGTAACAGTGGGACAGGAGGACCATGTATCCCCTAATCCTAATGCAGCAAGAAAGGGTGGATTTTCAGAAAAGTTATTGTTGAACTTACAGACAGAACGGTAATGCGCCGAATCCAAAGGATATAAGACACATGTTAATAAAATAATACATTTTTTATCTTAAAAAAGGGAAGCGTATGAAACACATGGAACATGAAAACTCTCTAGAGATTCAGTATTTGAAATTCAACGTAGAATGGCCTAGGGTGAGATTAGGGTACGAGCATTGTATTCACCCAAATTAACATGCTGGGAGCCACAAGCAACGCCCAAAGGGGGATGCTGGTACAATGGGCGGGGCCTAGTGGGATGTAGGGGTGTGTAGGGAAGGGGTGACAGTGTACTTCACGGGGGAGGGGATGGGGTCTGGTAGGGGGTGAACGTCCTGGCTCGCTGTTTGATAGATTGACCCGCAGCCGCAGGTTAGTGCGTGCACGTGGAATGGCCGATCGTCTAGACGAATATCAAGTAGTTATTAAATGAGCCAGGGGGAGTAGAATCCTGTAACTGTATATTGGAGGTCCTACCATGTCTGGTAGACTCTTATAGGAGATGGGTATGGGTGTAAGACAGTCCCTAGGTCTATGGGAATGACAATAAATGTCAAACTCAAAACTGAGGAGAGAGAGCGATATCTATATTAAATGAAGGACTGTTTAGTCATTTGACCTTTGTATCAGCCCATAAATGGCGATGGAACCCTGCCGGTGTCAGGACAAGTACCCCCCGCACATCTACCCCCCGGACATCTACCCCCTGCCATTTACCCCCCGGACATCTACCCCTCTAGGACATCTATCCCCTAGGGCTTTTACCCCCTGGACATTTACCCTCTTAGGACTTTTACCCCCTAGGACCTTTACCACCTTGGACATCTACCCTCTTGGACTTTTACCCTCTAGGACTTTTACCCTCTAGGACTTCTACCCCCTCCACATGATGTGACTCAACCATATGGGCATCTGGAGGGGGTGAATGCCCCCAGGGGTAGAAGTCCTGGAGGGTAAAAGTCCAAGGGGGTAGATGTCCTAGGGGGTAAAAGTCCTAAGGGGGTAAATGTCCAGGGGGTAGATGTCCAGGGGGTAACTGTCCAGGGGGGTAAATGGCAGGGGGTAGATGTCCGGGGGGTAGATGTCCAGGGGGTACATGTGCTAGAACCGAGCCTGCCCCCACTCTGTGGAGGCTTTAAAACGCTACTACGGTACTCATAATTGTACATAATTGCAATGACTTTACAAATCTAGGAATATATCAAGGAAGAAACCCTTTACAGACCTTCTCTAACCGTCCCCAATCATGCACCAGGGAAATTACTAGCCACATCCCATTACCACCCACGTGATGTCCCCTTAATATCAGCACCACTATCTGAGTGATCAGCATGCAGGGCACTTAGGGAGTGCTCATTTTTTAACAACAGAGGGGGGGGTGAGATTTCGCACGGAGCGCATGAAAATCGTTCACCCCCCCCCCCCTAGAGGGGTCGACATTTTATACCCTCCCCCCCGTGCGCGTTCGCCCCTTTTTGTAGCTCAGTAATGCGTGGGCTTTTTCCCTCAAAACATGTTGAATTTTTTTGAACCCCCCCCAAGAGGGGTCTGTATTTTTTACCCCCCCCCCCGGGTCAAGGGGTCCAACTTTTTTACCCCCCCCCCCAAATCCACCCCTCCCCCCCTGTTGATAAAAAATGAGCACTCCCTTAATACATCTCTGTGTTGTAAAGAGCAAATAGTGGACCAACCATAGTCACCCGCCCACACCGTTATTCCCTTTGCACTTTGCATCAGTCCTGACACCATCCTCGTTAAGAAGGAAAATGCAGAAATTGGCCCATTTCTCCAACTTCTTATGTCTATGATTTCATATAAAAAAGGAGCAATTGCTCGGTTCAAATTAGCTCCTGAAAGTCGGTTTTTAATTGTATGTATTTATTACCTCATGATCTGTGGTCTTTATAAAGCAGATCAACTATCAAAACCCAGCTGAAATCATGATCACAGAAAACGTGACATGAAATCATGATCACAGAAGACGTGACATATGATATAAAGTAGTCTGGTAGATCTGATAGTGGCTATAACTGGACGTATAAATGTGGGAAAGTAGAAACTAAGACAGGCCCACACATGCACGGAGAATAAAAAGAGGATCAGTTGGGATTGTCGTAGTGCAGAAATTACTGAAATATAGAAAGTCGTTTATTCACAAATCTAAAAGTTATAAAGAAAGTTAGTTGTTAAACATAGTCAGTGCACTTTGAGGCGTTTTCAGAGAGCAGACTCGTGTCATCATATTAGACTTCTGATGCCACACGATTAGAAGTGATATTGCATTGGTGTGGGCGTTAAGGATGATTAAACAAACTGGGAGTGGCTGTCAGCACACACATTAAACATTAACTCCCATTTCAGCCCCAAGAGCTCTCTCTACAGACACAAAGTGTTATGGATGGAAAACACATAGACAAAATAGTGTACACGTACATTAGTTGGATAGTAACATGGGTCGATTTGTCAATCCATGTTATTTTTTAAAATTTGTATAGTGAGCTATATCGTAGTAGTTAAGTTCAAGTTCAAGTTCAATTTCAAGTTCAAGTAGTATTATGTCATTGGTGCTCACAGACCGAATGCAGATAAATCGACCTTATGGACCTTATTCACACAGGGTATTTCCTTTCAAGATGGCATGCATGTTCTCAGTATAGACATGGCGATCTGCATTCTTTACATCCAAGTAGCCCGCATCCCATCCTCTGGACCAGTAAGACGTCTGCTGTCCCAGTAGAAAACTCTCCTCGCTCATTCATAAGGCCAAAAAAGTGTGTTTCAGGTTACTCGACCCTACCTAGCAAAACCTAGGGCCGACCCTAGACACTTTTTACCACAAGAAATTTTCGGCCCATTTCCGAGTCAATTTGATAGTCCACGAGTCGACGCCGTTATCAATGAGTCGGCACTGAAGTTTGCGAGCCACTTTTTGGTTACTTTTCAGGCCAAAGTTTTTTCAAAAAGCAAAAAAAAAAATCCGATCTACCCTACCTAGATTTTCAGACTATGTAACCTGAAACACACCTTTTCTTCGGCTTAATGTCTAGCCTCCACTGAGACGGATTTAAAGGAGACAATGAGACTACGACGCCCGTTTCCTCCTGTCAGGATGTAGAGTGAGCAGCATGGGTCACTACTAGTTATAGGGCTCCAGACGGGTAAATTCGACAAGGCGACAAGCCCTTATTTTAGCCCTTATGGACAAGGGACAAGGGAATGCTGGGGGTTGGCGACAAGTGACAAACCTACCCCTTTAAATCGACAAGGGACAATACCCATTTCTTAGGATCGACAAGGGACATTGGCATTTCTTAGGATCGACAAGGGACACAGCTACCCCCCGTCTAGAGCCCTAGTTATACCTTCTGGAATTCTTGCCTACCTAGTCTCCTCACGACAGTCTCAGCGTTACACACAATACTGGGACTCCCTCTATAACCTTTAATAACAGCGCATTATGATATGTACATCTTGTGAAAAAGAGCAAGGTTTAGATCCTCCCCATAAGATATGCCTGTTTGTTATCCAAATGGCTGTTTCTTCAAATCCAACAACAAGTGCATATAAATTCAACTCAGGACAATAATATTATACACTCATCATGTCTTAACCGTGTCTGGAAGCTGCAGTGACATCCACCCAAGGCTCCTACCTCCGGCCATAGACATATACCTTACCAGTGAGGTGCTGTTTAAGAGGATGGCGGCTAGGAGTGACTTCCGTTTTTTCCATGGACCTTTTTGCACTTTCTGTGTTTGCGAGAGAGGGGGTTGGAGCTCGCAGACTGTACAGAGCTAAGGGGGAGGGGTGGTTATGTGCCGGGGGGTAGTAGGGAAAGGGGGGATCTGACCGTCTGGTCATGTAGATAGGATCGAGGCATTACATCTGATCGTCGGTGCGGCCGCGACCCTACTCCCGACAATATATACATCACTTTTCCATTATGGAATTTTTGTCTCCCTATTGCATCAGGGGACTGCAGCCAGTTTAATATTCTTCTTTTATTTTACGGGACCCTGGCCTGCTGGTGTCCCATCACGTACCGTGAGATAGTGGCCAGGGCGGCCCCAGGTAAGGTCTCTGGCAAAACTGCCAGACCAGCAGGAAGGGTCTTCCACCAACATTATTTCTAGTTTTTCCCCTTGGATTGTAATGATGTTTACGATGTGTGGTCTGCTAGGCCATCAAGTAGACGTAATGAGTTGTCTGGGGCGCTGGTCACTGTGGGACAGCCACAGCACCGGCAGCTTCACCGGACAGCGGCAATAGCATTACAAAAAGACAAAACAGTAAAAACACACGCTATATATAATATAATTCAAACGTTTGCAGGTACATTCTAGATTATCGGAGGGCATATTCATTATGTCGTTGCATTCCTGTAGTGTTAAGCCCCAAACAGTTTTGTTTTTACAGGTCAGCTCTTATCTCTATTATGTCAGTGTTTAAACATAATGCATGGTGGAAGTCTGTATGAAATGATGGGGACTTTAGAAAAACGGTGACCCACCCTAAAATAAGTGGAGAAAATTCGGCAGCCATTGTTTAGTACAGGATATTTCCATATGTACACTGTAGTGCAGGCTTTAGGTGCAGGTAAACGCATGGTGGGGCCCATGGGTTGTGACCTAGGTATCATGGTTAGGGTAAAGGCACCCGTTTCGGACCCTCCTGGACAAGGAAAACGTGACCCCTTTTAGGTGTTGAAATCTGCACCCTTGAATATTTAAATTAAATCAACATTGACAACCAGTTATCAATGTTGAATCAATGTTCTGTGCCCACTGGGAAAGCCCATAACCTATAACTACTACCAGCACATAGTGTCCCAGTATGGGTGTAATTAGTGTCCGATTTTAGGTGCAATTTGATGTCGCTGTGAGCTCCCCTCTGACAAAATATTGTGGGTAATATATTCACATTTATTGACATGAACCATTGCAAAAGACACATAATTTAATACATTGCTATTATTATGCTCAGGAATGATATAACTATAATGGGAGAGCCAGAACAGACATAAAAGGGAAACCAATTTTTCCATTTCCTCATTAATTTTATGTTGAGAGTATTGCAAAAACACCCCATGTTCAAGCTGTTATAAAGCCATGTAGGAAGTGAGTTATATGTGGTCAGCTGTACTCACTGTAAGGAAGAATACATAAATTTTCATTTTTGATTCACATGACATATGAATTGTCTATATTCACTATGTGATGCAAAGCCTATGGTGTCCAACTCAAGGCGTCTGTCCTACTCAGGGTAGCTTTACACTATGGGGCCATGGTTATGTGGCAGGGCCTATACTTCATGTAACATGCTCCCTAGAAATTCACCACGAAGGTCACCCCCCGCCCCAAAGACCCACACCATCCATGTTCCTCGCTCCCTAGAAGTTCCCCACCAAGGTCACCCCCTGAATTCTCCACTGTCTCTTTTCCTTAGACATTACTTAGACAGCCCCTTGATCCAAATGATTCAATCCCTAAATTCTAATAATGAAATAATTACTATAGAGTTTACTGAAAAGTAACTATAGGTATTCCTATAAAGTTCCATTGCAACATTTTTGCTCTGTAGAATTCTTAATACTTGTCTGATCGACAAGCCGCAAACATGTTTAGAAAGCTAACTTAGGTGGGTCCAAAATGTGGACCTTTTTCTCTCTGGGGGTCCGTGTGTGTGGGGGGGGGGGGGCTGACGAGTACCCCCCCCCCCCTAGCTACGGGCCTGAATGTTACTGGCACATCACGTGATATACACACTTTGGAGACACCGGTGTCTGTAACATTTTACAATTACATGTGATCTGATATACTTTAAGATAATTGACTCAGGTAGCTCTGCTACCAGAGTCTTATACGACGCCTCTGTGAGACACTTTTTTCAGGCAAGAAAAAAAAAATTCATTTATTCATAAATAGGTAAATAAATCCAATAAAGTCAAAATAATTGAATGTATCATAAACTTGAGCATTTTCCCTATACTGTGATGTTTAAAAAAATCATGTAATTCTAGTTGAAATGCCAGAAAATATTGAATAAAAAAAACTTGACCAAAAACCAGTGTCCATTTCTTCACTGTAGACAAACATGAATGTACTGATGTAGACTTTATGTCCTTTTTTGCAGTAGTAGTAAATTCAATGTACATGCACATCTCTGGTGGAGTAAGACGCTTTTTTTAAGACCAAAAAGTCAATGAAACAGGGCAGGAAACATTCTGTAGACAAAAGAGGACAATTTACTGCACTGATGACGGGATAGGGTTTGATGTCGGGGGTGGGGTCAGGGTCAGGGGTGCACTCAGACAGCACACCACAGGCAGCACAACACTACAGGCAGCACACTACAGGCAGCACATCACAGACAGCACACTACAGGCAGCACAACCCTACAGGCAGCACACTACAGACAGCACATCACAGGCAGCACACTAAAGGCAGCACACGACAGACAACACACCACTACAGGCAGCACACTACAGACAGCACACTACAGGCAGCACAACACTACAGGCAGCACACTACAGACAGCACATCACAGGCAGCACACTACAGGCAGCACACCACTACAGGCAGCACACGACAGGCAGCACACGACAGACAACACACCACTACAGGCAGCACACTACAGACAGCACACTACAGACAGCACACCACAGGCAGCACACTACAGGCAGCACACTACAGACAGCACACTAAAAATTCTGCAGTCAGTGCAAGGTGTTATCTGATTGGTTCTTAATGCATCCAGCTACATGCCTAAACGATTTATCCAATGAAAAAACAAATACCTGAGTCTTTTGTGATTAGGATCACACGATAGATTTTCTTAATCTAAAAACAGGTAGCCTGTCATTACATTTTGAATGAAGGATGTTTTGTTTTGAGTTTGTTGACTTTTTCTTGTTTCGTTTTGGAAATGAGGGACGGGGCTTAAGTACAGCATTTGGCGTTACCTAACAGGTACCAATGGTATTGACCGGGGTATTTGTCAATGGAACAATTAGACAAAATGCATGTTTTATAGGAAGACCTCGTATACCTTCTTGTTTCCACTGGAGCCTCCCCTGGGGGGTGAACAGCTGCCCAGAAATGCTAACATGCAGGGTGTAGCCTCTACCAAGCGCACCATCAGCTCCCTTAAAAAGTGAGTGCTCTCACCTGAAAGTCAGGCAGTGCTTTTGGCAACAGTGACGCTCACTTTTCCGAGGGTCAGGTCAGTCTACAAGATGCAGATCGGTTGACCTTCATCATTCATGGCTATCTGTTCTTGTGCGCGCTTATTTGTAAAGGAAAGACCGTTTTTTGTATGTCGATTAACATGTCTACTGGTATATATATTGTAAGACATAATTATTGTTTAAAATGGGAATACATTAAGACTATACCGTGTGTGGCTGCTACATACAGCAGTCTCATGATAGCTGTGTGACAACTAGACTACCTGTATTCTGCATCAAGATTATGGGACAGGCTTTGGTGTGCACCAATGCCATTAGTCCTTTACATAACACCAGCTAACGCCCATCCCTTTACCTCTGTTGCAGAACAAGTGGAGACAGGCCCCGCCCATGTCCTGTCCGCGTGCTGGAGCAGCAGTAGCGGCCGTCAATGGGATGATCTACGTTATAGGTGGTCGCACCACCAGTGATACCTTCTCAGCCCCATCCACTCTGGCCACCGTGGAGTGTTTCGACCCTCAGACTGACTCTTGGTTTGAGATAGGTCCCATGCCGTCTCACAGGTGTGAGGCTATGGTAGCTGTGTTATAGTATAGAGCTTCTGCCGCCGTGTCACTATCTCAGGTGACAGAGGAAGTAAATTATATAGCTGTGCCTTTCAGGGTGTTATGTGATATTGACAGGATTGATATACAAATATGGACCGTTGTCACACACGCGTAAATGTATTGGCTTAACCTTTCAAGGACACATAGTTATTGCATTATGCCTTTGGTTGGCATGAGGCCAATAAAAAGAGAAGAAATGTCTGTTTCAGGCAAGATGGTCTAAAAAAAATAGGATAGTTAGGTCGGATTTTAAATTATCATTATTACTTTCTGAATGCTGAAAGTATCAAGAATAAGTCTCGAATTGTCACATCGGCTCATCGCTCACCAGAATGACTCACTGATGCCCCCAGTAACTATGAATACCAAGGGTATTAGATATTCCAGTTAAAACACTTCATGAAGTCAGACCAGTGAATACATGAATGCAGCCGTGGTGAGCAACTCGCCAGGGCTGCATCCAAGCATCGTGCCGCACTGGCGAGTTTCTGAAAGGTTAGAATGAAGAGATAAAGAAGTGCTGCTATCAACACAACCCAGCAATGTGATGACATGTCAACATGGCGGACTTATCATTCCATTCCTGCTGGTTACAGGAATTCATAAAGGGATAAAAATGGAGAAGTGGAGCAGACGTCTGGAGGATCTATTTTAACGTATGCCGCCTCGATTACCTTCTGAGAAGGTGGCGGACACACTCCATGCTACTACTTTGTATATATAGAACGGGCACCTGATCCTACTACGACCTACCTTTAGGGCAAGGACATCGCCTCCTAAATGCCATCTTCAGTATGGAAACGTCCCATTCAGGAGCCGTGGCTATGAAACCTTACATTCACCGAGCCACACATGTTGGATCCTTCAGTTCTGATGTTGGTTTCTTTCACCTTTTTTTGCATATGTGGTGAGTAAGGCGTGGGGAGGACTGACAAGTGCGACTTTGTTGGTGTTGGTGAGGGGTGTGTATAAACTGTCAGTTAGATGTATTAGAAGGGCAGTATCTGTTTCAAGCTCCACAGCCGGTCCCTCTAAGAGACCAGACTATGTAGAACAGTGCCCATTGTAACAGTTTGCTGTTGACTGATTCATGTTATTTATTTTAGTTCATATTGCAGAACCAAAAAGCTGTGATCTATCGCTGGTATCCATATATTTTCCTGTTGGGGGTTTGCACTCATTACCCGCAGTTTTACTTGCAATGGTCTATGGGAGGTTGACGTATAAATCTAACCAGATACTGATAAAGCTCACCCCTACATACTTTTATGTATGTATGTACATGTATGTATGCAATATGTATCAGAAATGTGTGTCATATTACTGCCGTACTATCTAATTGCATATCATGTGTATAATGCTTAAGAAATGATGTCAAAATGTAATGAATATGCAAGTACAAAATGTAGTAAAGAACATATATGTACATTTTGCACATATGTTTTTCCATAACAATTAAGGGCTTATTGCATCATGCATCGACAATTATTCACATAACAATGGACTTTGCATATTATTTTATGATGTTTGTTTAATCACGTTAATCTTACTTATGCAGAGATTATGCAACTTAACTTGTCAGTACTGAACTTATTGGCCATTGCAGGTATTCAAAAACTATTTTGTATTTGTAAGTAAGTCTACTTTGATTATCCGCTACTTGTTCATAGAATGTCAATTAAGATCTATACTTACCCCCAAATAAGTGTGATGGTAATTTTTTACCTGGTAAACGGAAAATTGCAGTTCTGACAAGTTTGATGGTGCACGAAGATTGATTGTAGTTAAACATGTATCCTGTGATTAAGGCTTTCATTTAGTAAAACTTTTTCATTCTTTAAAAATGAATTGCCTGTGCATGAACGAGTTTTGAAACGGTGTTAACTGTGGTTAAATGGTTTGCTGGTGAAATAAATTTGAATAACGATAAATCCAAGTAACGTTTAAACTTTTTGGCTGCATGGCTACCAAGGCCTCTTTAGGAAATTGATTCTCATCACTGTTTTTAGTACTTGGCGATGAGTAACCAGTTTATATTTGAAGGCCCTACTACTTTTCCGAAAATGCAACTGCGTCATAGCTGTCTGTGTAACTCTACGAAAAGTGAACAAGAAGCAATCCCATAATAACAAAAGACAGACACGAGAGCTCTGATTTCACCTTTTTTTTATTTTTCTACGTGGACATTCTTCTCTGAACAGACGAAATGGCAGTAGTGGCATTCATAACCAAGTTAACAAAAGACGGTCTCCGGTCTTCTTTTCCTTTTTTATCACTTGACACTTCGAACTATTCATGGACTCATTCACGTCCTTCACGCATTCATCCTACGTACTTAGTACCCAATGTGTGGGCGGGACTCATCCGGTTTGACTTCTTTTTGTACCCTACACATTATAGCAGTTTTTCCTAATCCACATATTCAGGGGTGGCGCGAAATAATTCACATTTATTGTCATTTCTAACTGCAGTTATGTTATGGAATGTAAGAATTTTAGAGCAAGATCAGAGCACATTCATCAGTTTCCACACGCTTAAAACATTAAGCTGCAACTCTTTAATTCTTAATTAGGTCTACAGGGCTCTCTTTGAGAGAAACTTGTGTACAGAATAGTTGCTCACTAGGTTGTTGCTGATCATGGTATGGTAAATAGAGGGTTTATAACTTTAACACTTGGTTAGTATAACAGATTTCCACATGCTATGTTATGCATCCACCCCGCGAGACCGTCTTGGTGGCACCATAGGGCGCAGAGATGAGCCCTGTGGGACACCGCTTGTCGATTTAAGACAACCATGAGTCAGCGGGAAATAATACATGTATAATCAATATACAACCAACAATGGACGAACATGATGCAGAGGCATACATAACTGACATACGGTATAACATACCTAGTATTGGGGGAGACACACTGGAAACGATAATCATAATGGTCACCTCTAGGTTACAGAATCTTTGGTTATTGCCTCAGTTCTATACTGGAGGTGCTGGGGTGAATGATGGCCTTGCCGGGTGGTCTGGGAGAAGACGAGTAGGACATGGTTACTATCAGCCTATATTCGGCAACAAGCCTGGCTTGACCAGCTCGTAGGTGTTGGTGAGACCTCACTGCACTTATACGCTGTCGTCCTACTCCCTTCTCCATATACAGACCATGAACTGCTTATCTCAAACCTGTGAGTACAGCACCAGCACTCTGAGTGCGTGGAGAAAAGGACAGGTATAACCTCCTGGTTCAACACGTACCTATTCTCATGCATGTTAGGTGGCAGATGTAGTAAGTAGTAGTAGTTATAGACCAACTCGTCCAGGACTGGGGACCCAACCTGGGATGCCAGCCCGCTAGTGCACTATTATCAAGGGATCACGTTTATTCATTGTTCAACACATGTTGATTAGGCTGGGCCTGCCCTATACTGTATAATATATATATGTAGACATAGATATATATGAGTATGAATATGTCCCCTATGAGCAGCTGTGCTGTTCTGTGGGTAAATGCTAGTATTAACCTATATCTTAAAAATATCAGACCTTCTGACATACGTTGAGACAGCATGTATTATGATACAAGGGCCCAGTACGCGTCTTGTTTGTGCTGGCAGTACGTTACATGACTACCTGGTGATTGTAGGCGCCCATTAAGTAGCATCTCAGACAATACATTAATGCCTATGTTGACATAGATACTTTGCAAAATAATATATTCACATATCACTGTGAAGAACAAAGTTTGTGAGCCATATCACCAGTCATTTTGGACATGAAAATCGTTAAGTACAATAGGATCAGGTAGCTTAATGCCACTATGATAGCAACTTGGACCTTGATGGCTTCGTGTGGATAATGGAAGATATGTGTGTGTGGTTTAATTAACACTCGGGTTCCACTCGGGCATGTTAAATGCCACATTCATTCTGGGCGGTCCCCCTTGGGGTGGGCCGCCCAGCGATCACGTAAGCACCTTGACATAGATGGTGTATAGTAGGTGTTATGCTAGAGCTGCTGACGGATCTTTAATAAGGGAGGTTGGTGATGAGCAGACATGATACACAGCATGCACGTTGTTCACGACATGACACTTGCGGTCTCCTTTTGGACATGTTTATGTGGCAAGGTAGCCCGCTCGGTCGCTAACTGGCGAATCAACTCATGAATCAATACGGACAGTCAGTGCCCCTTGGAGCCATCCTACAAGGAATATTTTCATAATACTATGAGCAGCCTCACAGAAAGGAGAGTCCACACAGGGGCGCGCGGAGCCTCCTTTCTGTGTGACTGCTCACCATGATATTGAAAAACTATTCCATCAATAATTTATTTGAGCAGCCAGGCAAAGAGAGGGGCCCACGCGCCCCCGCACAGAAGATTCTTTTTGCGTGACTGCTCCCTATGGGCTGATATAAACAATAGATGGCTGCAATTCAGAAATGCCACTTAGCTACTAGTTGACAGAATGCAGGACATGTTTTTGGTTTACTAGTAGGAAAAGCGGCATCTCCGCGAAGCCTGTAAGGATTCACCAGTAAGCGTTTGAATCGGGACCAACTTGGTTTTGTGGCTCTTGTCGCAGTAGCGCTAACGATCGTAATTCTAATCAACATCTGGCTCAGTTATACTAATCAAGCTCCACTCTTTTATGCACTTTCGGCCAGAGAATGGGGAGTATTGTGTACTCTGCGCAGCTACATATCGAATTATGCAACATTCATAGCATTTATTCCCTAGAAAAATACAACCAGTAGAGAGCAAACTTTCATATTGCACGATGAATGCAAAACATGATCACGAACGGGCAACACACAGGCATCATTGATGGTGTCGTGGTTCAGGCTAATACATTCACATGGTAGTATCTTTAAAGCGTCTACTTGACCTTGCATTTGGTTCTTACCACCCTCTTTGAGCATTATTGGGAACATCTTGACAACATGGTGTAGATACAGTGTCAAGGGACATTATACGTGTGTCACAGAATTTATAGCAGATTGGTATTACTTCATAGCAGATTGGTATTACGTTATATACCCCTCAGGAGCTTGATAAAATAAAATAAAACTGTTTATGCTTTGGAAACTCTTCATATTAGACTATCATTATACTATAGTATCTTGTTCGAGGGTGGGGTACTAAATGCTATTATAAGCGATCACTTTTGTGGAAACTAGCTTAATCCTCGATCATGCACCAACTGAATTGAAATACTTATCACAGTCATTATGAACATTCCGAATGTACAGTACAGAAGTCTTAAGTACAAGAAGTTATCAACCAAACAACCCAGTTGATCATACTGCTTCAGCGAATGTTAACGTATGCGTTACCTTTGCCAAAAGCAACATAGATGCATATATCGGGAGTTCTGCTCTGAAGGAATTAGCACTGTGCGTCTGTATACTTCATAGTTAATCATTGCTCTATTCGAAGTTTGTGTAGCGAAGACCCCAGTCCATTATGGGGCAAAGCAAGGTCGACTTTGTGCTGGGGAAACAATTATTTTACTTTCCATGCCAAACTTGCAAACACGCGTTGAACTACTTTGGACCTTAATAAGAGGAATTACATGCAACTGCAGACTAGCTGCAATGACCAAGTCGGGTTGTGGCTAGGACTAACCGGAAACTAACTCTCTAACACTACCAGATTTGAGGTGATATTCTGCAAATATGGTCACTCAAATGCAATGCTGGCATTATGGTACGAGCCTACAAGCAGATATGCGTTGCTCCGATGAATAGTTAAACGGTTGAAATATGTCTCTCCTTCCTATAAGACTTGCTTGAATGTCCCTCTCATCACATGGTATAACCTTAACTCTAATATTACCCTCTGTATCTGTACATCACAATATAAGCAGGCTGAAATATCCAGCATACCCGAGAAGGGCTAGATAGATGAATATCATAGATTTAAAACACATAAAAAGCCTTCTAACGTAGCCACAATCTCAAGAACACATTTTATTTGTCTACGGTGCCTCTGAACAGTTTTGTGCGAGCATACCTTAATAAGCATACAATATGCAATCAGACCACAACTGCCTACTTCTCATATCAACAGCTTTCAAATCACAAAATATTCTTTCGATTGCTCTATCCCATTACTGTTTACCTAGCGCAGGTTTACACGTGTTGTGCGGTAGACTTAAGCATGTATGTAGGACTACGAGGCAAGCTGTCTGGGCTGTGAGATTCATAAGGCAAAACTTTCGGTCATAAAAACCAGCAGCTATCATCTGAAGAACACCAATTCAGGGGAGTTAAACAGGGGCAACCATAGACGAATAAAGGTAAAGGTCACGTGCATATGTCCTGGATCACCAGGCCGCAAATTTCCGTAAGAAAAATGCTGTGACATCACCGGCACCGGGAATCGAGCATGGGCCAACCGCACAGAACGCTCACATGCTGACTACTACTCCACGGCGCCGGGACGGAACAATCCAGTATTAAGAACAATAGTTGTGATTAGATACGTCTTATCCACCTAGAGGGCCACTTGCTTTTTAAAAGCATGTGGACCTACTTCTGTATGTATAACTTATGTTATCTACACATATAGCCGGAGGGAGGCATTGGACAGTTCGTAACATCTTGGAGCGCACGTGAGAAAGATAATCAGGTGCTTTAGAAGCAAGGGCCGTAGTTATTTAGTTGGATGAAACGAAACAAGAGTTGGCGAGATACACCCCTTAACGTGTGTAACATGGTAGCACCTAGATTGACTTACATTAATACGTGTGTCGAATGAAGTCTGACGGCAATAAATACTCTGGGATGGATCACAGATCTGTCTTAAACACTGCATGGTACTCCTCTTGAAAGACTAGTGCATTGAGTGGTCGAGCTGTGTAGAGCTTGTCAAGACTACAGAGATGTCACTTGGTGACCCCAAAGTCTGCAGTTTCATATCCAGTCATTGACATGAGGTTAAAGGCTTATAACTCGAATGTTCAATATTCGCTTTTAAGTATTGGGCTCTTCAGGACTATCTTTCTTAAGTGAAGGAATATCGATCAAAACTCAATATGCATGTATATGTTGGAGAATCTCGTGTGACGAGCACAGTTTTGTAATTTGTGCGTTATCAGTTTAAATGTTGTATGACAAAATAATTTCAGTAATAATGCTTCACGGGTCCACAGCCTTTTGTCACCCCATGTGAAAGTCTAGATCTGTGACATACTGATGGGCGAGAACTCTTGAAGCCCCTGTACTTGTCACATATACCTGGTGGTGCTATGACAAGACAACGCTACACTTGACTAACAGTTATAATGATAACCGGTACATAGGATGGCATTCCTCTGTTGACAGACGGGCCACATGTCATAGCACCATCACGGTTCTTCACCTGGATGTCACACATATAAGTGACCGCGGGCACATCGATCGCAGTGCGCCTATAGCTGGGGTCGCACATGGCTTCGTGTTAAACGATAGGCCTATATCAACATGTTTCTCGGTTAACTGACCTTTTTACAAGTATAATAGTGGACACTCGGCGGTGGCGATGGTGGTAAAGTTGGGTTTACAATGTTTACTTGATCACGTAACGGGTGAGTTGGCCTTACGTGCAGCTGCAGGACTCCACTGCCATGTTGGGAAGGTGCTTACGGATGTAGTCTCCGTCCATGATGTAGAGCAGGGAGAGTGGAGTCATCTTGCGTGGGGCACAACATGGCGACAACTCTTCATTCGATTCCACAATCGCCACCTGTTGCATGAGGTTGGAGTGCTGGTACTTGGGTGAGATGGGAGACTCTCCTGCAGAGACAGAAAGATGTAACATATGAACATTACATTGCCATATTAATGTATGCAAACGCTTTGTGAAGTTCTACATGCACTAGAGGTATACGTAGAGAAGGATGGATGCAAATGCCTTGTGGGGATTTCATCCTCAATATGGTTCTCTTACCATCAAGATAAAATGTATGCAAATGCTTTGTGGAAATCAGCAATGTTGTGTACATAAAGCTCAGTGTATCCAGATGTTCTGTGTCAATGTCGTCCTTGCTTTGATCGTGTTGTCATTATGAAAAATGTATGCAAATACTTTGTGAAATCTGTAATATTGTTATACATAGAGTTGAATGTATCCAACTGTGTTATGAATATTGTATTTTCACTATCATTCTGTCATTCTGTGCTTTGTGCCAATCTTAATTACACATACTCACTACATGTTAATCAACAACATCTAGAGAAGAATGGATGCAAGTGCTTTGGTGGGATATTGTACACGTTATTGTTCTGTTACACATAGAGAGAAATGCATGCAAATACTTTGTGAAAGTCTTATCGTAGTTAGTTTGGATGTGTGTTATCATTCTCAGAGTACACCAGCACCCACAAGGCGTTCTATGGCTTGGGATCCTTTGCATTCTATACCTATTGTGTAACTATTGTGATCTAGGAGCCTTGCTTATATTCCAAAACGCAACGGTTCTTTAATATTGGAAGTTCCAAATCCCACTGTACAGATGTACATGGCACTGAACGTCTGCATAGTGGACTGCATTGACTCTATGTGTGAGGAGTATGTGTTATATTTGGGCAGAGTTACTTCATAATAATTGTGCTTACAGTTGGTTCACTATAGAAGGGATATCCATTAATTTATCATTTGAAATAATACATCATATTATTACTTATATTATTCATGAAAAATGGTTGTAAAATGCTGTCTGTGTATTATTAGAATTAAGGAGTGCCCCCCTAACTTTCCAGATGATTAATAGAGATTTCCCTGTTAAGCAAGAAAACATATCTAATTATCTAGATCTTATTTTTGCCCAATTCGCAACAGATTCCTTGTAGTTATACCTCCCTCTTATAGTTACATCTGTTGCGAATTGGAGCGAGATCCCAAATTTGCAGCAGATCCCCAATTCGCAGAGAGTTTCCAGCATAGATCGCCCTGTGGGATTTGGCCTGCTGTGAAAGTATGTGTTCTTTAACATTGCCAAAGAGTGGGCATTGTGTAGTCAGCAGAGTGTTCATATTTGTTCTGTGTATGATGGGACTGCGTGGTGTTAATATCTAAGGTAGTCAATACTACAATGAACCAGATAAGGCATGCTTGTGGACATTGTTACCTGGGACTCCTAAATCTGAAAGAGTATATAGATACTCTAATTATGAATGAACTAAGTCAGAAACGTAACATGCTATAGACACACTAACATTTCTTTTGCATTTGCTGTGCTGGATACAGTTTGGATACATCAAGTGAGGTGAGACAAATTGTAACTGTATGATCTTAATTGTGAAGGTACATGAGCATCCAAATGTCTCTATACCTGCATTAATAAGATAATATATACCAAATGAACGATGCCAGAGAAATCAACATTTCCCCATAAATGCACCCAAGTCATGATTCCTTTTGCATACATAGGGCAGCTTGACCTAGAGCCAAACAGTACCGTGAGATGTTCACCTCAAATTTGTAGTCATTCATGCAAGAAAGGCCCTCCCTTCGTGTACGATAGTGCTATAGTACTCTTTAAGGGTATGTTGCTCTTTCCGGCAAACGACAAACAGAAAGGATATCAGGCATGAATAACTACATAAATGAGGTAGACATCTCAAAGTACTGGTTAACTCTAGGTCAAGCTACCCTAACAACACACCATTGCTCTTGCATCCATCATTCTCAGAACTAGAAAGAACAACACATCCAATGGTATTCATATTGTACATTATATTCGAAAATTGGATATCATTTCTTGAGGTGATGATTTGTGGTACACATACTATATGAAATACATTCTACATTCAACCGCCCACCAAAAGTTGAAAAAAATCCTGTTGGACTGTATAATGACTTACCATGGCATGTGCCTTTGCAGTAGTTAGCATAGTAGCCCGGTGGCCACGTGACCCAATCCCAGCCAATGCTGGCGAAGTTGACATAGAAGCGTTCCCGACAGCACTCGTTGCCGCTGTGGGCGCCGCAGTCGTTGGTGGATCGGCGGTACACCTGGTGGTTGACGGACGTGTGGATGATGACAAACGGCATGTGGTCGCCGGACGTGGCTACTGGCATGTCCCTGACGTCGCGGCACGTCTTGCAGTGGATTGCCATCCCGAGGTTCCGGTCCGGGTTGCTCAACCACCGACTCGCTTGGCGCTTGATGTCGAAGGGTATCCAGCCTTGTTGCACACTGACGACCTTGTGCCCGATCTCTTTGCCCACCCTGGAGGTATTGTGGTGCTGGCCAGCTATCTTGGAGAAGACGAGTGTCTGTGGGCGCAGGTCGGCGCTGTCGGGTTCTTTGTAGACCCACAATTCGGCTGTCTTCACATCGGAGGCGTCCACCTTACCAGTAAGGTCAAAGTGGAAGCAAGCGATAGAGCGGTCGTGTGGACAGTTGCGAACTGCAAGTAGAATGTGGTACAACTGTGCAATTATTCTAACAAAACATGACATGACATCCCTTAGCCCTTCTATAACTTGACTTAAGGAAGAGTGATATGTACAGGTGTGACAAAGGTTTCGGGTGGTACTACTGCATGAGGTATTTTTCGTACCAGTGGGAACCACAAGCCAGAGCAACAATCAAACATTTGTACCTCAATGCAGAGCTAAGTCACCAATTGTGGGTCAGGGAAATTACTAAAATAATGGGTACGAACTATATGAGTTATACAATGTATGGCTTTAATGACGTCTTTATGTAGGCCTATGACATTGCCCCACTTGGGCAATGACCTCAGCTACTCACTACGCTCATATACCTTCTCCGGCATGACCACGAATATCATCTTGACCTCACTTCAGCCTGATATGATTGCACCTTCAACCTGCATGCCACTCATGGATGCAAAGGTCAACTGCAGTTGACTCCCCAGGAAAAGATATTTACTTGACTCTCCTTCATTAGAGCCGTGTGGGAATCAAACTGTGACCCTGGCTAACAGAGCCATGGCAACTCCTTTATTTTTCTTTGTGTAAGAGCCCATACACCATAATCTCCTTCCCAGATCCCTCCACAAAACGGCTCTGGTAACAAGACCTTGAACTTCATTTTACTGGGTTCGGGCAGTCCCTGGTAGCTGCTGGTTCTAAACTAACAACAGGGATTACCCAAACCCAGCAAAAGTTCGCCAAGGCCATAGTGCTCTGTACAAATTATTTTCACGAATGGAAATGCTATGAATGATACAGCACCTATTTTGCCCACTCTTCCATAACAGGATGACCATTCATAGACTTTGCATAATGAGCCTTTGGGGGCCTGATCACTCAGATGTGGCATTAACCCTCAAACAAGTAACCATTTGAGGGTTATGGGCAAATGATGGGACACTATTCTTCAAATTTGGCATTAAACACAAAATGCCCTTCACCTACTAACTGCCTTAGGCCAGAAATGACCTTAACCCAGAAACGCCTTTAGTCCACAAATGCCCTCAGGCCACAAACACCCTCATGTAAACACTACAGATGTCCACTATATGGCATTTAATGCATTAAGGGCATGTTGATATGCGTGTAGTGCTAGATATATTTGCCCACTGTGTAACCTTCGGGGGATAAGAGCAGCTTGCTATTTATTGGCAGTTAGGCATACATGTATCAGGCCTGTTTGCATAGTGTTTGAAGGATAAGATAAAGCTTTTGATACTATGAACCACCTATTGCTGGGCCAGAAAGTACAGAAAAGCAGACTCACTGCAGGCCCCTGTAAACTGGTTTAGGTCTTGTCTACCTTATTGAATGCAAAAGACCAAGGAAATTGGTATCACATCTTCACCCCAGAAAGTGGTTTGTTGTGTACCCCAAGGATCTATTTTAGGCCCCATATTATTCAGTTTATAAGTTTCAAGATGCTGGATCATCAACTCTCCTACACAGCTTACTAACATTGGACACTTACAGCTCCCACCCTGAGAACATTTGGACATTTAATATCTAATTGGTATAAGTCCATCGACTGTGCAAACTGGACTATTTGTAAACATACTTTAAAACTATATAATACAAGTCACTGATGTCCTCATCATTACATTGTATACACACAGATACCTGTTACATATCAATGTTATAGTGCCAGGCAGAGAAGAACAAACCACCAGCCTGATTCTGAATATTGATAACCAGGCCTTTGTTACAAACAACTCAATATAGATATTTAGGTATGGAGCTCGATGTTGACCTTAATTTTGAAGGCCATGTTAAGACTTCCCCTATACAAAGCATCTCCTACAAGTCATTTCTTATAGCTTGAAGACTTCCCACAAAGGCTTGCCTGCTGGGGGTACCAGGTGCGTGGTACCTGTACCGAGGGAACTACTGTGGCATGTAGCACACAGAGTAATTACCCTAATTTAAAAATGTGATTCAATATCTTTCAGGTGATGTAGCTTTTCTCCATTCCTATATATCTAGATTATGAAGGGGTGTCTCCATCAAAGACAGTCCACCCGTCCGTCCATCAATCTGGACAAAATATTCATGGATCCGTCCAGTTTTGGATGACCGACGGACAGTTCTTGCCAGTCCAGTCCATCTGTCCATCCAGTCCATCCGTCACATACTGGACGGACAGTAGGATAGAATGGACAGATGGATTTCTGATAGGAAAGTGGAAAGGTTCCTCCAGAAAACAGACATTTCTGTCCATGTTGGCCACTCTATGGATGGCACTGCTCTGTGATTGATGGAATGGACGGACAGATGGACGAAAGAGGACAATGACCAGGTTGTCCATTCTATCCATCTGTCCGTCCAGTTTGTGATGGGCGGACTGGGCGGATGGACGTTGGTGAAGGTAAGAAATGTCCGTCCATCACACCGAAAACTGGATGGATCCCTCCTTTTTCTGCTATATTTTATGGATGGGCAGCTGGACAGTCTTTAAGAGACACCCCTCAACGGACGGACAATTGTCATCTCCATCAGCGTCCGTCTGTCCATTCCGTCCATCACAAACTGGACAGACAGTATAGGATAGAATGGACAGATGGACAATTTTACTGTTCCGCCCGTCCATCTGTTTGTCCAGTTTGTGACGGACGGACTGGACGGACGGACGGACTTGATAGAGATGGAAAGGAAAAGAGGAGTCCGCTGGACGGACGGATGCAATTTCGTCCCGTTTTATGGACGGAATGGATGGACGGTCTTTTATTGTATTCTAACCATAATTTATGAATCAAACATGAGACAAAAAAATGGGGTGGGCTAGGGATATCGTCATTAATGTATAGAATAATTCCCATGGCCTAGATTTAATGAGTTATGCCTAGACTTTCCCGGATTTGGTATGAAAAGAGAGGTTCCTGTTGTCTGTCTATGCATAGGTAAGTGGAACAGCCGGGCCATACCCACAGTGGTAGGACTATAACCTGTACTCCCTGCATACCATGTGTGGGTTAGTATGATACAAAATTGTTATCAACCCTTAAGTAGGGCGTGTCCATTCTTGATTCCAATTAACCACAATTTATTTATTATTAGCCCTCCCATTATGCATTTAATTCCTAGACAATTGTAGTCTCGCAAGCAATTGCGGTGCAAATGACCACCAGTTTCCTATACTTAAGTCTACGTTTTCTTGCATTTATTTGGATAATAAGAAGTGGAAACTTTTAGACATTGAGTAATAGGTTGGTGCCTGGTTAACTACCTGTAATTAGTCTCGCCACTTTTGCCAAGAGGAGAACATTTCCTATTCATGTTATGAGCATACATTCATACCGTATACTGCCCAATATTTAAGCGCAGGTTCTCAAATAACCACAGTGGAGTAGAATAAGTGTCAAGGGTAGGGAGGTCTTGAAAGAAATTAATGCATTAGCTATTATTCTGGTTTAAAATAAGCGCCTTGGAATTGAAACCAATAAGCACCTGAGTGCGTATATGGGACAATAGTCTGCAGCACTTCTTTCCAGTGTACAAAGGCCTTTTTCTCTGATCGCTCTTCCATTTTAGAAATAATCATTCTTTATAAAACACTTGTTATCTTTTCTGTTGTGGTTTAGGGATTTAGTACACGCTGCTCAAACTATTCCACACGAAATGGGCGTGGTCTCTTCAAAGCCACATACCAAGGGAAGGTTTATGGCTAAAAGGGTCCTGTAGGGCAATCAAATATCTCTCGCCAGCTATACCATGGAGCTTGGAAGGCAATCTCACATCTGCAATAGCTAAACTGGAATAGACAGCAAGTGCAAAGTCATACATTATTCTTCACAGACTGGCACTTTTCCATCTGCATGTCGCGAGTTGCGCTGTCAGTGACTCAGGCGGTCGTCCTAGCACTCTTCGCCTTGCTATTCTTCCCATGCTAAATCTGGGCTATGCTTGTAGCGATGTGGGTTTGTCCAATCCACAACGAATCTGATCCCAAACGTTCAGCCATCTGGGAGATTTTTCAACTCTTTCGAGACAGCATGACGTCTCAAGGAATCGTCGTCATTTGTTATCCATGATCCACCCAAGTAACTTGCTAGTGTTGCCTTGGTGCATCATGCCGACCCTTGAGGAGTGTATCAACCGCATAGGCAGTGATATTATTATATGGATATTGTACTAGGAAAACTTAGACTATCGACTTCCCCCTGTTGCAATACAAATAAACGACATTGAATTGAATTGATAGGGTCGGCATGACACACGAATGCTGCACTGGTGAGCTACTACATTTATTGATGCATCATGTCGGCAAAAGCCTGAAGGACGGGCAGTTAAGAACTATGCCGTCCTTAGAGGTTAAAGGAGACGTAGACTTTGCTCAGTTGGCCCCTGGGAAATATCAGGGAGGAGTGTCTCGGGCCAGCCTATTTCCTATACCCCACCCTTCTGCGCTTTTTGCTGACACCGGTGGCAGTGGACCTGGATACTTGTGTATGCAATGCATTATTGTATATAATAATAGCCCTGGGTTTTCCCATTGATTGATTGATTGGATTGTTTTACGTCCAAGTGTGATATGACGTCTAGGACTAACTCAATGCATCTATTAAATAATCAGTTTTCTAGAGAGATCAAGAACTATATATGTGCATTGTAGCCAAGGTGAAACAATCATCAATTGTTAGCATACGATTGATGTGATATAAAAGGTATACGGGACTAGCGCATCCTGGTTCCTCAGGGAGTCGGGGGCTAAACCCCTATCCCCTTATCAGGCTAATCCCCTCCCCTCACACCTAGAACAAAGGTGCTGATAAGAAATTCATCCATGATGCACTGCTCTAGAGTCAGGGGCCTAAACACAATGCATTGCTCTGAGATAAGATGGCGGCCCCCATGGCCTAATGCGCTAGTCCCGTATAGACTGTGCTCAAGTGATAAGGGGAAGGAACTTAAATTCATCTTAAAATCAATGTCATGGTTTAGCCAGATCCGGATACGTTGCTTCTATAGTATGTCCCACATCCCTAAACATTTCCACACTCTTCCCTGTGTGTTTATCCTTTTCCTCATTCTGAATCATGATGTTCTAAACAATGTGGGTTTCCATATCTTGCATTTCTAGGAAGGGGCATGATATTGACATAGGTATCTGTAAATATGTTGTCTCAATCCCTATATGGGAGGTCCTGGATGAAGGGTGTTGGATATAGCAGCCATTTCAAAGTAACCGTGGACTACATGTGTGGCCATCAAGAGCAATCCAATCCAATTGTGGTTGATTATTGACACCATGTTATTCAATATAAACATACTACTAAAGGCTACGATATTTACATCATATTGTAGTTATGTAAACAGAGAGAAGTAACGGCGTCGGCATGATTCTTTTACCATGGTCAACTCTAGTTGATTCTGGTAGCAGAGTCATGATGGAGGGATCATGGCTATACTCCAGTCACTCTTGAGCCATGTACAACTTGACTCTACCTTCAGTGCAGAGTCAAGTGTAGTTGACTCTTCCTGCTGTAGAGTCATTGTTAGTTTGACTCTTCATGAAGGGTCAAATATAAAAGTGTTGACTCTGATAATAGTTGCATATGAAATCACCTGATAGGGCAACCAACGCTAGTTTGGTACTAGTTGCAACCACAAGCCAGAGCCACTATCAATACTTCAGACATGTATTACATGCCATAGATTTTTGATTCTTTATAGAAGGTTAACTATTTCTAGATAGTGTGGTTAAGGGATGTCATTGGAAAAGCTTTTCCAGTTAAAGCAGCTACTCGAGCTCCAAGCATCGAATTTTAGATTATAGTATGTCAGCAATCTTCACAGACTCATATGTGGACAGGTTGATTTACAAATAATATGGGTGCTTCTTTCTATATGAAAATAGGCAAAATACCTCCTGTGAGAATAGGAGTCAACCAACTGTAAACCGGATAACATAACGATCTGCCAGATACCTACTCCATGCTGCCTCCTATCGGGCTTAAGGTGAACTACCTCTCACTGTGCTCCTATTTATATGCATAATGAAAGCACTATTCCCATCCACAACCATACGGCTTTTCATGTGTATTCATGCAGATTATACATTATATATACTTCCCTATTTATTTGTTGTATGTAGACCTCCACCATAAGTGTGTACTGATTGCTCCAAGTGTACTAGCCACACAAGACTAAGCCATTTTAGTTCCATCTTCGACCACAAGAGGTCATATTGGCATTGGTCCCTGCAGAGATGGCTTTCCTTCCCGCCATAGATGGATTAATATCTGTATTTTAGCCCATCCATTATGCTTTAGAGAGGCCTTATATGCTATGCTATTTTGCTCTGCCTTGAAGAAAAACAAATGATGGTCCTATGAATATTAAATTCATGCTAGAGTTGGAGGAGGTCTGAGGAGGTCGAGTTGCTGCTTTAACTTACCTGCATTGAATTTGATGGTAAACTATACGATACATTCCAAGAAAATCAATACATGTGTAGTATAGAGCTTAGTTACCATATTTGTGGTCAAGGGAAATAACCATAAGGCTGGGCACTAACTGAGATATAATGTATGGCACTGCTTACTACTACATGACCTATGATATTGGCATCTAATTTGATGTGTGTGGCCAATGGTCTGCCAAATGTAGTGTGAGGCAGGTATAACTTAGAAGACAAGAAGAAGTGGTGGACATTAAAACATGTCTTGTTATTGACCTCTCTTGGACAATAACCTCACCTACTCACTTCTCCCCTATATATATATATATATATATATATATATATATACATGTAAATAGTTTGAGTACCTGTCAAGGCTCCACTCTGACTGTCGCTGAAGGTGTACTGAGATCTGCGCCTTTAAGGCCTGTCCATCAAATATATACACCTGTTGTCTCAACCCTACCCTGACATAAGTACACAATCTACCTTACATGCTACGGTACTCATGTATTCAAGTGTTGATTTTGACTCCCCCTCTTTTGGTGGGTCAACTACTGTTGACTCTTCAGGAACAGAGAGTCAAACTCATCCTTTTCTTTTCGCTGTGTATGTCTGTGAATATAACCTTTTTAAGAATAAAAAGAAGTTGCTAAGTGTGCAAATAAGTGGACAAATGGTTGTCATAAGTGAGGATCCAGGTCGTCAATATGATCACATTTCTGAACTAATTAGAAAGAGCAAGCCGGGTAATCAACTTGACACTTCTATATAAAGTTTTGGGGATGTGTATGCGTCAGTGTTACCTATCAGGCCATGCCTAGGTTTGCAGCCTGTTAAAATGTAAAACCACACCATGGCATGTGGGAAAAGTAGTTCTACCATATAAGTCACAATCTATTAATGACAGTTGAATAAGATATAAATGAGATGTTTTTATCATGATCATAGTTAGGTCCCAATATAACATACCTCGTCCTATTATACACAGGCAAAACATAATGTACTTTGAAATCAAGCTCGTTTGTATTTAGACTGTACATTGAACCAGTTATGAGGCCATCGATATTCTTTCATCCGATTTCTGTTTGTCTATATGGCAATTCAAATATTCAAATTCTTTCAAATTATTCCTTTCCTCTCCAATTATGTCAATGTCATTTCAAAGATTGAATACTTATTAGAAAAAGACTCCCGCCCCCACCCTGAAACATGTCAATGTCCACATCTTACTTTTCCCCCCCACAGACATGCCAACTTCGCAACTTTGGATGTCTTAGAGGCTCATTTCGGAGAAGGTGCCCACTCATAATATTATAACCACACTTGCTCTAGTGCCTCTCAGCACCCTCTACATGAGCTGCTCCGGGAGCTGCTCCATGTGTGTAATATGAGATGGGCAGCGTCTGAGTGACAGTATGGCACCCCGTGTGTGCACTACACGTCCCAGACGGCCAGACCAAACTAAATATACACCAAATTGGATCTCCTGCCGGGTGAGGGGCCGGGACAAACACCAAGACGACGTGTGCTGGGGGAGGGGGAGAGGAGGGGAGATAGGGTCACAATGGGGTGGCCAAGTTCCCTTCTGGTTCTCAACCCTCTAGACCCCGTCCCAGACTCAACCCCCTCCCTCCCCACCTCTCACCCCAATCCAGCACCACGGGTGTCTGAGGCTGTGACCTGGCTGGACGTGACGTCGAGACGACTGGTTATAAGAGAATATGGCAGTCCTGGACGTGCCGTCATGTTACCCCCTCCTCACCACCATGCACCCCTACTTTATCTTGTGGGTCACCTGCGCCTACGACCTATTTCAAGTTCAACCAAATACTTTGTAACTTTCTCCTAAAATAATAATCCCACCCATAAAAACATGACCCATGCAGACTGCTCTTTGTTCGATTTTCTCTTTCTCATTGCATTGCCATCTGATGTACCAAGGATACTATTTTTTGCCTCATTTGTTTTATCTTTGGGTGTCTCGGGCATACAAAAGTATCTGTAGTTCTATATGAATCATGTCAATATAATCTATGTATCATTTGTATGTCTACCTACTCTCGTGTATGTGTGTGTGTGTGTGTGTCTGACCGGGTAGAAAGGGGGCAACAGTGGGCCTGCCCCACCCCCAATCACAGAGGAGGAGGAGGAGGAGGGGGAGGAGGGGGAGGAGAGGAGGAGAGGAGGGGGGGGGGTATTTTGCATATCTTTGTGGTCTTCAAAATATGTTTCCAAGAGCCTATAATGAAATACAGAACATGACCCACACCTTACCACTCCCATTAGACCTCCCCCCTTTCTCTCTGCTTCTGTCTCTATCGGCCTCTCTCAGCAGCCTTTCTGTCATCTCCCCATCCACTCTCTCTAAAGTGCTTTATATCTCAATGGGTAAATAACCCATGAACCTATTGGCTATACATTGTAAAATCAGTATAAATAAAGTATATTGCGACAGGAGGCACCTAGAAGTGCAAGGATACTAATATGAAATTGAATGGGCCTAAGTTGATTCATGTTGAGAAATGTTTGGTCTTCAATGTTCTTGTCAACAGTGCAGACATGCAGTGCCGCCCCACATAATTATATTCATCATCCGAAGTGTGACATTGCTAAGCTATATATGTATAACAGTTGGTACGTTCGTCTCCTCTAAAGCTTACTATACCCAGCACATCACAGTGTCATTGGGACTTCAAAACCTAATCAGAAGCTCGGCTTTCCCACGCGAGCTACTCCTTTAATATACCGCACCGTCGTGTATAAGCGCCCCGTGCTAATAACTTTAGGGGGCTGGTTCCCCCAGCGCTTACATAGGCCCGTAAGTAGCCCTCTTCGCGGGGTGGTTCGTTTTTTGATAAGGTGGAACTAGATAACTTTTTGGTGGAACTTGCTGGAATTTCATTTAAAAATGTGCATATAGTGACTCTATTTTGTACTCAAAATCATAATTCAAATGAGCCATATAACAAAATAGGCCATACTTTCACGGTTTACTCTTCAGAGACCTTAATAATTGTCCAATTTCCAAGCCACAAAAACTGGCACGGAGCTAATTATTCCCACTTTCAGTTCACCTACGGTCGAACTTTTTGGGTCCATCAGGGCTGTGGGGGGGGGGGGGGGTCGTTCGAACCGACGACCCCCCCCCCCTTAGTTACGGGCCTGTTATACAGGACATGGGCTCATTCAAGATCCATCTTAAGAGTTATTTAAATAATCCCATAGCCCCGGCGCTTATACAAGACCGGCACTTATTCAAAACCCGGCGTTTAAACGCGAGGGTACGGTAATAGTAACTATACACGACATATATACTACAGCATGATTGTACCACACAAATCAGTCGGTCATAGACTGAACAACTCGTCTTTTAAACTCATGATCTTAATATATCTCCGGGGAACCAATGTGGTTGATTTACAAGGGAAATTGTTAGTCCAAACAGTACATTGTATTTACTTTTTCCTCCATTTTTTTCCTTGGATCTAATTGGTAGGGAAATTATAGGGGGTTTCAGAACTAAATTACATTCTAGTAGTTACGAGTTTATTAATCAGCGAAAATGCATGTTCTTTCTAGCTCAATGCATCGCCAATAGTGTAAGCTTTAATTCGACATCAGGTATACCTATATTTTCCCATAATCCGTCAGTACATTCATTAAAAGTTGTAAAAAGGACTTCAGGACTTCCTTGAAACAGTCCTGCTAATTTCAATTTTTGAACTATTATTATAACTGTCACGCGATAACATAGAAATACAAACACATTATTATGATAAGATGGTGACTTACTTTGGGTGGCAAAGGTGACGACCTGAGTGGTCTTGCCGTAGAAGTCATCAGGGTCGTCGAACACTTCCCCCGCGCGGCTGGGTGCCTGGTCGCCCAGCATGGGGTCGGCGCGGGCCAGTGGTTCCGGTAGGCGTGTGTGTCGGCGGGTGGCGTTGGGCGCGGCCGGAAGTCTCAGTTTGGCCAGGATCTGCTGCTTTATCCGCTCAATGAGCATGTCCTTCATCTCGGCGTCGCTGTATCGGCGCCCGGTGCGACGCGGCGCGCCCGACTCGCCGACCACCACTTCCTGATCCGTGATGCGCTGACACCCCGGGCACGGCGTCAGCCGCCCGTGCAGCCGCGAGTCTTGGGGCTGCGTGTCATCCTCCAAGCTCTCATCATCATCATCATCTTCTTCATCCTCATCTTCATCTTCGTAGTAGTCTTCATCCTCCACACTCGCAGGACTCTCATCCACCTGCGCCTCATCGTTCTGGTAGTCGTTTCCGGTTCCGGTTGTGTAGGTGTGTTTGCTGCGCTGTTGTTGGTGGTGGGTGTTGACCGGGAAGCCGGTTTGCTGGTAGTCACCGACCGTTTCTACTTCTTCATCGTCTTCGCCATGGTCGATAAAGCGCTCTTCTTTGTTTCGGTGGCGCTCTCGTTTTTGTTGCCTGGTGATATCGGGGTCAGTAAAGGGGGAGGGGTCGTCAAAGCGGAAAGTTTGTGTGGATGGTTGGTGCTTGTGGTGCGCCGCGTCCCGGTAGGAGGGGAGGTGCTCCTGGGTCTGGGGGCGGCGGTGGTGCCCTGGTTGGTGCTGGGTGCCCCGGTGAGAGCCCCGACCTCCTCCATGGTGATGACCTCGGGCCCCACCGTGACCGTGGGAGCTGGCCGCCTTAAGTAGCGGTACTGCCTCCTCGTCGTCGGCTCTGCTCTCCGACTCCACTTCAGTCAGCCAGAACGAGTTACTGCCGCCGCCGGTGCTGCTTCCGGTTCCGGCCCGCCGGTGACCGCGCACGACGACTTCCGCCGAGCCCTGGAGGAGGGAGGCGGCATCCAGGAGGAGTACAGGCATCAGGGAGACGCACGTGTAGAGCAGCGCGACGTGCCGCCGGCCAGGGTGCAGGGACAGCAGCGGTAAGAGCAGCAGCATTCTCGGTGATGGCGAGAAACTTAACAAGAGGTAGTTGGAGCAGAGCTGGTTGCACTTACTTCTGCCGGTGTGCAGTTTGAAGTACTCTGTCCCCTGCCTCTGTCAGAGCCGCCACAAGTCTAGACCCTCTTTGCTGCGCTCCCCCCGCCGAGCCCGTTGCCCGCCTGATGTGAAAAGGAGCGACTCGATGGTAGCTACGCTCTATAACCACCGAGCTGCTCATCAATTATTTATATGGAGGCGGGCCCACCCAGTGCCACCAGCCACCAATAGGAGCACAGAACCTACCCCCACCTGCTCTAGCAGCCGCATATACTTTTTAATTTGTTACATTGCCCCGCCCCAGTCTAAACGTTCCAGACACTTGGACAGTCCCCAGTCTCGCCCCTCTCACTGACTTCTACTAGAGATCACAGCTTTTAGTTTATCTTGGATTCTTTTTAACTCCTAGATCTTGTAATGACGGACCTAGCTATAATCTACCAGCATAGTCAAATTAAGTTGCTTCCGCCTGTGTGGTACCAAATGTATACAGTGAGAAATGTTACAAACGGAATGTTATAGTGGATTCTAAACCATGGCCCCTCATCACCACAAAATGACACAACATGACACAATATGGCATTAACCTGTACTCAAATACCTTACTGGCCTCCTACCACTGTTTCTGATAGACACGTATGCATCATGTTGATACATATGACACATTAAATGCCACATGCCACGGGGAGACGTGTTCCTTTTGGTCTTCATTGAATTATCACTATAGATATTATCACACTACTCAAGCATGCCTTAAAATCGTATAATTCCAGAATATGCTTGGCTGGTATAATAAGTCTATGCGTTACTGGTATATTACAATGCACATGGGAGTCGGCCCCCGGCAACAGCTCTAGGACTCGAGTCCTCCAGTGGGGAGTGGGGACAGGGTCCCAGCATCACGACTCCAGCACGTGGACCACAGAAGCGGCCAGCTGGTTCTACCCGACCACCAGCCGTCAGCCCCACCCCCTCCTCCAGCGTGACAGGGAGTCAATGGGTGGGAGGGCGCCAGGCAAGCAATGGGGTCGGCGACAGGGAAACCCATATAGTAGAACCCTTATTTCCTTCCTCTGCCCACCCACTCATGTTGCCTACCCCCCTACCCCCACCTACATTCTATGCATATAGTTTGGCCAACGCCATGATGAAACTGTGTCTATTAATACCCCGGGGGGGCCACTCCCTCAGATTTTAATACCATGTGTGAACACGATTCCAAGGGAAAGGGTCCGTTTTTGGGTCCTAGGCACGGGCCCGCGAGGGCCCTTGATAAGGGGTGCTATTTAGGCAAATTTTGGGAGAAAGGGGTACATTTTCAGAGCTTTGAAGGGTCATTTTTACTTTTTTTCCCCTATAATATTTCTTGGTCACCCTTGAGAAGGGAATTTTTTTCAGGGTCACCCGTAATTAGGGTATATTTTTCAGGGTCATCTGTGATGTAGGTCTGTTTTCTTGCTAATTTTCCCTTGAAAAGGGTATGATTTTTGAAAATTTCCCCCCTTGATAAGGGTACCAGATTTGAGGTGATGTTCACACATAGTGACTATAGAAAAGATAGGGAGTGGCCCCCCCGGGATTAATACCCACACAGCTCGGCATCGAGCTGCTCTGAACTGCTCATGGTTGCAGGCCGCCGGCTGGATACGGAAGTACTCACTTATTTGGAATCAATAGAAGCTCAGCATGTATGTATTATGTGTGTAGAGAGTGTTTGGGACCTTTGAGCAGGCCCTGTCATATAAAATGTGGTGCTTGAGATACCAAACTCCATCGAGGGTTAGTTTCATGCATAGTCGACTGGGTGACTGTTTTTAATGTTTACATTGGGTATGACATGTGTGCCGTGCATACGGGATTCAAAACAACGTGCACGGCTCATAAAACATGTTGAACTAGATTAAACCTGATAACTGTTCAAACTATCAAGTATTATCATTTGAATAGGTTTTTATTCAATATGAGTCATCGAGAATCATATTTAAATCATATAGATAAGCATTACGCCAGCGCAGCTTTAGACCATTGGTGTGTATAAGAGCATGTTTATCATTGTTAAAGCGGCCATCTCACTAACACGGATGTATCATCGTTCAGTAGCCACAGGGTGATTTAAAAAAAACAGACCTCAGCCAGCTATTGTGCTACAATCGATAAAAAGGAGAAGAGCAGTGGGTGTGTCTTAATTCACGCACGAAGGCTACAGATTTATCTCGGTTTAAAACGCTTATTATTTAAAACACTGTATGCTAATTATTCAGTTCCCACATGCAGTTGGGCGTGTCTTATATGCAGTGCAATAGGAAGGAAACCATATATATGTAGTGTCATTATAATAGGGTATAATCACGACTATGATGATATGCTATTATTGCTAACCTTGTCGTCTCGGCACTATTACATCAGAAGTTCTAGAAGTTTCTTGGAAAGGACCCTGATCAATATAGTGTATATATACTCCCAGGTAGGAGCGTGCCTGGACTATATCCCAGACACACAGAGAGTTGCTCTCAGGTACTCCTCTTTATGCCGAGTCTGCTCCTTGACCTGCTCCCCATGCATAAGGTATACTGCATGGCATGGAGACATGCTCCAGGGTGTGTGCACATACATGCACCTACATGGTACACTATGCAAACTTGGCGTCTGCTATGTAAAGACCCTGGTATTTACCTGAGTACCCTAGACCCTTATTACATTATCATACTACTGACCACCAGGGACCACTAACTGCATTTCGCCAACTGCTGGTCACCAAGGCTTGTCTCCAGGCCATGCAGTGCCAGCTGGGGGAGCCGATATGTTAGCCTGACAACTATATTCTGGCCACCGGCCAACCTGCCCGTCAGCTGGGGCCTCTACTCCTAATCTGGCCGGCAACGGGGCTATATGTATATGTATGTATGTACAGTGGTGAACATTCCGGTGAACACAGGGCACATTGACCATGTCCAGTGGGCACAAATTAATGTTGGGTTTGAAGATGAGTCAATTAGACGGATGAATCTGCGGATTCAAACACATGTCGATAAATCTGTGCATCTTTGCCAAATATAATAAGCACACCCTCAGAAAAGTGAGAGTCATTGTCGCTAAAAGTACCCTCACCTGAGGGTACTTTTAGCGACAATGACTCTCACTTTTCTGTGTGTGCATGCATCCTTTCCATAAAAAGTTCATTACAGTGTGCACGCATGGAAGTTTGTCAGCAACACGCTCGGTTATGTGGGATATTATAAGTGGCCTATGTTCCCCAGAATAAAACAGGTGGGGATCAGTTCACTGCTAGGCATACATACATGTATCCAACTGACCCTGGGGCTACCAGGCGTTGAATAGAGATCTCACGGTGTTTGCCAAATTATTTTCCATCCGAGAATTCTAATGTATGTGGAAATGTAGACATAATCCCCCTCCCCTACCCCCACACACTGGATGCTTGCCTGTCTGTGCCTGTAACTCCCCTGTAACTGCATGTTACTATGGGCCGCACGCGTCCTATTGTATCTGTGTAATTGGTGTATTGACAAAGGCCATGTGTGGCTGGGGGCGGGGACTGGCCGTGCGTATATAGCATGTTAATTGGATATCGATATCCCAGATACTACTTTAAAGGGGTCTTCATGATGGACAAACGGCCAGCGAATCCGGCGGAAGAACGCGATTCAATTCCAATAAGAAAATCATTCCCCGGCGCTGGGTCTTTAGTGGGGTGGAGGGCTTGCCTTGGTCAGCGACTTGACAAGATTTCGACCAAAAGGTGAAGACGGGCGTGGGCGGGTTGCAGGCAGGGAGCATTGATTTTGTGTCCACGTTCAGCCTTTGCCGCGCCCTTTTTCATGGTTTAAATCACCTCTGATCGCCCATCCGGAGCAATTCAAGTCCGACAAAGCGGCCACTTCCGGGAAGCGACCGGACGCGGCGCCGCGCTGAGGGAGCTTATTGGGGACTAGGGCGGCAGTACCTGGCCGCGCGGACTGACAGCGCCTGCACGGCTAGACGACCGCTACTGGAATCCAAGTTATATCGACCTGCCGGTAGGGGGAGGTGGGGGTGGGGACTAGGTTAATCAGGACGTGACGTCAACGGGTCAGGTATGTACGTCACCAGGTCACAAGGTCAGCTGTCTGGGTCAGTGTCTGCTGGGGGGGGGGGGGGGGGGGCACCCCCGATCTGTTCTACAACTGTGTGTCAAATTTGATACCTTTGTCACAGGAGACAATTCAACAAAATGCCACATCTTTGCGGAAAATAGAGCGGAAAACTTACCTATGTAAAGGGACCCAGGGAAAAGGCCATAGAGCCTTAAAATATATCCCTTTTCCTCCAAAATTTCGTAAAAAGCACACCTTTCAAGGGCCTTCGTATAGTGTCCAAAACTTTATAGACAGGGTCAATAATGATCTGAATGTCAGGTTTCTCCACGCGTGCTACCTTGCATGATATCACAAGAGGCAGAGCTGAGTGTCATATGATCCAAGGTACCACAAGTGGAGAAACCAGGCATTCTGAATGATTAGAGTGGATCTCTGTGTTTATTTCATGTAATTATTGATGAATTGTATTAAAAACAACATTTAAAGATTGGTTTCATAGCTATTTTAGCGACCTCATCATGGAGAAACACCCCATGTAGAATGAGCATCAGTTTCTCCATGGGGGTGTGGAGAATGGCCATCCTAGTACTTAAGCATAGTAACTAAATAACCCTCATTGGGGAACTATACTCGTGAACCTTTGTCTATATGTGGATCAACAAGGGAAAAGGGACCTCCGCGGGGGATTTTTAGTACCAACTTTCGCCACCAGGGGGCTCCATATAGCCAACAATGTTCAAAATATCATAAAAATTGTTCTATACTACTTTTTGATGGAGAATACAATAAGCCACTTTAGAAAATTCCAACTTTAGTGAAAATCTTCCATATTTGGAATGTAAAAAGAACGTTTTGGGGCCTAAATTGATGTTTTTGCACTTCTTGGTTGCCATGGAAACATAATTTTCATTCTAAATTGAGTTTTTCAATAAACTAATGATTACAGGCCCCACAAAGATTTCTATGCTGAAAACGGAATGTAAATCCCATTTTAAGATCAAAAGCTGTGACCAAATGTTTGAAAAAGTTTCGATATTTGGGAATTTTCATAATTATGCTAATTAGATAGTGATATCTCTAAAACAAAGTAAGATAGAGCTTATTGGCATTTGAGATTGGACACTGCCCACACATATTCAAGGACCCAGTTCTCAAAAACTAGAAGTGGTACCTGCTAATGAAATATATCACTGGAAAGCTGATGACCTCAATTTTATTATTGAGTTTAACCTTTGGAGGACCCTTTTCCCTCGACTGTCCACATATATTAATCAATGTATTCAGTGAGCCCTCGATAGTCCGACCATTCTCGTAGCAGGTAAAAGGGGGTCGGATCTCAAATCTGACAGTCTATTGAATAATATTTATATGCTTATATATAAAACCACAGCCTGGCGGATTCCATGTATAGCGGACTACCAAGGACGGACTATCAAGACCTCACTGAATTGCATCGTTGTATAGTAGGGCCCCCTAGTGGCAAAATTACATCTTGAAAGTTATCACATTTCATTACGATTATCACTTCAGGTGGTGAACTGAGCATGAACACCCAAAGTTGTTAGCAGTGAACACTTTATCCAGGCCTGATCATGAGATTTCCAAAAAGGACCCTGTGCAGACACAAAGGCCGACTTACCGTATAAGCCCATATAAGCGCCGGGCGCTCATTGGTTTCAATTCCCTCTTAGAATCGTATAGTAACCAACGCTGAGGGAGTGCCCCCCTCACTGCCACCCACTCGACAATTAATGATATGAGTCAACAAAATCACTGAGATTGTCTCCTCTGACCAGTGGCACAGACAATGACTTCTAAAGTTTCACTTTGTTTGATGTAACTATTACAATAACAAAAGCAGGAAGTCTGGTGTTTTATCAGATCAAAAAGTGCTGCTCTCGATTAGCATCCACTCACTTGTTCCTACCGGTAGTGAATATTCTCCTGACTCTGCTCCCCCCCCCCCCCCCACTTCCGGGAGAGGGCAGTCAGCACTCAGTATTGCACTGCATCAGGGCGTGAAAGAACACTGAAAGGTCATTCAGAACAAGTTCCTGAAAGTTATTATACTATATATCTTGCCTGTTATATCAAGAAGACTCTAGGCTGTGTCTCACGAACTTGGGCCAATGTTTTTGTCTGTGACCGGGTGCAATCAATGACCGGCTTGAAAAAAACACGCTTTATTTAGGGCAGATGAAGATGTAAATGGTGGAATATGTTCATGGGTGTTTTAAGACTTTATATCACTCATTTTATTTCAATTTCTAGCTACATCTGCCCAAAATAAAAACTGTTTTCTTTGAAGCCAGTCATAGATTGCACCTGGCCATAGATTGCACCCGGTCATAGACTTTCAACTTGGCCCAAATTCATGAGACACAGCCTCTAATCATGTGGGTAATGTTTTAGTGGGACCATTATTCATGAGTTGGAAATAATTGATTACAAGAAGGGTAAAAAATAATTTATAGTCCTGAAATATTCCTGTGTTAAGGTCAAATCCCACAACGCGAGAGAGGCTTGAAAAACGTAGTTTATTATGAAACCCTGATCACTCAGCCGATTCTGAGGCCTACATTGGCTAAGACAGGCCCAAATCGGTGAGAAAGTGTTTCCTTTCTCTTGTGATTTGGGAAATCGCAAGGATCAAAACGGTTAGATATTTTCCCCCAGAAGACCTAGAAAATGTTGCTTATTAGAATATGTCAATGATTTGGTTTATATAGGGGGGACACTCCAAATATCTTTAGGCTAGTTCATAGGGAATAGTCAAGACAAATCATACTGTGAAGTAACTCCCCTCAAACAGATCCTTTAACCAGTCCTGCAAGCAACACTTGCCTGCCTATTATTGGCCACTGTGGGATTTGGAGAGGCATAAGATCATGGGACAAGTGTTGCGATTTACAATATTGGCAACAGTTGCCCCTTGTTATTATGTCAATAGTCAACACTTCCTGGCCCATTTTTCGCGTTGTGGGATTTGACCTTTATGTAGACGTCATCTTGTCATGTAGTTCCAAACCTGAATGATTTTGGTGAGACACAGTCATCAGCGCATCCGCAATGTCGTCATCAAAGGGTTAGTTAAACATGGTACTGACAGCTATTATGTGATAGCTATGTAGGTGTTATAAGCCATGGAGAGGGTAATTATCCTGGGCACAAGCCGGGGGTATCAAATTGTCCAAGGCCTATGACACTTATGCAGCTACTCACGCGCAACCAATCGTTACAGTTTATACATTTCCATTACAACATTACGACCCCTATTCCTGCAAGAGTAAATGTTGATTCCAGCACTAACTAGGTTTAGGGTGCTTGTTAAAGTATTGTAGTATTGAAAAGTTTATTGGGCACATTCTCACAATCGATACCACAAATGATAAAGAGAATGAAATGACAATATATAATAACGGATTTTGTAGATTTAAAAAAGAAGGGAAGTGGCTTTGATTTCATACTAGTCATGTCATTTATTCAGGTCGGTTATCCAATAACCATCATGGGGGTTTCTCTGATTTTCTGTTTGAATTCTTCCTTGATTTCCAGTTTTTGTTGTTTCATGGTCTAGCTGGGTCCAGAGGCACACACCCCCTTGTACGGGCCATTTTGTTAGAAGGCAGTTCTGGCCACTCTTTCAGGTATTTCAGCTAGTGGGAAACACATTGTCTATTCAAGGTTGATATTACAACAGCACATTGATGCCAGAGTCCAGGGGCGTGGCAACCGGGGGGGGGGCAGGGGAGACATGTCCCCCCCCACTTTTGACCAACCCCAAAAAAGGTCAACCCAAAAAGGTCAAGTAAAAAGGGGTGCAAAAGGGTCAAAATACCCCTCAGTCCCCCCTACTTTGAAACTACTTGCCACGCCTCTACATGTGTTGGTTGACAACATTAAAACAGTAGCATTGCATCAATGTTGACAACAAGTAGTTCAACCCTGTCCCATAATCATATCCACCAGTTGTCAACGTTGACTCATATTTTTGTGCTCACTGGCATAATGGTCATGAAACTATATACCTCTTACAAAATGCATAAACTCCTAGATTTAGCACATTATAGATAAAGTGATCAATAGCTCTATTCTCACACAATTTTGATCCATATTGTAATGCATAGCCCATTTCTGAGCAGAAAATTATGGAGTCTATGGTGCCTTGCCTGTCTGCACACGATTGTATTGTCTTTTCTCCTATATCAAGAAATCATCATGTGTAATTATAAATAACCAGGACTAAGAGCATGACAGAACTGCTGGTGGCGCCCCCTTGGTGTAGGTAGGCGAACTAGTGTATATAAAATGCACCGGGGTACGTTTTTGTTGAGAATTCAAATAGAATAATACGTATTTCAAGAAACTTTGTTGATGCTATAGGCTTCTACGTTTTTTAATGAAAATAAAATATGCATATTTATGGAAACCTTTCTGTCTGTGTAAATTGGTGATATTGGTCCTAGTATATTCGATATCAAAATTATACATATAACATGTACGGTCCACATATTTACCTTTAAGAATTCCTCCTTGAACCAAAAATGCATCAAAAAGACTAGAGAGCAAGTTGATTCTAATAATGTGTTCCTGACCCAATTATAAATGAAGCTACCGGGTAGATCTAATAAGCTGGCTGCAGTGAAGGGTAAAGAAATCCAAGGCTCCCGTGGGCCTGGTCTCTTAGAAATTTGGGTTCTTACACCATTTTCTTAATTTCCACTTTTGTGGTGTGGCCTCATACAGTGCATGAATCCTAAAACGCGTCTTCTTCTTGGCCTAGTCCACCCCCGGGTCCACTCACTGAGTTAATGTTTGTCATAAATCTACTAATGGTAATAAAGTTATGACAGATGATATTATTATTCCTATGTATACGTATGGTATTTAAGCAATCCGATTTCATATCGATTTAGGATCATATTTGAAAATTATGAAATTACCCCTGCCTGTCCGTTTTTTGATAAGGTGGAACTAGATAAATTCAGTGGTGGAACTTGCTGGATTTTCATAAGAAAATATGCAAATAATTACTCAATTTGTACTCAATACTATAATTTGAATGAGCCATGCAACAAAGTGGACCATGCTTTCACGGTTTACTCTCTAGAGGCCTTAATAATTGTCTGATTTACAACCCGCGAAAACTGACATGGAGCTAATTATCTCCACTAATTATCTCCACTTTCAGGCAAAGAACCTTTTTATTTTAGCCCATCAGGTCTGTAGGTGGGGGGAGGGGGTGCCTATATGCTATTTTCATGATAACCATGCACCTGCTCATGTAATTATGTACATGCCTATACGCCTGTAAACAAAGGCATACCAGACTTGGAGATCACCGTGTCGTGTCATCACTTATTTCAACCAAAGACCATAAACCAACCCCAGCATAATGACATATACCACCACAACTACTTAAAGCCACCTGCCACTCTTGGAAAGTCACGCGTCTACTAGAAAGAATGCAAAGCAATTTGCGAGCTGTGTGGCATCGAAAATAGCCTGGGTGATCGGAGGGCGGGACGCGTTTTCTATTCTGAGGGCGTCCTTTGCGCTTCCCCCTGCCGCGCAGGTAATAGACATGTCCTCCTAGGTGAGGCCACAGCGCATGCCCGACGCCCCGCGCGCCCCCGGGCGGCGAATCCAGGTGTGAATGGACGTGTGTGGTCGCATTTCCAGGCGCTATAATACTATATTAACGTCCGCGTCCTCCCATGCATTTCGCCAGCCTCAGTTTCCCGGGGAAGTTAAAGGAGACGCGCCCTCTGGCGGTTTGGGCGGCGGAAGATGGCGCCACAGACGCCACATAGCGCCAGGAGACGGCCCTGGACACACATAGTAACCGGTCCTGGACCTGAGACGGTCTGACAAAAATAGTTACGTCATGTCTGAGTCTGGCACTGCCAGCCGGGGGAGAGGGAGGGGGGTGAGGAGGGAGGGAGGGAGGGATGAGAGGGACTGGAGAGGATGGGGGCTTGTCTGGCGATTGCTTGTCTTGTGGCAAATTTAACCCTTTCAGGCCAGCAGGGTGCTTTCCGATGCAGAAGTGCAGCACTGCCCTGAAACTTGCCCATGCTGTATTCAACCATCATGCCAACCCTCTGGGTGATACGCAGCACTATATATATGTGTGCATCATGATGACAACAATGACCATCATAAAGCTTTGACTCAAAGTTTGACCCATCATGCCGCCCTGAAAGGGTTAATTGGGATACGACTAGGGGAGGAAGGGGACCTATTTGGGTGCTGTGCAATAGGCGGGTAGGGAATGGTCAGTGAGCAGCTCAGGGTGCAGGTTATCCTGAACCTGCCGCCAGACACGTGATGATGATCAGGACGCGGCCATGTGGGTCAGATGACGGCCATTGTCTACATGCGCTAGGAGGCCCCACAGACGGCCAACTGGACAGTGTTGGGCCGCGGCTCCCACCCAGCTAACTGCATTAACAGTTCTCTAAATCTTCCCTTTATTACCCTGCTACTGGTCCCTGATTCCGCCGGCCATCAGACCAGATCACCCGAGGTTGATTTGTCCAGATAACAAGCAGCAGCGCTCACCCGCGTCCAGTGGCCACGTCAAGATAACAGTGCAATTGGCTACTGCAGTCAATAGAGGCCTCGTGGCTGGGCAGGCGGCTTAATGGCCGCACGGGCCACCGTCGCCCCACACGGATATGATCAACCGTGTCGCTCGCAATTAAAGGCCCTAGACGCTACTAGCGGTGACATGGGAGCACGGAGACAGACAGGGCAGGCTGGGGTGGGCATCTTGGAATCCAACAATTGCCTATTGGAATTTTTTACTGACCTCTTTTCTGCCAGTCAGAGCGTGGATGGGGTGGCTGGGGGGAGGGGGGGGGGGGTGTCTGAGTACTTTGTGGGCTTGTAACTCAGACTGGCGGGGATGGATGTGTGCCCCCACCAGCCCAGACAAACTTTACATACAAATATAGAGTTTGGCATCATAGACGCCAACAACTGAAGTGAGTCTGCCATGGATCGTGGAATAATGCAGTGGCATTTACATCTAGATGGAAACTGCGATGGGGATATTTAAGGTGACTTATTGGAATATGACAATTTCCTTCTTTTATCTTCGTGTGTTATCTTATATGGGAGTCTACAGCGCTGTACGACAAGTTGTTTAATTAAATGAGTTTTTAATGACTACATAATTGGCTTCAATAGTAGTACATTTTATTCCTATTATGATATTCAATACGATGTGAGTAGATAACATTACAACCTCGCTTGCCCATTGGAAGTGATTGATAAGCCTTTTAGAATGTTCCATTATAAGTGACTCAGCTTGTACACCCGCCTCAATATTGCCCATGTAGATAGGGAAGCCGATTTAATAAATAATTATATTGGATGATCAGCTCTTTAATAGCTATCAACTTAAATTCAAACAGACACATGTCCAATGATACTGCATTAACAGAAGCCACATGATGGCTTCATATCAGGCTTCAACAGGAGACACACCATGGCTTCCACTAAAATGTTGATAGAGGCCAGCTGATGGCAGCAGAGGCGTAGGAAACAAATCGTTTTTGGGGGGGCGGAGGGGGGGGGCGGGGGAGGGCAATTCAACCAGATTCAAGTATTAGCCTTTATGCATGATGTCGCATATATACACTTATATTGGAATTGCATTAGGGATGTTTGAGCCCCATTTCATTTTGGGGTCCAGCAAAGGTAAACTTTGGAAATTATGTGTATATTGACTATTCTCTTTTTTTTTGGGGGGGGGGGGGCAAACATGTTCAGGCCCCCACTTCTGTGACCCCCTTATCCTTGGCCCCAGTTGTGGAGAGGTCACACTTCAGCACCAATTGTAGAGAAGCCACATTATGGAAAACAGTTGTATAGCTTCAAGAGACCACACAATGGTTTCAAACCGTGGCTTCGCTTCAAGAGACCATACAATGGCTTCAACCCCTGACTTTAACAGATCTACAAGAGACGCTGCATGATCACTTCAACTGAAACTGTTATACTTCCTTCAACTACATTTTAGCATCGACATACATATGGTTTCCACTGTATATTTAAGAGAAGCCACATGGTGTGCTTCAAGAGAAGCCACACAATGGCTTCGAACTGTCGCCTAAACAGAAGCCACAACATGCCTTCAACTATAGCATTGACATGTGGCTTCAAATGTACACTGTAAAAAATATCCCTTGAATTCACGGAGAATCTCAGTTAAATTTGACAGTGCATCTCCGTTTTTTGGTTTACAGTGAATCACTGTATATCTCATCTATTTTACAGTGAAATTCCGTAATCCATTGCAGTGAAACTCCGTTATTTCTTTTACAGTGAACCTCTGTTTTCTGGGTAGTTCTATCTTTTCCTATCAGGTGGCAGCTTAGTTCCTCAGGAGAGTTTTCTGAAGGTTCTAGGTTCTAAAGCAGTATAAATATGCCAATACCTTAATAATTTTCAATACCTTAATTCACCATAAAGTAGATATACAGATGTAATTTAAATTTGATGAAATATTCACAATCAATGAAAGATTCAATTGTGTGGGACACTAAGCAGTACTTGTAATACCATAGACACCCTTCTTGTGATAATATGAAAAATATATATTCTCAGCACTGTAGTTGGTGTTCTATAACAATTCTAACGTAATGTTTGCTCATGAATTGTGATTATAAAGTGCTGTGTATGTGCTCCATAATAATTATGAAGTCCCCGCACAAGATATTTCATGGAATAAAAATGGATATGGTTAATAATTATAGTGAACTGTACACTGACATAGACACAGAATAAAACAGGGAAATTCCGTAAAAATTACGGTGACTTCTAAAAACGGAATTCCCTAAAAAAAACGGTGACTTCCAAAAACGAAATTCCCTTTTGATGCCAGTGCTTCTCCGTTTTTTCTACGGAATATTTTTTACAGTGTAGCTTCACCATAAGCCACACGAAAGTGTCTACTGTCGCCTAAACCGAAGCCACAATATGCCTTCAACTGTGACATTGCCATGTGGCTTCAGCTGTATCTTATCCTATGGTGAATATAAACCATACAATGGCTTCAGCTGCTGCCTAAACAAAAGCCACAATATGCCTTCAACTATGGCATCAACAAGTAGCAGTCACATGGTAGCACCAACTGAATATTAGGACAATAGATCCAGATCCTAGACACGAGGGGACCAGAGTACAATTTTGGAACCCTTGAGAAGTTTGGAAATTAGTATGGCTTTGCATCACTCTCTATTTCACATGTCAGACTTTTGGATACTTGAACAAAATTGCATAACATGCTCCAATTGACGTCTAGATGTTGAAATTGCCCTTAGTCCTCTAGACATGTCCAGTACGAATATATTGACGTTGTCTGAGGTTGAGGGTGCTGCATTTAATTATGCCCTCCACTCCCCAACTCTAGTTGCCCCCTATAATTATACCCCTGATTGCTTCATCAGAGAGAATAACTTCAGATATAGCTCAACCAGAACCACAGTATGGCTTCAACAAATGATAAGCTATGCAGTGGATTTCTAGACAGCTTAGACATGGAGAAAGCACATCATAAATGTGGAACTTTATCTTCAGCACTGCATGAGGAGGGAATGTGAATAAGCAGCGAAATGGATGAGCAGGAAGGTATACTAATATTGAATGGCCACTGGGGAGGAAAAGGGACACGATCAGTTTGGGGGTTTACTCTAGCAGGGACCATAACCATTTGCGATATGAGATGTGCTGTGATGGGGGGATAAAGGGGAGTTAGATAGTGGCACTGTAAGCAGACGACATCAGACGACGTCCGGTGCGGGCAGACTATGAGTCACGCTGCGTCCCGCTAGGGGGGCTTGGGTGCAGTCCATACAGCAGGCAAGCGGTCGGCCATTGATTGGGTCCCCTACAGCCCCTTTCCCACCCCTCGGTATATCAGAGATAGATACTGTATCTACATCTATTCCACCCTATTTGGGCAATTCTCCCAAGCGATCGTCAAAATGACGAAATTTTGCTTTGATACCTAAGGTTTGTGGCTATGAGCATATATTAAAGACGCATAGAGGGAAACATTTGAGAAGGATTAACTATGGTATGCATACCAAGTGTTAATCCAGTCCTTTGTTTTGTTTTGTACCAATTGATCCAGTTGTAACTGTTGTATATGGTCATCGGTTCTCTGTATAACTAAAGTTCTTGTCGACACTCTACATAATATTATCTAGGCAGCGAGTCACGGATGACTCTTTGTATTTATTACATGTGGAATAGGGCTAAAATAGATCAAAGTAGCCTTTATGAGTGAATTTGAATGACGTTACAGGCACATCTCATTAGATGGTGAATACGAGAGTTACCATGAGCAAGTACTGGAATGGCTGTATTCCCCATGCTCCCCCATTGAATAAAGTGTAGCCGCATTCCATGGCCTGTGACAATGACATCACTAAATTAATGCTAATTTCGTTTATTTTAGACAATTTCAGCTGTAATAGATGCAAAGCTTAGGCCTATAGATATACTGAAAATTACCCACATCTTGTATTGTAAAATTCCATTACATCAGTTGTATATTTCAATATTAAAAGGCAGTGACGAACGTTTGGGGGAATTGACCATTCACCCCTCTAACCGCCGCACACCATCCCTACCACATACCCCCCTCCCCCCGCCCCAACGGAGAACTGCCATTTCACGGGCCACCCATACCGTATATGCACACGTTTCAGCCTAATGACATGTCAGACATTTCTAATAATAGCTACATGTTAAGTAAATTTAAATTGGGATCCATTCCCGTTATAAGTTTATGCAAAGTCTGACATCGTTGAAAAACAAATATACAAATAGTAGGCACGGTGACTGTGACCTCATCATATAGTGGCGATGGTGGGGGTCGTTGCGGGAGTGGGCTGGCTCCAATCGTAATTCATCGTACACTTGTTCAATTAAGAGAAAAGTAGCTTCCTACTCCCCTGATTGTGTCACTCCCTCTTAAGGGCCTCCACAAATACAGGGAATGGGAAGGTGATTGGCATAATATTATAACATGCAGATCTGAACATAAATACACATATGCACATGCACAGAGTACATGCACACAGACAGACATGCATCATCCAGGGACCAAGTGCAAATAACAAGAGACAGACAACCAGACAAAGTAAACCAGACGAAATTATAGCATTGGGCACACTGCCCACAAGTTGGCAGGGGATGCCCCGCTCCCAGTAACCTTTTCTACAGCCTACTACTAGCCTGGGGTGCACAAGGACTTGCTGGATATTGGCAGTGGACTCCAGACATGTGTGCCTAACGCCACAGCTGACCTGTCCATATATAGTGGGGCCCATAGTCTGGCAGACGAGTCGATACTCTATAAACTGTTAGATATACACAGACGACCCCCAGATATCGAGTGAGAGGGTGTCTGGCTTTTGGTGAGTAGGTATACAACAATGAGCTGCTCTGGCTATGGAGTCTCACTGATGAAGTGTGCCCATGTCAACTCATTAAAAGACTGCAGTCAAGTTGGTGGATTAGATGTCTGGTCTATGGTATTAGGCAGCCTTCTTTTTAAAGATGAGGATGAACATGCAGCGAGGACACTAACCATGTTAAACCAGAAAGAAATGTATTTAATTCACGTCTGGCCTCTTCAGAAAAAGAACCCAAAGAACCCACATGAATATGAATTAAATGGTTATCCGATACTGCGTCCATCCAAACGAGCACACATTTGATAAGGACTATGAAGGCTATAAGTATAGCTTCCGGGAGAGTCGGACTCCTCTGGACTGTCCATAAACATTGTTTTACATGCTCGAGGCCTAAGTTGTTAGTAAATGACCTTATCATTTTATCAGAATGCGTACGGGAAAAATCGGCCATTTGCATGTGAATATACAAATGGTAATATCTGCTTTCTGGGTGCTGCTTCCCCACAAATTTGCGGACGTCTATACATTTATGGACATCCTCAAATTTGCAGAATACACATTCCATAAATTTGTGGAATAATGAATAAAATTGTTGCTTTTTTGGTACATAAGCATACAAATACGGACCTCCGTATATATTTGCGGACCTCCGCAAATTTATGGAAGCAAATTTGTGGATGTCCGCAAATTTGTGGATGTCCGCAAATTTGTGGATGTCCGCAAATTTGTGGGGAAACAGGACCCTGGAGATTGAAGATATTTACACTGTTATAAAAATCTCATTATCAACAACCTGGCAGGGGTATTACATGTATTACTATGGTGTATTCTAATTTGATTTCGGGTCACATCAAACTTCCCAACATCGTTATTGAATCAGAATAACTTTCGTTATACACTCAGGTTCTATACAGGCACGTAACTAACGACCACTAGATGATGCTAGTGGTGACAGTCACCTGGCTTCTCCCTGATTGTATACTCAAAGGAGATTGATCCCGGTTACAGGCAGTCTAACTTAGACGGTGCTCCTGAACACTAGATTGGAAACTACACGTTATTAAGGTTACCAACTGTATCTGATTGCTAATACTACTCCGGTGTCCCCTGGATACTGAGCTCTGTACATGTTCATAAAGATACAATAGATACAATTTATCACATTGGACTTACTTCTTTGTGGTTGTACGCTGTATGGTACTGAATCTCTACTAAGGATACCCAATAATATTTTATTTGAAATAAAACATTGTGTAGAAGATGGTAGACAGTAGTAAAGGCCTAGAAAATCACCTCTGTCTAATAGTAGAAATCTGGAGTGACCCCCCCTCCCCCTTGATATCCAGATAATTATTTGATACGCATTGTCTGCAGAGTGCATTCGCAGAGATTTTTCTATCAAACTTTTCATTGTTAATATAGTGTAGAGTAGGATCATGCAGGGTGATAATACTCTACCTACATGCAGGATAATATACCTATAATCCTGAGGACTATGGACCCCCACTCCTGGTGAACATAGGTCTGCAATTGTATTGAATCATGCCTACCCCTTAGAATATGTGCTAACAATGCAATATATTGTAAAATAACTCCCCCAACAATTGTTATAAAATGCAACAGTTGATGATGAAATGCAGAGATAGAACCCTATGCATACTCAGCAGTGGGACCTGCACTTTTCAAAGGTGTGTGAATACCCTTGTGATTTAGAGAATAAACAATGGTCTCCGATCGCAATAAGTAGAGAATGCAGAGGATTCCAAGCCATAGACCGCATTCTGGGTGTTGACCCAAACTTTATTTTGTAGTATTGCATCATTCCATGAGGACAATACAAAGGATGTAACTATCACCATGAGAGTTCATAGATAATTTCACACGAGAAATGCTGGTAGATTTCCCCAATAAAAAACTAGACATTTTACCCAATTTCCTCTATGAATATGAAATATAATCATTTGTTATCAATCAATAAAGGTTGGTGCTGCCCTTTGTTCTGAACAAAAGTGCCTGATCTTGAATAAATCTCCATGCCCAGTGGGCACAGAACATTGAATCAACATTGACAACTGGTTGTCAATCTTGATACAGTGTTGATCCAACGTTGATTCAATGTTGAGTTGTAAGTTGAGGAAGTAATTAGATGAACTATGAAAACATCGTTACAACAAACAAATAGGGTCAGCATTCTTAGTAGAACAAAATTGTTTGCTTTAAACAAGTGTTTGTTATTCACAATACCGTATACCAGAGAACAGAAGCATTTGCTATCACTTATATGGCATTTGGGGCTGTTGCTATGAATACTCATCAGTAAACAACTGTTGCTATAGTCAATCTGGGACCTGCTGCCAAGCCCCCACCCCCACCCCTCGACTGAGAGGTCATTATGGGCCACATTGATGATATCATGAATTAAAATGTAGACAACACAGGTCTACACCAAGTCTCATTTACAGGCACTATCAATAAACTTCCCATCCTTACGGTTACCACATTTACCAATAGTTTTACAGCCCACAATGGGATTTCTTGAAGATTACACCAACCCCTCCCCATATTATATAGTCCTTAGAGGCTAACTCCATATATAGCACTGGTACATTTCCTACATTTTCCATGTCCACACATCACATATCCTATAATATAAGTATCAAATGTTTGAATAAATTTGACCCCATGGGCGTGGCAAGGGGGGGGGGGGAGCAGACGACGTGGTGTGGTGTGGAGGGGAGGGGTAGGTGGGGGGTGAGGACCAGCCGACTACCTCCGCTATAATATTATATAGACTTAGAAACTCAGGCCTATTTCCCTGCTCCTTGTTATTTGCGAATTGTTTTTAATTTTGGATGATTTTGATATCATTCTAAGGCAACCTCTATTTAGTTTGTAGAAGTGAATAAATCGTGTGAATACAATCAAAGCTTCTTAATGTGAAATTTACTCATTATCCAACACTTCAGGGATTGAATTTGAGAAATTTCTGCTCTACTTTTTGACTTCAAGGACCCTAAATATCCAAAACAGCACACGGGTTCAGATGTTACGATTGCGCTTATTGGTTATCTGATAAAGTAAAAAAGAAATCTAAGGAATTTGAAACCGAGAATAGTAAAGAAGTACGGTATGTAAATTTAGAGAAAGGCTAAATATTAAATTTTCATTCCTCTTTGCAATATTCTAAACAATAGACCTAAACATGTTTAAGTGTTTAGATATTAAACATGAATTTATCCCACCACGTGCCAGTTAAGTTCATGGATGGACTTTCCCCCACCCATTTATAACCTGATCCTTACAAAAGCAAACAAGGAATCTTATTATTTTGAGTGATTCAAATATTGGAACATATTGTGGCTATTATTGCGCAAAGAGTAAGTCTATGATTTAGGGTTTAGACTAATAGAAAAAAGTGCAGAAAAGCTGTAACCACTAGGGACACCTGTTCAGTGGGATAAAAGATAATATAATAGCAATATTCTCTCTATTATTCTGTTGTACACATTCCCATTTACTTAGTATGGATGCTATAAAAATTATAACATATATGATGGCACTCTAAAATTCTATCTATGATGGCACTCTAAAATTCTATCTATCTCCATACTATCTGAATATAACATGATAAATTGGACCGATAACATATCATAATATGCACATTACAATCACTTCACCTAAACACCATAGCCCTAAATCCACGGCGACAAGAACCTGCGTTAAAACAGTATCGCCCCTCTGTCGCCACTATTTCGTTGCTATTTCGCCATGCTGTGTGCCCTTTTCACGCCTGTGCCGCCAAAGTCCACGGGGTTATGGGGGCGAAATCGGCGCGGCAGGGGGCGCTACCGTTTTAATGCAGGTTCTTGTTGCCGTGGATTTTGGGCTTATGTAACTAAATACCTATTATATCTAAATGCTATTTATCTAAATGCCTAATAATTTTAAACACTACATGTAAACACTATAGATCTACACATTATATATCCATTAACCCTTCGTTGGTCTAAACTCTTTACATATAAACACATACTAGATCTAAACACTTCGCACACTAAACACATTTTATCTAAACATGGTTAGAAATGAATCATGTTTAGATGGAAAAAGTGTCTCAAAATGTGGGACAAGATAGTGTTTAAAAAAGTGTTTAGCCACTAAACATGCACATTTACATCCTAAACACTGTTTTTACAGTTGCTTGGTGACATATCGACGTCACTAAAGCGCTGATTCCACCGTCGCTACGTGACGGATCCGCCAGCAATCTGTCCATCACGGGTTTTGCAAATCCGTCAGAAAGTGATGGATCCGTCACTTTCTGCTTCTACTGCTTCCGTCCATTGACGGATCCGTCCATTTTTGACAGATCCTTCACCTTTATTGACGGATCCGTCCACTGACGGATCCGTCCAATGATGGACTAGTGGAAGCCAAATCACCTGTCATGAGGACCCAAAAAGTGATCCACTGATCCGTCCGTTAACGGATCCGTCAACGGACGGATCAGTGGAAGCAGGAAAATGGGAATCTGTCTGTCAAAGGGTCACGGATCCGTCCGAATTTTGGCGGATCCGTCAAGGGCCGGGAATATCTTCTTTTTTTATATATATATATTCCCGTCCCTTGATGGATCCGCCAAAATTCCGACGGATCCGTCACCTGTTGACGGACGGATTCCAATTTTCCTGCTTCCACTGATCCGTCCGCTGACGGATCCTTCAACGGACGGATCAGTGGAAGTGAATCTGGCGGATCCGCCACACTTTTTTGCCCTTTTTGATGGAGAAATCCGCTTCCACTGGTCCGTCCGTCGACGGATCCGTCAAAAAGGCCATGCACTTCGTGGCCCACAGGCTAGGTTAAAGAAACAATATTGAAATATTAGAGGATTACTTATTATTTGATACATAGAAGAAAATGTAATTATGTTGAAGTGCAGTGTTGAAATGGAATGAATCAAGTAGGCCTACACAGAGTATATATGTAAAACTGCCAAAACACTGTGCATGTGGGCCTAATTATGGGCTAGCTACACTGCATTATGTCACATGACAACATATCTGTACCTAACTGAATCTATATCCTTAAATTATTTTTAAAAAGTGCTAAAAAAATTTATGCACAATTATATAGTTCATACTCGTTGTACTCTTGTGGATCGTTCATAACAACTTTATCGGTTTATACAATCAGCCTTCCCTGACAATACCACACACGTATTATACTTATCTAGTGCATTATATGTTTAACGGTCAAAAAGAAGAGTATACATACCACCAGCAGGTTGTCCTTAGATAAAACCCCAATGTTGTGGTTCTACAAAAGCAATCTTGTAACAGTAACGTCACTTTTTCCTAACCTGATTTATAGACATACTGTGAGATTTCGTTGAGCAGACCAACCCATACAAAAACTATCGCTGGTGCCTATTAGGTTTGCCACCTACAGTGATGGTTTATTTGGAGAGGAGCTTTTCTTTCTTGCCACTTATAAACTAATGGTGTGATTTGCCTGTAATCTAAGCCACGATGACTCCACCTATAACATGAACTGAATGCGCCCCGTTACTCTGACTGGTCGGCCACATAGAATGTATTATATATATCCCAGTTCTATATCTGCTGGAATTGAATACCACTCTATGACTAAAAATGCAGTTATAACGGGGTTGCAGTCCATGGTGGTAATCTAGCGCTAAAAATGCATATATATGGTAACAGGTGTAATTGTGTAAACCTTCCTCTGTCAAACGTGTGAAATGAGGCGGAATCAACAATACAGCCAGCAATAGGTATCTATAGTGACTAAACAAAGCAGACCCATTTAACTCTATTATAATATTTTGACATGTTTGATAAGACATAACAGTATATAACACTGAGAGAAAATATGGCCAGGCATAGGGAGTTCATGGTGGCTAAGTGACTGCTTAATGAATAAATGAACATAATATGGTGATTTAGTTGGTGAGTGAGTGAGCGCATTGTGAGCGAGTGAGTAGGCTAGAGAACATAGGGGGTGAGTGAATGGGTGAGTGAATGTATGTACACGAGTGGGTCAATTAGGAATGCATAGTGAGTGAATGAGCATGTGGTGAGTGCGGGGTGAGTGAGTGAGTGAGTGAGCGAGTGAGTAAGAGAGTGAATAAGGGCATGGTGACAGCGTATTGTGTGCATGGTGGGTGAGTATAATGATATCCTCGAAACACGAGCTCCTCACAAACTCCCCCTTCCCATTATGACGACAATGGTAGGTATCAAACTGATACAGTATAGGTATTGTCAGACTGCTACTGAATACACCTTGTCAGCAAGGGCGCGAACCTATCTCACCCTTCAAGCACCTTAATTGGTGGCGATTGGGTGGGTAATAGAAGAAGGGTGCGTCACTAGAAGTCCCCTCTCTACTTTGAGCATCCTATCGGTGCAAACATACATTCATTTGGATGCATGTAATGGTCACACACTTGTGATAGTGCATAATAAATGATATAGCTGTGGTCCAAAATGCACCATTATACCTTAAAGTAGAGACAGAGTCAAAGTCAAGGTCCCCCCCCCTGCTTTGAGTTAACCTTGCTGCGGGACTGACCACCATAGCTACAGTGCAATGGGAGAGCAAACTAGTGCATAGATGGGTGCACAGGTCGTCAGTGTAGTACAGTAAAATTTGGTTATAACCAATTTCCTTACAACGAATTTTGGTTACAAACAGATTTGCGTGGTCCCACTTTTCACCTATACATTCATGTAATAAAGTAACTTGGTCATTACGAAGTGCTGGTGTACAGGCATACATTGTATGTATGTATCTATTTTCCCCTGAGACAAACAGTACTGAGTCTTCTGCACATAGCATGTTTTGGTCATCAACAGAAATACAATCAGTGATATATATACATCAAGAAAAACGCGGGAAATTGATTCGTGTGTAATGCCACATGTCAGGGGTAGTCCGCAAGCGTTGATATTGTTTGCTACTGTACATTGCTGTCTTCACGATGAATACTTTTTAATAAGGCTGAGGGTTCTATTTCAGGTACAATATTGTGTCACGCCACAAAACCCCTTATTATACCTTCATCAATTGTATTACGTCATATTACGTCATATTACGTCATAATTATGATTTATGATTATTAATATTCATATTTATTATTATTTGTAATACGTACGATACTTTATACATATTTTCAATCCATATGTCCACCAAAGTACACCTAGACGTCAGACATACCCATTTCTCACTAAGCCAAGCCAAACTAACCCCCATGCATAACTAATCCATAGATCACAAGCAGACCCTTATCCCAGGGACAATAGGTAACGGTCAGCCCCTCCACAAGGCACCGACCAGTCACCTATACACAAAACAAATGAACTATATGTTGACCCCAAGGATTAACTGTCAACACATAAAACAATGCTATAAAGCTGGACACCCTTAATCAGTGTGGCACCGCCAAAGCCACTTGAGCCGGCTGGAGACCACCTGGAGGCAGGCGACAAAGCCCCCATGTGTGCATGCTACTTATTATGTAATCCATTACCCATAATGCACTGGACCCAGGCTCCCCACCCGCGGTCCAGCGCACACCACATGTTAAAGCCATGAATATATAATTATCCAATCAAAAGTCAAATGTATATTATCCAATGAAAACCACTGTTACATCTACTTCCGGTCACATGGGCACCCCCTCCACCTGCCGGGCACCTGTACTTATACCCCGGTCAGATGGAGGAGGAAATCACTTATCATCTTGCAACCATCAGTAACTTATATACTGAGCCCTAGTGACTGGTACTCTGATATTAATATTATTATTAATAAAAGATACCAAGTATTGAAACTGACGTCTCACCTCATCTTTACGCCCTCATTGATGTGGAAGGGTTTTCCCTAGCCACAGAGTGGTAGAGAACCGGGCAACCTTCAGCTACCTGCGACCATGAAGAAATTTTTTAATGCAGAGACACCAGTCCCTCAGTGACCTATCATCACGGAGGCACACTAGGAGCCAGGGACCAGCACCAACATCAGGTCTACAACCCACCAGGAGGAAAGGACCAAGCAACAACAAGCACATCACCAAGTCCACCTCCTGCATCTACAAGGACACAGTAAGACATTCTAAAACAACACTTATAGACACTGTACCTATTATACCTATAGACATAGCTACCCCACCCACCTCTCCCATTCGTGTTGAACCCACTGTCAACATGGCCGGAGACGATCAGGTAGAGGTAGAAAGACAACGAGAGCTAGACGATAGGATATCAAGAAAATTAGATGAGCAACTAGCGGCCCATAAGGCAGAGCTAGAAAGACTGAAATCTGATATCGCAGAATATAGGAACAACAAGTCCATTAGCGACCTGGCTAGCGCCATTTCAAAAGCCAACAAATACACCATCCGTGAACCAATCAAATTCTCCAAACCAGACATTAAGATGAGCACCAGAAAGTGGTTCACCGACCTAGAACGTTTTGTTAGGCTTAAATACCCTCAAGAAGATCATCCCATCCACGTCACTTGTGCAGTCTATCTAACTGGACCAGCGTACGAATGGTACAGTATTCAGCCCACTAGTGTACAAGACGATTATGACCTTATAAAGAAGGGACTTATTCACCACTTCAAGGATGTCGAGAACGACATCAAACTATTAACACTCTCCCAGTTTGACCCCACCCTACAAACCATGGAAGAATGGCTAAAGGACGCCAACACCCACTTCCAAAACAAGGGGGCGGACATAGAAGCTGCCATTATCCAGGTAGCCACTGTACTAAACGAGGACTACCGAGAGGCGATCAGAGCGGAAAGTCCTACTACATGGGCCTCCCTCTGTAGAGCACTCAGGTGTGCATACCTCTACAAGAAGACCTCCACACACAAGGTATCATCCCTGTCCAACAACACCCTAGATCCAGTCATAGCTGCTCAGTTAAGGGAGAAGGACAGGGAGAATGAGAAACTAAGAGACCTTCTTCAGAAACAACAGGAAGTTATGGAGACCGAACATACCGTAGCTGCTATGGGAGGTGGTAAACCAAAACCCACCTACCACAAACAAGCAGCTGCACCTACACATCAGTCTCCACCAACTGACTTCGCGTTACCACCTAACTATAGGGGGAGGAGGGAGGACTTCGACATCAACTACGTTGACAACATCAGGAAGGCACGCTCAATGGGCCTCATCCCTCCCACCCATCGATTTAAAGGGGGACCCAAAGACATCATAACCCTTCTTCAAACGGGTTCCCTACCTCCACATCACTTCAAACTCATCCAGAGCCAACAACAACAACAAAGGTGGCAGCCACAACAGCAATCATGGCAGCCACCACAACAACAACAACAATGGCCACAACAACAACAACAACAACAATGGCCACAACAACAACAACAACTTCAACTTCAACCAACGCCACAAAACCCCACTCCACAGTACACCATGGCACAGCTCGTCAGCATGATGAACGACCTCACCAAGACGACGAGAAACTAGATTGTCATCCTATGGATAGGCCTCATCAGGATGACAAAACAGTCCCCAACACAGAAGACACAGCATCGCCCATCAAAACCATGCCACATGACCCACAGACAATCCACAATGCTGCACCAGTGCGCGGGAAACCTGCCGACGTCCAAGCTACTCTGGAAGTCGTCCCCCCACCACTCCCCGACCTACACATGGAAGAAGGTGAGCAGAGTGTTTTGTTTATCAACATGGTCAATGGCAATATAGATCTACAATTCAGAGATACCAACATCCCCAGTCTAGTAGACACAGGAGCCACCGTCTCTTGCATGAGAGAGGGTCTAGCCTCCACTCTATCGAAACTAGTTCCTCATGAGTTTTCACGAATCAGGTCCAAAGTTTATCTTGCCGATGGAGCATTGTGTCACATCAAAAGACCTATCAAAATCAAATTCAAAATTCAAGGCAAAACATTCAGTCATCAATTTGCAATTCTTCCAAATTGTTCCTCACCAATCATATTGGGAACAGATTTTCTATCAAAAACTAAAAGCAAAATCAATTACTCCACTGACCCAACTCCAAAATCTCAACCAATCAGGGCAGTGAGAGCCATTTCGATACCTCCATTTTCCGAAATGGCCATAACAGGCCAAGTCACATGCTACCACTCAGTCAGTCAAATCAATGGTATAACAGACAATTTTGACAGATCAGACAAACTTCCAAATTACATCGTACAACGTTCAGTCGTGACACCTGACCAAAGAGACAGACACCCACTGATATTATTGAATATCACATCTAGAATCTGTAAAATCCAGAAGGGTGAAATCGTAGCCTTATATACAAAAACGGACATAGACAAAGAAAATCATATATTATCGACAGGCTACGAGGACACACAACCCGAGGAGACAGACATAGACATAGACATAGACAACAACTCCACTATCAGTGACAGTGCATCATCAACAGGGTCAGACAAAACATTCTATGTACCAACACCAACATACTCAGAGTATTCTGACTCTGACATGGATCAATCCATGTCAGACGACGACGATCATATAAATATGGTACAAGAGACATGTCACGATGAACAAGACATAGACAAAGACATGTACATAGGGAAGGACATAGACATAGAACCAGAAAAAGAAAAATCACACATCTTCCAAAAACCAGAATGCCTCACAGAAGATCAATTTTCAACATTTTGCCAATTAATAGAAGAATACGACGACATATTCGTGGGAAAAGACAACATGATTGGAAGAACCCATCTGTACACCCATAAAATCAACCTGATCCCAGACGCCAAACCCTTACAGTTCTACCCATTCAGAATGGCCCCGCACAAAGCTGAACGACTTGAAATTGAATGTCAGAAGCTGGTAAAGCAGGACATTCTGGAGGAAACCAATACGGGTCCCTGGTCATCCAGAAGTTTTCTTGTAGAGAAAAAGAACGGGCAGGGTTACAGATTAGTGACAGATCTAAGATATGTGAATTCCCAATCCATCAACCAAGCACTTACATCACCACGAGCAGACGACAGCCTAGAAATGATTGGTGAGATGCGACCTGCCGTGTTCTCTAAAATGGATGCCCAACAAGGGTACTTCCAGATACCAATTAGAGAGGACGACAGGGACATCACAGCCTTTCTCACTAGGACCAAGAAATATAGATACAAGACCATGCCCATGGGACTCGCCAGCAGTGCTCAGGCTTTCCAAGCTGTAGTCAACTTGATCCTACAGAACCTGCAGTACAAATGTGCAATCCCATACTTAGACGACATCTTGTGTTTATCACCTACCATAGACCAACATTTCATTGATTTAAGAAACATATTCGAAGCACTAAGAAATGGCAAACTGAAGCTGAAGAAAACCAAGTGCGAATTCTTCCTAGAGGAACTAGACTTCCTAGGAATGAAAGTCACCACTGACGGTATCAAACCATACCCAGACAAAGTCCACAAGATCCAGACATTCCCCACACCGAAGACCACAAAAGAGGTGCGGTCATTCACTGGACTCGCCCAATTCTATAGGAAATTCATCAAAGGGTTCAGTGAAATTGGTCGACCTCTATTCAACCTACTCAAAAATGGGAACAAATTTGTTTGGACAAAAGAATGTGAGACTGCATTTCAGACCCTGAAGGACTCTATATGCAATGACGTCATCTTGCTGTACCCAGACTACAACAAACAGTTCCATCTTACAACAGATGCATCTGGTACAGCCCTGGGAGCTACCCTTTCCCAGGAGAAAGACGGCGTTCTACGACCAGTAGCCTTTGCGGGCAGAGCACTCCATGACCATGAAAGGAATTATGGTGCCACCCAAAGAGAACTACTGGGAGTAGTATTTGCAATAGAGTACTTCAGACACTACCTAGAAGGAAGACCATTCGAGTTATATACTGACCACCAAGCCCTCATCCACATGTTGACCAAATCAGATAACAAAAACATGTGGGCAAGGTGGGCACTCAAAATTCAACAATTTCAATTCAATATCAGACATATCAGAGGCAAATTAAATATACCATCAGACGTTATGTCAAGACGAGACTACCCACTAGACAAGACTCCAATGACAGATCCTCCACCAAAACCCAAAGCCATAAGGGTGCAACATAGAATTATGTTTGAGGATGACATACACACACAGAAATTCAAAGAAGACGAACCACCATTGACACTTCCAAAACGACTACCCAAATCAATCCTGAAGAGAAACTCCACCCATCACTTCTATTGTGAATGTATGGAGGAAAACACAGAAGACATAGAAGAAGTAAAACGATTTACCCCCAACCTCAGAACAAATCCCGACATCCCAAGTACCAAATTACATCATTTTGGGCTTCCACAAACAGAATACAAGGGATTGTTAGCAGCCATAGTGGCCTCAGTACAACAGGAAGTGGATTCAGCTGCACGACCGGTCCCAGGCCACGCCCCACAGCAGCTAACAGTACCCTCTACATCCCTAGAAGCCCTATCAACATTCATAGAAGAAACCCAGACAGAAAATATAGAGCAGGTTGCGGCGACCCGACCGGTCCCAGGCCACACCCCGGCACCGCAACCTAAGAAAACCACAGATAATCCAAAACCAAAGAAGAAAAATGAGAAGCCTAGAAGAGATGCCACAGACATGGCAAAACACTTGGCCAATCAGACTAATCATCTGATTGAAATGATAGAAAGCCTCTCCGACCCACAGATCTCCATACTCAACCTCAAAAGAGAACAAAGATACAATTTACATACGAAAGCTATCATCATGTATTTAGAGAACGGACAGGTGCCCAATGACAAAAACAAGAAGGAGACGGAGCAATTTATCAGAATAGCTGATGATCACATCATGCTGAATGATATCTTGGTCCATATCAACACGGTACTATGGAAGAAACACAAGGAATTCTCATTCCAACCCGTCATCCCAGATGACATGAGACTTCCCATCTTGAAGCTTTTTCACGACCTCCCAATGGCAGGACACGCTGGCGCACAAAGAATGCTGTCGACCATGCTTCCCAAAGTATATTGGAAAAGCATGGCGGCCGACGTCCAGAAATTCACAGCGACCTGCCACGTCTGTTTGAAAGCCAAAAAGATGAACCTAACCAACAACCTGCCAATGACGGCCCATAGTACCCCTTCTTACCCATTCCAGTTTGTTCACATAGATGCCATAGGCCCACTACCACCAACACCAGGAAAGAATGTATACATTCAGGTAGTGGTCGACAGGTTCTCTAAATTCTGCATAGCTTACCCTACTACATCATTGGACGCGGAAACAACTACCGCAGAATTCATAGAGAAGGTTGTTCTGGCCGAGGGTATACCAACATACCTCCAGTCAGACAATGGAACGTCATATAAAAACTCAAAATTCAGAAATATGACATCTTCCCTCAACATAAAACATGTCTTCAGCTCGGCCTATAGACCAAAATCGAACGGCCAGGCTGAAAGATATGTGAAGACGCTGTCTGAAGGCATACGGGCCTACTGTGAGGAACACCAGGACACATGGGATGTATTCCTACCACACCTTGTGTTCTCTATCAACAACACAGAGTCCGCCACCACTGCCTTCACACCGTTCTTCATTATGAAGGGAAGGAACCCAAACACCATAATAGACATCAAACTCAACCAGGAAGAAGAGAAAAGTCTAAATCTCCACATCATTGACAAATTAAAGAAAATAGACTACACATACAACCAGGTCATTGAAAACATCGAAAAGAGGACAGAACAAATGAGACAACAACACGACAAAAAGGCAAAACCTACAAAGGTACAGAAAGAATCACTAGTGTATGTCAAGGTACCCCGACTGATGGATAGAACAAAATGTTTGAAACTTCAGAAGGTGTACTCTGGTCCATACATAGTGTGCAAATTCGTCTCAAAAACATCTGTCCTCCTCAAATCCGTCATCACAATGAAAACAATGAAAAACCCAGTCCATGTAGACAGACTAAAACTCGTACGTCACGTGAGAAACAATGACTTCATACACAGACTCATTGACCCGAACGAAGACCTCATAACCAAACTATGGAAGAAAGACGGAGATTCATATAAAGCGAGACCAGCGCTTCTACAAACCAAAAATATATATAAAGCAAAGCCGGCCCACTCCAAGGTCAAGAGGAGGACACCGGTGGGACTAAAACCATAATATAAACTATATAATATATAAGAGGAAAAGAGTTATCACCTATATTACATAACAACAAAAAGCTCACTATATTATCCCTACTATCACAAAGAGACACCAACTGTCATATATTATCAACTTTACTATCAAAAAGGATCAACACAGACTACTACAACGACTACTATTATCACTATTACTATTATAATGATTCAGAAGAATCACGACTGACACACCGATCATCAGAAAGAAATACTGGAAATACAGTATTTATCATCAAAAAGCGCACAAGCTTCATCAACTATTATTATTATAACTTATAATCCATCGATACCCATTTCACCACACAAGTAAGTGGCAGGGCGACTCCATATTATTGCTGCTCCTTTAACAAACTGACACTTCAAATAGAACTATTATCAACATGTCAAAATCCGACATGAAAGGACAGTTTGCGCACTCTTATTAGCCCCCCCCCATAGACCAGTGGAAAAACATTGTATGCGGGTGGCCACCCACATGCATTGCAGGTGTCAACAACACCAGGAGAATGACCGCAATCTGAGCCCTGGATGGCGCCACCACTGGAGCGCGCAAACAAAAGCTCCACTTATGGGAGTGTGATAACGACCAACATGGCAGGGTGACATAGCCACCACCCTGTACCCAGACCAAAGGGTATAAGTTCCCACACATCCCCCCATCTTTCCACAGTCACCCAGTGACCACACCCCTACACACATCGATTCAGTCAGGAGCAGCCCACAGTTAATTTGGTAGATCCCCGCCAGTACTGCGCACTTACACTCATCCTTCACCAACTATCGACTATCAACTATTACTACTACAAACGATCGACTACTACTATTATTACTATTTTTTTTTTTTTTGGTTATGTACCCATAACGGTTTATTGTCATGATATTAAGTACATATTTTGTTCCAGACTCCGTGAGCCGCTTCCAGGTAACATGCAATACAAAGTAATGATGGTTACACAGAGAGGCCGTACGTGCCCAGTTTCGCTGCAAGCAGTCTCTAACAACAGGTATGGTTATTTATACATGGAAATGTCATTATACAGATGAGTATGGACCGAAGGCTATCCCGAGGGAAGTCAGATATCACAGACAGTTAATCAGTTTATATCCTGGGCGCGGGATAAGTATCACAGAAAATATCACAGATAATATGAGCTCATATATAAGTAGTCTTATACAGGTGGTATAAGACTTAGCAAGTTTTCTTCCTTCTTTTCGGTTTCTTGATGTATGTGCCCAGGAATTTCTTTAGATTTAACTTAAAGCTAGTTCTGTTATCACAGGTTTGTATGTGAGGAGGTAATTTATTCCACTCACGAGCTCCTCTGTAGAAGGGGCTGCGCTTATAAAATTCAGTTTTTGGCCTTCTCAGAGAGAAGGTCGGGAGAGAGTCGTTTCTAGTTCTAGGATTAGGGTTTTTTTCGAGCTTTTTTGACCTATGGTAGAATTGAGAGGTGAGCATTTCTTTTCTACGGAGAGGGGGCAATGGAGTAGTACAGTCCTCATGGAGCTTAATGATCGGGTTTCCTCTTATCTGGCGTTTTAGACAAACCCGAAGACACCTGTTCTGAATTCTCCCAATCTTTGCTTGCCATTTCTGGCAACCCGAGTCAAGGAGAAAGGAGCAATAATCAAACTTGGGTAGTATGGTTTGCTTGAAAATAATTATAGCAGTTGAGACTGAAATACTGCATCTCACTTTACCCAGTTTGAAGCACAGAAAATTTGTGGCATCCCTCATATATTTTGCATGTTGCTCAAAAGTTAGAGATCTGTCGATGGTTGCACCTAAGTAGGTGAAAGACTTGACTAAAGTAATAGGTTGCGAGTTGATAGTGGGCACAGAGGGTGGACATCTATGAAATTGACTAGCAGCGCAATACCATGCAAATTTGGTCTTGTTTGGGTTGATTGTGAGACCTTTTGTCTCACAAGCGTGAGTGAGCAGGTCTAGATCTATTTGTAACAGTTCAAGTGCTTTTACAGGGTCTTTATGAGAGGAGTATAATACAATGTCATCGGCGTATACCTTGATTTGTGAGTGCAAGGGGGACGAGATAATCTCATTTATAAAGAAAATAAACAAGGCTGGGCCGAGGACCGAACCTTGTGGAACGCCGTACGATACATTTTTGACATCAGAGAAGTTTCCATCAATCTTAACCCTTTGTTTCCTGTTCCCCAAATAAGAGGCAAACCAATCCAACATATTTCTAGGAAACCCTACTTCTTTCAGCAGATTCATGAGCTGGATATGATTTATCGAATCGAATGCCTTAGAAATATCGATATAACATGTAGCCACAAACTCTGATTTATCCCTACTCAAAAAAAGATCTTCCGTTAAATCTAACACAGCATCAGATGTTCCCATGTTAGCGCGGAAACCATATTGTTTGGGAGAGAGCAGGTCATTAGATTCAATCGTAGACATAAAATAACTTTTAACTAATTTTTCTAGTATTTTACTGGGGAGGGGGAGAATAGAGATAGGTCTCAAATTCGTAACATTATGCAAATCCCCTGTCTTGGGTATTGGAGTAACATCAGCTCTAGCCCAGTTTACTGGGAAGGAACCTTGCTGTACAGATAGATTGTACAGATGTGTCATGTGAGGTACAAGGAGAAGTAGAGCGTCTTTTAAAACCCGAGCCGAGATATCTTGAATACCTGAAGACTTACAGATATCTATGTCCTTAAATAAATCCCCTACCATATCCTCTGTGAAAGTAGGAGGGGAGGGGAGAGTACCTTCATAATCCTGCTCCATTTCAGACAACACTTCAGGAGGAAGATTCAACTTGTTATACAGATTTTCACCAACATCACAAAAGAAATCATTAAAATAATTTGCCGGATCCTGTATTATTTCTCCAGTTTTTTGATCATGTAATACCGGTACAGTACAAGATTTAGGCCCTTTAATTAATTTATTAATTTCAGCCCAGAATTTACGAGGATTTCCGTCACAATTTTCGAGCTTATTTGTGATATATTTATGATGAGCAGTTTTTGTCATTTTAGTGATATCCAGTCGGAGCTTTCTGGCCTGGAGGAAGTCATCAAACCTATGGTACGTGCGAAATTTGTGCATCATATCATTTCTTTCTTTAATTCTTTCAAGAATTTCTGCATCCATCCACACCTTGCCATAATCCTTAACCACAAACGATTTCAAGGGGCAAGTTGAGTCAAGATATTCATTTATCACGTCTTCTATCTCAGACCACATTTCATCAACATTTTCAGATTTGAAAAATTGATCCCAATCTTTGGTTTTGAGTTTTTCCTCCAGATCAGACTTAACATATTTAGAGTAGGATCTTCCAAAGATTTCCACCTTCTTAAAACCCTCTCTACCTTTTTTTCTTACAGCTGTGAGAGGGAGATGATCACTGATAAAGGCGTTTTCTACCCTTGAGGCAGCTACATAATTCGAGTTCGTAAAGATGTTGTCGATACAAGTACCGGTACCACCTTTCGGGTTGGGACGAGTAACTTCTTGGAAAAGCCACATCAATTGAAAGTCTCTACAAAAATCCTTCAGTGCCATCGTATCAACATGATCAGCATCCAAGAAGTTTACATTGAAATCGCCAAGGATCCATATCTCTCCTTTTGATTTACGAATTGCGTTTGTGAGATGTTTTATAAAGTTATCTACATCACCTCGCGGAGGCTTATACACATTAAATATTGTCATGGCTTTGTTGTTCGGCACAGTGACATTAATTGCAAGACACTCTATGTCAGGCGATATGACACAGAACTCATTTATCCTAGAGGAGTGAGAGAAATATTTATTGGATAAATAAGTTATGAGCCCACCACCTGCTCTATCTGGCCTATCGATTCTATGAAAATTTTTCTGAGGCCATGATAGAAGAGCAGCGTCATACATGTCGGTCAACCAAGATTCTGAGAAAGTTATTATTTCAAATTCATTGAAAGTATGTTTGAGTTCCTTAAATTTAGGGTGCATGCTTCTACAGTTCAGGTGAACAAAATTAATCCCTTTGGCATGTGAGACCGGGGCAAGTTTTAGAGTAGTCATATTGTAAATTTTACACAGTTACCGGTATATGCTGAGCAGAGTTGAGTTATGTTATATTATTGATTGAGTAGGTAATATAGTATTTATAGAAATGAACACCAGGAGGAATATGAAGTGAACTTTTTAATAAACTCTTTAACACAATTTGTATTACAATTTATGATTTCAATCTTCAATCAGTTTAAGTGACTGCCACAATACGAGCAGGAGGAACTGCTTAAAAGCGCAGTATGAAATCAGAACGATGATCGTAACAACTAACATACAGTTTTTACAGTAAACCAGACCAAATAATCTGATAGATGAACGCTGTTTTAACACCAATATGAACTCCTTAATCTTTAGTAGTTGGCACAGTTATAACTGTTCTGAAACCAACTTGAAACCCTACAGAAAACAGGCTTTATTAAAAAGGGTTCTGTTTTGTGTATCAAATCCCAACAACTCGGGAATCATGAGGTATACACTCTACCTCCTATTAATCATCACACACATCATTTACACGGCAGCACAACCAATAGTGAGGCAAAATATCGGCCTCATCTATGAACAGCTGCCGGGACAAATCATCACCGGTCATGACCTACACAAGGTCATACTGGCCATCCCCTACAACATCCCAATGGCTCCTCGTCCGAAGCCACTCATCTACAACACCATCAGGACTCTTCAACTGACTTCACTAGGACCCCATGACAGCCATGACGCCAAGATGTTACAACAAGCTGCTGACCTCGACCGACTACTACAAAACGTAGATATTAACATTATTAAGACTTTAAAGAACATTGCACACTTCCTCTCGGATCCTATTACTAACAGGCCAAAGAGAGCTATCCTAGGATTCTTAGGGGAGCTTTTTAAATCAATCTTTGGCCTGGCAACCACTAGAGACATGGATTCTATCATCAACGTCATACATCATCTAGATGCTAAAATTGGTACACTGGCCGACGTCAATGTTAAAACTGCACAAGGATTACATGACGTCACCCAGCAACACCAGCAGTTTCTAGACACTTATATAAGCAACAGGACGTTGTACAGGAATCCCTACTTAATATTACAGAATCCATAGACTCGTGGTCTGATGATTTCTCCACAACCCTAACCTCCATCCAAGCCGACCAGGATCGTAGGATTACCCAGTCAGCCATCATATCGGCTCAGGTAATTGTCCTAATGACCAGGATCGCCTACCAACAAGGGTTATACAAGGTGGAAAATTCTCTCAGATTACTGTCCACTGGAATATTAGCACCGGATATGATTCAACCCACAGAACTAGCACTCAAGCTAGCCACCTTAGACACACAACTCAAAATTAGGAACCCAGGATCCGAGGTAACCATTATTGACACCGCATATTACTATTCACAACCAGTAGCACTATACACCTATTCCAAAACTCACTTATACATTCATATTAATGTTATCATTTCTGCCACAGACGCAGCATTTAACTTATATCAAGTAATTACAACTCATGTCCCCATTAACACCGAAAATACGACAAGTTCTGGATCTACCCTATTACACACTGACAAAACTTTCCTCGCTGTCAACGAGGCAGAGACATTGTACTTAGAGATGACAAACGCAGATTTGCTTACGTGCCAAGGCTCGATACTGAAAGTATGCGCTAGGACCATGCCTAGAATACGCAGTGACCAACCAACCTGCCTCATGGCGGCCTTTAAAGGTAACCAGGCAGACATAGCCAGACTCTGCACATTTCAAGTACACCCTCTGAGACCCATACAAACCCGTGCTATAGCTATTGGTAAAGATAAATATTTAGTAACTACTAACAAGGAGTACTACCACGTCATCTGTCAGCACATGACACCAACTACTAAGAAAGCTTCGGCCTACGCAGTTATTGGTGTCCCATGTATGTGCCACTTACAGTTTGACTCATTGTACCTCCCAAACACCAAAATTCCTTGTAATGAATCTTCTTCAACACATTTTCTAATGCACGCGGCCAATACACCCATATTACTCGCACTCACAAACAATCTGAACATCACAGCATCATCACTACACCACGACCCAATACACATACCACATCTACATACACAAGCCATCATAAAATCTATGACAAACATCAGCAAGTTATCATCAGACATTACATTGGACCTGGAACCCTTCACCAGGAATATCCTAATAGAGGCCACCAACGCAGCAGACATCTTAGACCGACCCATCCAGGACACACCCATACGAGAGAACATAGCTAGCTTCTTCGCTAGCCCTATATGGAACTATATAGTACCAGTCACTTGCATTCTAAACGCCGTAGGATTCTTCTACTTATTATATGTATCCAAAGGAAAAGCACTGTTCGCGACCATCCCGACCGTTAGTGCTCGACCCAACAACATTTCTTGGAAATTTATTAACCCCATCCCGCAGAGTGAAACCAAAGAAAATCACACTATCAATCTAGATCAATACGTTGATGCCCATAACATTTTTACCCTAATATTTGTAGCATTAATCGTATACGCTGTTATCAAAACCATCTTCAAGTGTAAAAACAAGATTACACGCCACTTTGGAATGACAAACTCTGGACACAAAACCAATCCTACTATTACGCTCAAAATTTACCAAGGACACGTCAATCACACCATCCCACTGCTATCCCTACCATACGAACGTGACTCTATTGTTAATGATTTCATACCAACCCTGACGGCCATCTCAGCCCTGTCATGCCCATACCCACGCATAAACATGACATGGAACGGCCCCATATCATTTAACATCAACGGAAAACAGAAGTCATACTATCTCCCCAACCACGTCATACTACCCCTAGCGGCACGGTTTTCTATCATACCGGCCCTGAAAGACGACACCACCACCACAGGATTAACCCTTAAGACTATGGAAATGACTACATCCCTACATCCGACTGAAACCCAAGACAACATCGACATTGACCCCGACAGTGACAACACTACGTCACTTATCAAAAACCCAAAAGACATGACAACTACCGAACTACTGACAGCCATTGTTATGAAAAAGAGTGAGACAGGAAATGAAACATAAAAATTTAGTATAGAAGGTGATAACTCAGAACGAACTTCCTCCATTGCCCCTCGACATTGAGAATGAATATCACATAGATCAAGTATTGCCAAAGATCATTACATAAACAAAATACACTGCTCAAAACCTATTGTGATACATGTACTATTATACCATACTAAGTATTACACACGGCCTATGTAAACGCTTAGTACATCTATATTATTATTGAAATGAATTTCTTACAGCCTCCTATCGTATGAATTGATTGTATTATAGACTAGGACGGAAGCGCGACATATAGAATCAGTACGTCAAATTACACTTACCACTGCACCACGACTTGTATTATGTAAATAATTGGTAAGGTTAAAAGCTTCCAAAATGTTAATCATATAAATAGAACGGAAGCGAGACATATAGTACCAGTACGTTACCATAGAAATATTATTATTACCACTGCATAACATGTATGTATAAAACACTGTACTACCTAGAAAATGTGATTAAGAACCTAGTCATAGTCAAATGTATAAGATAGATAGATACAAAAATCATAAAATACAAAAAAAATACTTTGGAAGCGTGACATAACTCTTCCTCTACTACTTCGCGGCCTGCACGAGGGCGTGCAGGAGTTGTATTGGGGGGTGCTGTCACGCCACAAAACCCCTTATTATACCTTCATCAATTGTATTACGTCATATTACGTCATATTACGTCATAATTATGATTTATGATTATTAATATTCATATTTATTATTATTTGTAATACGTACGATACTTTATACATATTTTCAATCCATATGTCCACCAAAGTACACCTAGACGTCAGACATACCCATTTCTCACTAAGCCAAGCCAAACTAACCCCCATGCATAACTAATCCATAGATCACAAGCAGACCCTTATCCCAGGGACAATAGGTAACGGTCAGCCCCTCCACAAGGCACCGACCAGTCACCTATACACAAAACAAATGAACTATATGTTGACCCCAAGGATTAACTGTCAACACATAAAACAATGCTATAAAGCTGGACACCCTTAATCAGTGTGGCACCGCCAAAGCCACTTGAGCCGGCTGGAGACCACCTGGAGGCAGGCGACAAAGCCCCCATGTGTGCATGCTACTTATTATGTAATCCATTACCCATAATGCACTGGACCCAGGCTCCCCACCCGCGGTCCAGCGCACACCACATGTTAAAGCCATGAATATATAATTATCCAATCAAAAGTCAAATGTATATTATCCAATGAAAACCACTGTTACATCTACTTCCGGTCACATGGGCACCCCCTCCACCTGCCGGGCACCTGTACTTATACCCCGGTCAGATGGAGGAGGAAATCACTTATCATCTTGCAACCATCAGTAACTTATATACTGAGCCCTAGTGACTGGTACTCTGATATTAATATTATTATTAATAAAAGATACCAAGTATTGAAACTGACGTCTCACCTCATCTTTACGCCCTCATTGATGTGGAAGGGTTTTCCCTAGCCACAATTGCTCTATTTATGTTCATTGATATTGTAAGATTTACTGAATCAAATCCTTTTTATATTGTTTTCTAAAATATCATCTACCAAAGTACTGATTGAGTCTAGAGTTGATTTACCTTTTGGTACCCACGTTGATTTTTTGACAAAATAGAATTTAAATCTATATTATAGGAGATAGCAGTATGTATCAATCTCTCCAGGCACAGATAAATCACTTCTAATGTTGGACACGTTGGTTCCCTTAGGTAGAGGGGGGGGAGGGTCACCGTAGCAATCTTCCATGAATCAGGAATAGTAGAAGTAGAATCACACAGTTTTACGATCCTTTTAAACCTTGATGGATTCCTGAAAACGCAATCCTTAGATAGACTAATAGGGAGATATTCTATAGCGGATGACTTGGATTTGTCAATTTCCTATACACATTTAACAAATATCGTCATTAGTGAAATCTGCATCGGCCATGTCCACATTACCCTGCCTTAACCGCAATTCTGAAAGTGGCTGTAAATGAGAAACTCATGGCTAGGCCAGCTCATGCTTTAGGTTTTTATCTTCATGGATGGAGATGGCACCAGATACTAAGACTGTTGAGACAAACATACAAGGGTAGTGCGATCAGTTCCTGTAAATTTATCTGAGTGTTGGCAATTCTCTCTAAAGACCAGTGGAATCCAGAGAAATGCAGACTTTCACTTGATATGGGATGTGTATAGTCTACATCAGTCTAAAACGTTGATGGCAGACGACAACCCTGAAACATTGAACTAATTAGCTGGGTAGGGGGAAGAAAAGGTTTGTACAATCAGTCACGTATGCTGCATGTGCCTTTGTATACAGATCATGCAGCTATATCATCATGAATTCTTTTTGAATATAATTGTATTGTATTTTATATTGTACTATCTCAGAAAAGAAAGAATTTACATGTGCAGATGTGTCGTCATTTTTGAGTACAGGGTTACCTTGATTATCTTGAAACTAATTGACTTTGTGCCACCCTTTTTTGAGGGAATAACATGTCATAAAATTGACCAATTTCTTTAGAATCGTTAAAATGAGCCTCTGTTTAGTTTTTGCAGTATCTATTTCTAGCTTTATCCACTTCTTCGTTAACTGTGTTTCTATGCCATATGCAGGTAATAGTAGATTTGGAATTACGAGCCTTTGATAACAAATTATTCCTATCATTAACCCTTTAGCTACTGACTCAGAAATTCACCCAAATCCTTGACTATGGGCATTTCCAATTGCTATTGCTACAAACAACAGGGGATTTCAACATCATATCATATAAGGCCAAAATCTACCATGGTGATGGTAAAATGTGAATAAAGAATGTGGGCTGAAAGAAATATAATTATCTTATCTATAATCTGTGGAAAAAAAAAGATAATTGGAATTATTTTTCTCCCAGAAAAAGATATTTTAGTATTTTTTTAAAAGATGCCAAATGTCATCACCCGTATTTGGGTGGATGATGCCAATTGGGATCACGCGTATTTTGGTGGGTGATGCCAATTCGCTCAATCATGCAGTGACTCATCCAAGGATCAAGTTCATCTACTACCCTGAAATCACTAACCGGACATTGTATATCTAGCATCCGCTTCAGCATGTCTTTCTGCTGGATCATTATCTATGAAAATAGTTCCAATAACATACCTCGAGATGAATTAAATAGTTTGTAAATCAAAATTTCTATAAGGTTCTACTAGAGGTGGTAGTGACACTATTTACTAACTATCAAGCGTATTTTCATTAAAGTCACTAATCTGAAAAAATATCATACATGTCACGTTGTCCTATTTGTAACATTAGTGCTCTCATTGTGTCCCAGAAGTAAGCTTGCACTCTGGACACTGGGTGGACGATAAACAGTACATGGTAATGACTTTTTAATACCCTTAATAGATAACAACCGTTGCACTTCTATGCCAGCGTTACATTTATTAAACCTGTCAAACTGGTCAACAGTTAAAGACATATTTTCACTGACATGTGCACATAAGCCTTCTCCTTTATAAATGCTGACATGTTAAAGTACATGGGATAACGCGGACTTACAAGCAGTGATCACAGGTGCGCTTAAAACACGATTATTGTCTGAAATTTTACAAATGTCGCTATCTACAACTCTAAGTTTACGGGATCACATTTACAGTGTGGGTTGATTTAATGCGATACTTCATAATATACATGTATCAACAGAATGAAATTGTGAACCTATTTTGATTGTGTGAAACATATCATATCAATATTACGTTATAGTATACACGTTGTGCAGAGATAGGACGTTTTGCGGGGATATAAAATGAAACAAATGAAACATTATTACAAAATGCACCATACATCCATATAACAGGATATCATAATCCTATAGTGGCATTGGGAGTTAATTCAAATTATGTTGGGTTAGGGGATAGGGACAATTTAATGGGGGATGGAGATGGAGATCGTATTGGAGATAACGAGAGCGATGTCGGGGGCGGAGATACCTGGAGTGGGGCATCCGGTTCATCGAGTGGATGATACCTCATGGTCCAAGGTCTATTTGCTGTCATGATGCACCAACGCAATGCTTTCGGGTAACACTCTCACTGGTGCATCATGCTGACAATTTCGGGGGTATAGACCCTATAGGATCAGAATAATGCACACCACAATGACAAATGACATAACAACGGTGACAATATTATACAAACTATGAACCACTAGTTCTTGTTTAGCGTAGTGAACAATACCGAATACGTTTGGTTAGTAGGCTACATAATTATATGTACACAGAGGCAAATATCAGAGTCACCCAATGTCGCCAATACTACTCTCATACAAGGGTCAGGCACTGCTGGACTATAATAGATGGGTCAAGGGCCATGCTAGTGAGGGTCAGGCTAGGCTGGACATTCAATAACAGGCTGGACCTTGGCAAACTTGCTTGAAAGTCTAGCCATGCTGGATCCTCATGCCATAGTCTGGCAATGCTGGACTCTTGGGAGAGTCTCTATCAGCCTGCAAGAGTCCAGCATTGCCAGACTATGGCATGAGGATCCAGCATGGCCAGACTTTCAAGCAAGTTTGCCAAGGTCCAGCCTGTTATTGAATGTCCAGCCTAGCCTGACCCTCACTAGATCGAATGGCCCTTGACCCATCTATTATAGTCCAGCAGTGCCTGACCCTTGTATGAGAGTAGTATTAGCGACATTGGGTGACTCTGATATTTGCCTCTGTGTACAAGTATTATGTGTGACCTGCGACACAGTTTTTGTGGACTTTTAACATGTTCTTTTTCTTTGATGGCCCAAAGGATATAGTCAATAGGTTGCCTCTCAGATAAATTGACACTTTTTTCAGTCTATGCAATTTAAGGGACTGTTACAGAGGCGTAGGAAGCAAATCGTCATTGGGGGGGCCCAGGGGGGCCCACTCCAACCAACTTTAAGTATCGGCTTTAATGCATGATATATCATATACACACTTATATTGGATTGTATAGAAAGTAGTATTTGAGCCCCCTTTAATTCTGGATTGGGGGCCCAGGCCCCTGTGCCCCCACTTTTCCCTATGCAGGAGAGGTAAGAATTGGAAATTGTGTGTATTATATTACAGGTCTTGACAAACTTTGGGGGGGCCCAAACAAAGTCATATTCAGGCCCCCCCTCCTCAGTGATTGGGGGGGCCCGGGCCCCCCTGGCCCCCCCTTTTCCTACGCCACTGTGTTAAGTAAACTCGACAACGAAACAGATTTGACTCTGAACAAAAATAAAACGATTCAAAGTTAGCTCTACTGTCACGCCACAAAACCCCTTATTATACCTTCATCAATTGTATTACGTCATATTACGTCATATTACGTCATAATTATGATTTATGATTATTAATATTCATATTTATTATTATTTGTAATACGCACAATACTTTATACATATTTTCAACCCATATGCCCATCAAAGTACACCTAGACGTCAGACATACCTTTACTCATTGAGCCAAGCAAACTAGCCCCCACACATAATTAATCCATAGATCACAAACAGACCCTTATCCCATGGACAATAGGTAACCGTCAGCCTGTCCAGACGACAAGGCACCGACTGGTCACCTATACACAAAACAAATGAACTATATGTTGACCCCAAGGATTAACTGTCAACACATAAAACAATGCTATAAAGCTGGACACCCTTAATCAGTGTGGCACCGCCAAAGCCACTTGAGCCGGCTGGAGACCACCTGGAGGCAGGCGACAAAGCCCCCATGTGTGCATGCTACTTATTATGTAATCCATTACCCATAATGCACTGGACCCAGGCTCCCCACCCGCGGTCCAGCGCACACCACATGTTAAAGCCATGAATATATAATTATCCAATCAAATGTCAAATGTATATTATCCAATGAAAACCACTGTTACATCTACTTCCGGTCACATGGGCACCCCCCTCCACCTGCCGGGCACCTGTACTTATACCCCGGTCAGATGGAGGAGGAAATCACTTATCATCTTGCAACCACCGACTTACCATCTATACTGAGCCCTAGTGACTGGTACTCTGATATTAATATTATTATTAATAAAAGATACCAAGTATTGAAACTGACGTCTCACCTCATCTTTACGCCCTCATTGATGTGGAAGGGTTTTCCCTAGCCACAGAGTGGTAGAGAACCGGGCAACCTTCAGCTACCTGCGACCATGAAGAAATTTTTTAATGCAGAGACACCAGTCCCTCAGTGACCTATCATCACGGAGGCACACTAGGAGCCAGGGACCAGCACCAACATCAGGTCTACAACCCACCAGGAGGAAAGGACCAAGCAACAACAAGCACATCACCAAGTCCACCTCCTGCATCTACAAGGACATAGTAAGACATTCTAAAACAACACTTATAGACACTGTACCTATTATACCTATAGACATAGCTACCCCACCCACCTCTCCCATTCGTGTTGAACCCACTGTCAACATGGCCGGAGACGATCAGGTAGAGGTAGAAAGACAACGAGAACTAGACGATAGGATATCAAGAAAATTAGACGAACAACTAGCGGCCCACAAGGCAGAGCTAGAAAGACTTAAAGCCGATCTCGCGGACTATAGAAATGTCAAGTCGATTAGCGACCTGGCTAGCGCCATTTCAAAAGCTAACAAGTACACCATCCGTGAACCAACCAAGTTCTCAAAACCAGACATTAAGATGAGCACCAGAAAGTGGTTCACAGACCTAGAACGTTTTGTTAGACTTAAATACCCTCAAGAAGATCACCCCATCCACGTCACTTGCGCAGTCTATTTAACTGGACCAGCATACGAGTGGTACAGTATGCAGCCCACTAGTATACAGGACGATTACGATCTTATAAAGAAGGGACTCATTCACCACTTCAAGGATGTCGAGAACGACATCAAACTATTGACACTGTCCCCATTTGACCCCACCCTACACACCATGGAAGAATGGCTAAAGGACGCCAACACCCACTTCCAAAACAAGGGGGTGGACATAGAAGCTGCTATCATCCAGGTAGCCACAGTATTAAACGAGGACTATCGAGAGGCGATCAGAGCGGAAAGTCCTACTACATGGGCTTCCCTCTGTAGAGCACTCAGGTGCGCGTACCTCTACAAAAAGACCTCCACACATAAGGTATCATCCCTATCCAGCAACACCCTAGACCCAGTCATAGCTGCTCAGTTAAGGGAGAAGGATAGGGAGAACGAGAAACTAAGAGACCTTCTTCAGAAACAACAGGAAGTTATGGAGACGGAACATACCGTGGCTGCTATGGGGGGTGGTAAACCAAAACCCACCTACCACAAACAACAAGCTGCACCTACACACCAATCTCCACCAACTGACTTCGCGTTACCACCCAACTATAGGGGGAGGAGAGAGGACTTCGACATCAATTACGTCGACAACATCAGGAAGGCACGCTCAATGGGCCTCATTCCTCCCACCCACCGATTTAAAGGGGGACCCAAAGACATTATAACCCTTCTTCAAACGGGTTCCCTACCCCCACATCACTTCAAACTCATCCAGAGCCAACAACAACAACAAAGGTGGCAGCCACAACAGCAATCATGGCAGCCACCACAACAACAACAACAATGGCCACAACAACAACAACAACAACAATGGCCACAACAACAACAACAACTTCAACTTCAACCAACGCCACAAAACCCCACTCCACAGTACACCATGGCACAGCTCGTCAGCATGATGAACGACCTCACCAAGACGACGGGAAACTAGATTGTCATCCTATGGATAGGCCTCATCAGGATGACAAAACAGTCCCCGACACAGAAGACACAGAATCGCCCATCGACACCACGCCGCACGACCCACAGACAATCCACAATGCTGCACCGGTGCGCGGGAAACCTGCCGACGTCCAAGCTACTCTGGAAGTCGTCCCCCCACCACTCCCCGACCTACACATGGAAGAAGGTGAGCAGAGTGTTTTGTTTATCAACATGGTCAATGGCAATATAGATCTACAATTCAGAGATACCAACATCCCCAGTCTAGTAGACACAGGAGCCACCGTCTCTTGCATGAGAGAGGGTCTAGCCTCCACTCTATCGAAACTAGTTCCTCATGAGTTTTCACGAATCAGGTCCAAAGTTTATCTTGCCGATGGAGCATTGTGTCACATCAAAAGAGCTATCAAAATCAAATTCAAAATTCAAGGCAAAACATTCAGTCATCAATTTGCAATTCTTCCAAATTGTTCCTCACCAATCATATTGGGAACAGATTTTCTATCAAAGACTAAAAGCAAAATTAATTACTCCACTGACCCAACTCCAAAATCTCAACCAATCAGGGCAGTGAGAGCCATTTCGATACCTCCATTTTCCGAAATGGCCATAACAGGCCAAGTCACATGCTACCACTCAGTCAGTCAAATCAATGGTATAACAGACAATTTCGACAGATCAGACAAACTTCCAAACTACATCGTACAACGTTCAGTCGTGACACCTGACCAAAGAGACAGACACCCACTGATATTATTGAATATCACATCTAGAATCTGTAAAATCCAGAAGGGTGAAATCGTAGCCTTATATACAAAAACAGACATAGACAAAGAAAATAATATATTATCGACAGGCTACGACGAGACACAACCCGAGGAGACAGACAGAGACATAGACATAGACATAGACAACAACTCTACTATCAGTGACACTGCATCATCAACAGGGTCAGACAAAACATTCTATGTACCAACACCAACATACTCAGAGTATTCTGACTCTGACATGGATCAATCCATGTCAGACGACGAAGATCATATAAATATGGTACAAGAGACAACAGGTCACGACGAACAAGACATAGACAAAGACATGTACATAGGAAAGGACATAGACATAGAACCAGAAAAAGAAAAATCACACGTCTTCCAAAAACCAGACTGCCTTACAGAAGATCAATTCACAACATTTTGCCAGTTAATTGAAGAATACGACGACATATTCGTGGGAAAAGACAACATGATTGGAAGAACCCATCTGTACACCCATAAAATCAACCTGATCCCAGACGCCAAACCCTTACAGTTCTACCCATTCAGAATGGCCCCGCACAAAGCTGAACGACTTGAAATTGAATGTCAGAAGCTGGTAAAGCAGGACATTTTGGAGGAAACCAAAACGGGTCCCTGGTCATCCAGAAGTTTTCTTGTAGAGAAAAAGAACGGGCAGGGTTACAGATTAGTGACAGATCTAAGATATGTAAATTCCCAATCCATCAACCAAGCACTTACATCACCACGAGCAGACGACAGCCTAGAAATGATTGGAGAGATGCGACCTGCCGTGTTCTCTAAAATGGATGCCCAACAAGGGTACTTCCAGATACCAATTAGAGAGGACGACAGGGACATCACAGCCTTTCTCACTAGGACCAAAAAGTATAGATACAAGACCATGCCCATGGGACTCGCCAGCAGTGCTCAGGCTTTCCAAGCTGTAGTCAACTTGATCCTACAGAACCTGCAGTACAAGTGTGCAATCCCATATTTAGACGACATCTTGTGTCTATCACCTACCATAGACCAACATTTCATTAATTTAAGAAACATATTCGAAGCACTAAGAAATGGCAAACTAAAGTTGAAGAAAACCAAGTGCGAATTCTTCCTAGAGGAACTAGACTTCCTAGGAATGAAAGTCACCACAGACGGTATCAAACCATCCCCAGACAAAGTCCACAAGATCCAGACATTCCCCACACCGAAGACCACAAAAGAGGTGCGGTCATTCACTGGACTCGCCCAATTCTATAGAAAATTCATCAAAGGGTTCAGTGAAATTGGTCGACCTCTATTCAACCTACTCAAAAATGGGAACAAATTTGTTTGGACAAAAGAATGTGAGACTGCATTTCAGACCCTGAAGGACTCTATATGCAATGACGTCATCTTGCTGTACCCAGACTACAACAAACAGTTCCATCTTACAACAGATGCATCTGGTACAGCCCTGGGAGCTACTCTTTCCCAGGAGAAAGACGGCGTTCTACGACCAGTAGCCTTTGCGGGCAGAGCACTCCATGACCACGAAAGGAATTATGGTGCCACCCAAAGAGAACTATTGGGAGTAGTATTTGCAATAGAGTACTTCAGACACTACCTAGAAGGAAGACCATTTGAGTTATATACTGACCACCAAGCACTCATCCACATGTTGACAAAATCAGATAACAAAAACATGTGGGCAAGGTGGGCTCTCAAAATTCAACAATTTCAATTTAATATCAGACACATAAGAGGCAAATTAAACATACCATCAGACGTTATGTCAAGACGAGACTACCCACTAGACAAGACACCAATGACAGATCCTCCACCAAAACCCAAAGCCATAAGGGTGCAACATAGAATTATGTTTGAGGATGACATACACACACAGAAATTCAAAGAAGACGAACCACCATTGACGCTACCAAAACGTCTACCCAAAGCAATCCTGAAGAGAAACTCCACCCACCACTTCTATTGTGAATGTATGGAGGAAAACACAGAAGACATAGAAGAAGTAAAACGATTAACTCCCAACCTGAGAGCAAATCCTGACATCCCAAGTACCAAATTACATCATTTTGGGCTTCCACAAACAGAATACAAGGGACTGTTAGCAGCCATAGTGGCCTCAGTACAACAGGAAGTGGATTCAGCTGCACGACCGGTCCCAGGCCACGCCCCACAGCAGCTGACAGTACCCTCTACATCCCTAGAAGCCCTATCAACATTCATAGAAGAAACTCAAACAGAACAAATAGAGCAGGTTGCGGCGACCCGACCGGTCCCAGGCCACACCCCGGCACCGCAACCTAGGAAAACCACAGATAAACCAAAACCAAAGAAGAAAAATGAGAAGCCTAGAAGAGATGCCACAGACATGGCAAAACACTTGGCCAATCAGACTAATCATCTGATTGAAATGATAGAGAGCCTCTCCGACCCACAGATCTCCATACTCAACCTCAAAAGAGAACAAAGATATAATTTACACACGAAAGCTATCATCACGTATTTAGAGAACGGACAGGTACCCAACGACAAAAACAAGAAGGAAACGGAGCAATTTATCAAGATACCTGATGATCACATCATGCTGAATGATATTTTGGTCCATATCAATACGGTACTATGGAAGAAACACAAGGAATTCTCATTCCAACCCGTCATCCCAGAGTACATGAGACTTCCCATCTTGAAGCTTTTTCACGACCTACCAATGGCAGGCCACGCTGGCGCACAAAGAATGCTGTCGACCATGCTTCCCAAAGTATATTGGAAGAGCATGGCGGCCGACGTCCAGAAATTCACAGCGACCTGCCACGTCTGCCTGAAAGCCAAAAAGATGAACCTAACCAACAACCTGCCAATGACAGCCCATAGTACCCCTTCTTACCCATTCCAGTTTGTCCACATAGATGCCATAGGCCCACTACCACCTACACCAGGAAAGAACGTTTACATCCAGGTAGTGGTCGACAGGTTCTCTAAATTCTGCATAGCTTACCCTACTACATCATTGGACGCGGAAACAACTACCGCAGAATTCATAGAGAAGGTTGTTCTGGCCGAGGGTATACCAACATACCTCCAGTCAGACAATGGAACGTCATATAAAAATTCAAAATTCAGAAACATGACATCTTCCCTCAACATAAAACATGTCTTCAGCTCGGCCTATAGACCAAAATCGAACGGCCAGGCTGAAAGATACGTGAAGACGCTGTCTGAAGGCATACGGGCCTACTGTGAGGAACACCAGGACACATGGGATGTATTCCTACCACACCTCGTGTTCTCCATCAACAACACAGAGTCCGCCACCACTGCCTTCACACCGTTCTTCATTATGAAGGGAAGGAATCCAAACACCATAATAGACAACAAACTCAATCAGGAAGAAGAGAAAAGTCTAAATCTCCACATCATTGACAAATTAAAGAAAATAGACTACACATACAACCAGGTCATTGAAAACATCGAAAAGAGGACAGAATAAATGAGACAACAACACGACAAAAAGGCAAAACCTACAAAGGTGCAGAAAGAATCACTAGTGTATGTCAAGGTACCCCGACTGATGGATAGAACAAAATGTTTGAAACTTCAGAAGGTGTACTCTGGTCCATACATAGTGTGCAAATTCGTCTCAAAAACATCTGTCCTCCTCAAATCTGTCATCACAATGAAAACAATGAAAAACCCAGTCCATGTAGACAGACTGAAACTCGTACGTCACGTGAGAAACAATGACTTCATACACAGACTCATTGACCCGAACGACGACCTCATAACCAAACTATGGAAGAAAGACGGAGATTCATATAAAGCGAGACGAGCGCTTCTACAAACCAAAAATATATATAAAGCAAAGCCGGCCCACTCCAAGGTCAAGAGGAGGACACCGGTAGGACTAAAACCATAATATAAACTATAGAATATATAAGAGGAAAAGAGTTATCACCTATATTACATAAACAACAAAAAGCTCACTATATCATCGCTACTATTACAAAGAGACATCAACTGTCATATATTATCAACTTTAATATCAAAAGGATCAACACTGACTACTACGACTACTATTATCACTACTACTATTATAATGATTCACAAAGAATCACGACTTACACACCGATCATCAAAAGAAATACTGGAAATACAGTATTTATCACCATAAAGCGCACAAGCTTCATCAATTATTACTATTATTATTATTATCCATCTATACCCATTTTCACCACACAAGTAAGTGGCAGGGCGACTCCATATTATTGCTGCTCCTTTAACAAACTGACACTTCAAATAGAACTATTATCAACATGTCAAAATCCGACATGAAAGGACAGTTTGCGCACTCTTATTAACCCCCCCCCCCCATAGACCAGTGGAAAAGCCTTGTATGCGGGTGGCCACCCACATGCATTGCAGGTGTCAACAACACCAGGAGGAGGACCGCAATCTGAGCCCTGGATGGCGCCACCACTGGAGCGCGCAAACAAAAGCTCCACTTATGGGAGTGTGATAACGACCAACATGGCAGGGTGACATAGCCACCACCCTGTACCCAGACCAAAGGGTATAAGTTCCCACACATCCCCCCATCTTTCCACAGTCACCCAGTGACCACACCCCTACACACATCGATTCAGTCAGGAGCAGCCCACAGCTAATTTGGTAGATCCCCGCCAGTACTGCGCACTTACACTCATCCTTCACAAACTATCGACTATCAACTATTACTACTACAAACGATCGACAACTACTATTATTACTATCAAATCCCAACAACTCGGGAATCATGAGGTATACACCCTACCTCCTATTAATCATCACACACATCATTTACACGGCAGCACAACCAATAGTAAGGCAAAATATCGGCCTCATCTATGAACAGCTGCCGGGACAAATCATCACCGGTCATGACCTACACGAGGTCATACTGGCCATCCCCTACAACATCCCAATGGCTCCTCGTCCTAAGCCACTCATTTACAACACCATTAGGACTCTTCAACTGACTTCACTAGGACCCCATGTCAGCCATGACGCCAAGATGTTACAACAAGCTGCCGACCTCGACCGACTACTACAAAACGTAGATATTAACATTATTAAGACTTTAAAGAACATTGCACACTTCCTCTCGGATCCTATTACTAACAGGCCAAAGAGAGCTATCCTAGGATTCTTAGGGGAGCTCTTTAAATCAATCTTTGGCCTGGCAACCACTAGAGACATGGATTCTATCATCAACGTCATACATCACCTAGATGCTAGAATTGGTACACTGGCCGACGTCAATGTTAAAACTGCACAAGGATTACATGATGTCACCCAGCAACACCAGCAGTTTCTAGACACTTATATAAAACAACAGGATGTTGTACAGGAATCTCTACTCAATATTACCGAATCCATAGACTCATGGTCTGATGATTTCTCCACAACCCTAACCTCCATCCAAGCCGACCAGGATCGTAGGATTACCCAGTCAGCCATCATATCGGCTCAGGTAATTGTCCTAATGACCAGGATCGCTTACCAACAAGGGTTATACAAGGTGGAAAATTCTCTCAGATTATTGTCCACTGGAATATTAGCACCGGATATGATCCAACCCACAGAACTAGCCCTCAAGCTAGCCACCTTAGACACACAACTCAAAATTAGGAACCCAGGATCCGAGGTAACCATTATTGACACCGCATATTACTATTCACAACCAGTTGCACTATACACCTATTCCAAAACTCACTTATACATTCATATTAACGTTATCATCTCTGCCACAGACGCAGCATTTAACTTATATCAAGTAATTACAACTCATGTCCCCATTAACACCGAAAATACGACAAGTTCTGGATCTACCCTATTACACACTGACAAAACTTTCCTCGCTGTCAACGAGGCAGAGACATTGTACTTAGAGATGACAAACGCAGATCTGCTTACGTGCCAAGGCTCGATACTGAAAGTATGCGCTAGGACCATGCCTAGAATACGCAGCGACCAGCCAACCTGCCTCATGGCGGCCTTTAAAGGTAACCAGGCAGACATAGCCAGACTCTGCACATTTCAAGTACACCCTCTGAGACCGATACAAACCCGTGCTATAGCTATTGGTAAAGATAAATATTTAGTAACTACTAACAGGGAGTACTACCACGTCATCTGTCAGCACATGACACCAACTACTAAGAAAGCTTCGGCCTACGCAGTTATTGGTGTCCCATGTATGTGCCACTTACAGTTTGACTCATTGTACCTCCCAAACACCAAAATTCCTTGTAACGAATCTTCTTCAACACATTTTCTAATGCACGCGGCCAATACACCCATACTACTCGCACTCACAAACAATCTCAACATCACAGCATCATCACTACACCACGATCCAATACACATACCACATCTACATACACAAGCTATCATCAAATCTATGACAAACATCAGCAAGTTGTCATCAGACATTACATTGGACCTGGAACCCTTCACCAGGAATATCCTAATAGAAGCCACCAACGCAGTAGACATCTTAGACCGACCCATCCAGGACACACCCATACGAGAGAACATAGCTAGCTTCTTCGCTAGCCCTGTATGGAACTATATAGTACCAGTCACTTGCATTCTAAACGCCGTAGGATTCTTCTACTTATTATATGTATCCAAAGGAAAAGCACTATTCGCGACTATCCCAACCGTTAGTGGTCGACCCAACAACATTTCTTGGAAATTTATTAACCCCATCCCCCAGAGTGAAACCAAAGAAAACCACACTATCAATCTAGATCAATACGTTGATGCCCATAACATTTTTACACTAATATTTGTAGCTTTAATTATATACGCTGTTATCAAAACCATCTTCAAGTGTAAAAACAAAATTACACGTCACTTTGGAATGACAAACTCTGGACACAAAACCAATCCTACTATTACGCTCAAAATTTACCAAGGACACGTCAATCACACCATCCCACTGCTATCCCTACCCTACGAACGAGACTCTATTGTTAATGATTTCATACCAACCCTGACGGCCATCTCAGCCCTGTCATGCCCATACCCACGCATAAACATGACATGGAACGGCCCCATATCATTCAACATCAACGGAAAACAGAAGTCATACTATCTACCCAACCACGTCATACTACCCCTAGCGGCACGGTTTTCTATCATACCGGCCCTGAAAGACGACACCACCACCACAGGATTAACCCTTAAGACTATCGAAATGACTACATCACTACATCCAACTGAAACCCAAGACAACATTGACATGGACCCCGACAGTGACAATACCACGTCACTTATCAAAAACCCAAAAGACATGACCACTACCGAACTATTGACAGCCATTGTTATGAAAAAGAGTGAGACAGGAAATGAAACATAAAAATTTAATATAGAAGGTGATAACTCAGAACGAACTTCCTCCATTGCCCCTCGACATTGAGAATGAATATCAAAGATCAAGTATTGCCAAAGATCACTGCATAAACAAAATACACTGCTCAAAACCTATTGTTATACATGTACTATCATACCATACTAAGTATTACACATGGCCTATGTAAACACTTAGTAAATCTATATTATTATTGAAATGAATTTCTTACAGCTTCCTATCGTATGAATTGATTGTATTATAGACTAGGACGGAAGCGCGACATATAGAATCAGTACGTCAAATTACACTTACCACTGTACCACGACTTGTATTATGTAAATAATTGGTAAAGGTTAAAAGCTTCCAAAAATGTATAATCATATAAATAGAACGGAAGCGAGACATATAGTACCAGTACGTTACCATAGAAATATTATTATTACCACTGCATAACATGTATGTATAAAACACTGTACTACCTAGAAAATGTGATTAAGAACCTAGTCATAGTCAAATGTATAAGATAGAGAAATGCAAAAATCATAAAATACAAAAAAAAAAATGTTCATACAAATACTTTTGAAGCGTGACATAACTCTTCCTCTACTACTTCGCGGCCTGCACGAGGGCGTGCAGGAGTTGTATTGGGGGGTACTGTCACGCCACAAAACCCCTTATTATACCTTCATCAATTGTATTACGTCATATTACGTCATATTACGTCATAATTATGATTTATGATTATTAATATTCATATTTATTATTATTTGTAATACGCACAATACTTTATACATATTTTCAACCCATATGCCCATCAAAGTACACCTAGACGTCAGACATACCTTTACTCATTGAGCCAAGCAAACTAGCCCCCACACATAATTAATCCATAGATCACAAACAGACCCTTATCCCATGGACAATAGGTAACCGTCAGCCTGTCCAGACGACAAGGCACCGACCGGTCACCTATACACAAAACAAATGAACTATATGTTGACCCCAAGGATTAACTGTCAACACATAAAACAATGCTATAAAGCTGGACACCCTTAATCAGTGTGGCACCGCCAAAGCCACTTGAGCCGGCTGGAGACCACCTGGAGGCAGGCGACAAAGCCCCCATGTGTGCATGCTACTTATTATGTAATCCATTACCCATAATGCACTGGACCCAGGCTCCCCACCCGCGGTCCAGCGCACACCACATGTTAAAGCCATGAATATATAATTATCCAATCAAATGTCAAATGTATATTATCCAATGAAAACCACTGTTACATCTACTTCCGGTCACATGGGCACCCCCTCCACCTGCCGGGCACCTGTACTTATACCCCGGTCAGATGGAGGAGGAAATCACTTATCATCTTGCAACCACCGACTTACCATCTATACTGAGCCCTAGTGACTGGTACTCTGATATTAATATTATTATTAATAAAAGATACCAAGTATTGAAACTGACGTCTCACCTCATCTTTACGCCCTCATTGATGTGGAAGGGTTTTCCCTAGCCACACTATTAACCACTATAAACATTCCATACAGACATGGGTCCTATACCATCACAGCTATGCGGTGACACCGTGTGTAATGTTGACGACCCGATATAGTGTCTCACCTGGCAGCAAAGAGCGTAGAGGTGTAGAATGGATGCGCCACCTGGTGTCGTGTCGGGAACCACGCCGAGCGCGTCCACCTGGCGGCCGGACCTGTACTAAGGTGTCACAGGTGGCGCCCCCTAGCTCACCTTACATCTCACACATGCGTATAGGTACTTTACGGCAATGGGTGGGAGTGGTCCATGCCCCCACACACACGGTCTCTGATCCAACTGCCCCCGACACTTAACTTCATATAGACTAGGGAGCTCCATGCCCACTGATTGCTACTCTGCTGTGCACTCTTTCAGCCATATATAGCAGTGCCATTTGGCATTGGCAGATAGTGTAAAAGCGAAAGCACCCACAGTGGCGTCATGTTCCGTCGCTAATGCTCACCTCTACTGAACTGCTATGGATTGTTTCCTACCTTGACTGCAACGAAATCATTTAATGATTTTCACGTTTCCCCAAAAGCCTACACCACGGCTGAAGCCGTTTGCTCATCACCTAAATGGCAGACTGTGACGATCCTGAGAGCGTCCCCTCGCGGAGTGATACAGAACGAACGGAACAATGCCAAGATGCACCACCAGACAGCTCCACGGCCGAACAGGCGGGAGGCATGGAGCTGCAGCCACGGGAGGAAGCCTCCGGGAGCGCTTCTGTGGACTCCGAGTTCCCCGATGCTACACCAGGGGGCGAGACTGGCGCAGAGACGCCGCCACACTCCGCCGACACCCCCACCAACGACAAACGTGCCGGAAGTACGTCCCCGGACGTACTCGCTGACGTTACGGCAACACCATCCCCATCTCCTCCCCCTCCTGATGACGCACTTGACGTTTGCACTCAGGACTCTGGGTCAGAACTACCGGAAGCGGTTGTTGTACAGGAAGTGCCGCCATTGAAGGCAGCCCCGGCAGCCTCCAGGCGCGCCTCCAGGTTGTCCAAGAGCAGTAACTATGAACACAAGCTGCCAGCGTCTGTAGGGCCACCGGGGGAAGCCGTGGAGGAGGATAGAGATCCACACCACATCAACTCAGACTTAACGGTAAGGTGGATTTAATCTAGCCGGTCAAAAGACGTTATCGGGAATTACTATAGGCCCTAGCTTAGGTTCTTGGGGTCAAAAACCTTTTGAGTTATCTCCAGGTGCTCAAAGTTGTTGGAGAGGGTTGAGACGACATTTTCTCGAACTAAATTGTCCTCTAAACGCCAATTCTCCCTGAATATAAGCCTAGAAGTGCACATTACATAAATGTTCGGCTTTGCCTGTTGACCCCATCCGAAATTGCTTAAATTCATTTTGCAGCTGACCTTCGCCGAGATCTTCGCCGAGCCGGAGAGGTCTGTGCACTCCATAGACTGTGTGTGGCGGACGTCAGAACGAGTGTTCACCACCGTCAAACTCTGGTGTTACCGACTCCTCGCCCTGTTCTGCGCACTCCCCTGCGCGTGTGTGTGGGGGGTCACCTTTGCCGTGCTGTCAGTCGCCTCTATTTGGGTGTGTTCTCCATGGCTGAAGGCCTTCCGGATCTTCATGATGTGCTTCAAGACCATGTTCGACTACATCATGTTTGCCTTCGCTGTGCCAGTCTTTGAGGCCGTGGGACGCATCTTTAGCTCTATTCGCTATGTTAGAGACCAACCAGGTCCAGTGAACCATTAATTAAATGCAGTTTCCACTGACCGGGGATCATCGGGCAGTAGCTCTGATGATGAGCTACATGTATGTTGGCAAAAAAACATATTATGTCGCCGGAATGGATTGGTTATACCTATTAAGACTCATTACGTGTAATATACTATAGAAAAACACACACACACACACAATCGGGCATGATCCTTATATCTAATTTTCGACTTTGCACGGGTATGGAGGCCATTGAACTATACATTGTATGTGTACATAACAAAACTGTAAATCCCACAAAACGACACTATAAGTACACCTATGAAAATAACTTACCGTGCCGTCGAGATTTAGCGCCGGGTGCTCTTCAATTTGGCAGGGCGTTTACACCCAAGATAGGCGCTTATTCAATATTCTATTTTAGTCCTTAAGGAACCTTTCAAGACAAGTGGACCCCCGGCGCTCACACAAGACTCTTTCGAATCGAAACCGGCGCTTTATCGATACCTCTGTCAAGTCTGTCAAGTCTATTGTACATATTTTGGATAGGTTCTGCACAGATTTCAGGTTTCATTGATTCCCAGCTTACAAAAAACACACGTTATTTTACGTCAAAATAATGTTTTAAAACTTTATATAACGTTATGACATAGAAAGGAGCCTTAGAGAAACGTTATATAAACGTTATAAAATGTTGTATAACGTTTTTTGTTTACTAGGTTGCGTATACCCGGTAATTGCATAAACTAACTTTTGTGTAAATTCAAAATATCGTCTGGTGTATGCTAACGCAAAGACATAATGTCGCCTCAAACATTGTAACAAAAGCATACATGTAACACATACAGATCTAGTCATAATTATCATCTCCTCCTTCTATTGCTGAAGGCGAACAAGTTATCCGGTTAGAGATATGTTATGATCTGTTCAACTTTTTATTTTTATTTTTCAACAATTTTACAACAGCTTCAACATACCCTCCAAGAGGTAATGGGCATTAACAGCATTGTATTGATTTGTTTTAGTTGTATTCATAATATGATCGTTTACTATTATGTTTTATATTTAACCCCAAGTTCAATCTCATTACTACAGTATTTCCTTTATTAATTTGCCTTTCTGAGTGTAGCTCTCAATGCACAGTAAAGTGTATAATTATATAGGTTTAAAATGCATGAGCTTGGGGGAGTTTGATATTCATGCTTTACATTATTCTATTATATACAAATGATATTGTGAATACGTGTATACTGTAAGCCTACATGTATAGTGAATAACGCTTATATCGGTAAATTTATATTTCGTAAAAGCGCAACCAGATACTAACCCGTGCTTTGACAGGGGACTTCCATTTCTACAACCATAGCAATGTAGTTTGGAACCGTGACGTTTGGAACATAGTGCTGTAAGATCTCCAAATCGGGAAGCCAGACTTCATGACCTACGTTCAGAGGACGCCACTGATTTGGCAATGTGTCTTGTATGATTCACCAGAGAGCGCGACAGAGCTGCGCCAATACGGCCAATACGCTCTCTGCCACTAACCCTTCTTGCTTTTGACCTGTAGCGTCTTGATCAAACTTCATGCCAGCTTTTGACGATATAATAATTCTTACATTAACAGCAATTTTCTGGTTTATTTGTGCTCTTTACTTTTTAGGGGAGGGGGGACGGGGATGGGCTGCAAATAATTTGGGGTGTGTGCAAAAAATGGCCAGTCTCCTGATATATACCGGTATGTGTTTTTATCTAAATCACCATTAGACACCGGTGGGTATACTGAGCATGCAACACATTGTATATGATAACATAACGTGCAGCTCTGCATCCATTTTGAGGTACCGGTACCCTATGTGGATATAATCCTCTGGGAAATTGATGAAGTATTTAGTGAAAGGGAATATTAAACATTTTATTGAAAAACGTTATTCGATAGTGCATTATTCTGTACATGTATATTTTTTGTTCCAGTGAGACCTCTCGAGACTCATTTATTAACAAACTACATGTTAATGACGCGGCGCAACATTTGTTAACATAATGATGCAAAAAAAATCATTGCTCCAAAAATATAATTATGTCAGGCATGTTCACTTTTGCATTTTTCAGTTGACTTTTACAGACACAGCTTACAGAGCAATCATCAGGATATGTAAAGTGCGAAGTGCTTATATTGATTGATTGTCATGATTGATATACAACTATCACCTTGCAATGGCAGCACGTCGTCCCATGCATGTATATAGTTGTTGCAAATGTCAGTTTGGGCAACTGGTCTAGTTGTATAGGTTAAAGGGTGAACTAGGCTGAGCGGCGTAACCCTGAAGGCATATTACACATAGTATCATACTTCCACCCTCCGAGTGATACCCAACAGATAGTATATGGAGGGATAATTTGGGACAGTGTGGGCCAAAATATAGACAGTCTTTTGAATATCTAGAAGTGCGGACAATATTTCAGACGGTTGAAGTGGGACACTGGTGTGATACTTATCCGACATGACCATTTACTCAGGATATACCAACCGCCTTTCAGAGTGGATTGCCATCGGATGAAGGGCACCCTTGTACATTTGTACCTAATTGTTTCCATCATGCTACCGCAGTTAATCTAGTCTACTTTGACACGGCATAGTCGAAAAATTACGTTTACTAAATTAGGGGTTTATCTTCATTGGCATTGCTATTACAAATGTTGTTACCTAAGCCAGCGAAATGTCGAAGGATTCTCCTATCCCAATTCATAGCCTGTTGTGGATGCTTATACTTCTGGGCATATAAAAACTCATATCATCATGATTGGAGAAGATTATTTCCCAATGGAAAAGATGCCCCGAGCATGGCTGGAGGAAGAATATGTAAAACCCAAGGTAAGTCATGTGGATAGAGCACAGGACCCTCTGGCATTTGGACAAAGTGACATGAATAAACATAATTATTTCAATCAATATGATCCGGAAATCTGGGTATACAAGAGAATTCCGACCTCCATATACAAATAGGTAGGATTTCCCTTCTTTTAAATCTTGAAAGTGCAAGAAAACAATGACACACAAACAATCAACATGTCAACTTATGGTTTATCACGGATTGCTGCAAGAACTACGAATATCAAAACTGTTTAATGGGTGAATAGTTCATACATAAAGCTAATCTATAACGTTAGCCAATTATTGTAACCATGGCAGTGTGGTCAGTTGGAGAATTTCAGAAGGAACAGACAACAATTCAAAAACCTACTTAAGACAAAACCTATCTTTGGGGTCTCTGTATCAATGTTTTTATCTAAAGTCATTATGTCAAATATGTATTCATGAAACGTGTCAAGGGGATACATTTGCATCTTTTGAAAGAACTGTCATAATTATTATTCACCTGCCAAACGTTATGAGGCCATGTATACATTGGTATGAGGTAAGTTTGGATTACATCAGTATAACTATAAGCTCACAGAGAGAGGTAACTCCAGGTGTCACCATGGCTCTTTTACCATATTCAACTCTAGTTGACTCTGGTAGCAGAGTCACGATGACTCTGGTGGAGGGGTCACAGCTACTACAGTCATACCCCTTGGCTCTTGCACAACTTGACTCTATACCTTCAGTCATTGGTAGTCATTGGCAGTTTGACTCTTCATGAGGGTCAAATGAAAGAGGTGTTGACTCGGATAATAGTTGCATGGGAAACCACCTGATGGGGCAACCAACACTAGTTTGGTATCTGTGGCAACCATGAGCCAGAGCCACTATCAATACTTCTGACAATTATTACATGCCATACAGTTTTGATTCTTTATAGAAAGGTCTACTGTGTCTAAATAGTGTGGTGAAGGGATGTCGATGTAAATGTTTTTACAGTTAACTTACCTGAATTAATTGTGATGAGGAACTATACAATGCATTCCAAGAACACCAACAGTATAGAGCTAATAACCATGTTTGTGGGTATGGGAAATAAGCATCAGGCTGGGCACTAACTGCCTGAGATATAATGTGTGGCACTGCTTACTACTACATATAGACCTATGATATTGGCATCTAATTTGATGTGTGTGGTCAATGGTCTGAAGAATGTAGTGTGAGGCAGATATAACCTAGCCCTTTCACACAGGGAGAAGTGGTGGACATGAAAACATGTATTGTTATTGACCTCTTTTGGGCATTAAACCACGGTGGTGAGGCAGAACAATAGAGTTCCCACCTTGGTTATACTGCATACCCTGGTTTAAAACAGATAGACAATGGTTATGAAAGGGTATTGGAAATAACCACAGCTTGCTGGTAGGGCGACTTGGGCTCGCCCTCGTCTGGCCCCACCAGCAAGCTGTCGTTAATTCCACATACCCTATCATAAGCATAGTCTATCTATTACATAACCTCACTCACATGCCTCACCTGGTCTGTCCACTAGTTATATACACCTGTTGTCCCCACTCTATCCTGACATAAGTACACAATCCACCTATGTATTCAAGTATTCAAGTATTGGTTTTGACTCCCCCTCTTTTAATGGGTCAACTGCTGCTGACTATTTAGGAAAGGAGCGTCAGACTTATTTGACTCTACTCTATGGGTGTCACATGGGAGACAAACTGCGGCCCTGACTGTCAGAGGCGTGGGGACTCCTTTACTCTCTCTGTGTAGGGAATACATTGATAAAGCATCAAGGACCTTTGGCTTCACACACCATCTCAGCTGGTGCCATGGGTGGGCTGTAGCTAAACCCGGGGGTAGATCTAACTCGGTGTGAATGAAGTTTTCGCATATAATGGATTGCATATAGATAGATAGATAGATAACCAACACCTTAACATGTGAAGATGATAACTGGAGTAGAGATTGGCGCCAGGAAGAAGCTATAGCCTATTCTCGCATACTAAAATGTAGAAAGAAGTAAAGAACATCTTGATATCTTTTGGATAAGCTAACCTCCGTTCATAAAATTGATAAGGAAGTTGTTGACACTCGATACTCCCAAAGCTCCTATCTATCTGCTGCCACTTCACGGAATTTTTTGAGTCATAGCTGTGTTATTGTTTTAGAATACTTACATTCAGAAGATTCTAATGACCTTGATGGCTTATGGAAGTCACTCTGACGATTTAGCCATAATGACTACCTGCAGGTTGTAACCGTCTAGATCCACTGTCAGACTGACTACAATAAGCATCTGCACCATGAAACCACTCCCACTGAAACAGCTGAAAACGAGATGGGCCTCCATTGACCTGAATGGTCAACAAAAACCCAACTGGTGAACGACGGAAACCAGCGTCTGTTAAGGTTTAAATCAAATCAAAATTGATATCAATGACACAAAAATTGTTAATTATAGAACAAATTTCAAGGTTGAATCTTCATTGTAGCCAGTGCGTGGTATGAGACCAGCGTTGTGTGTGTACCTCATGTATGTTGTTGAATAGAGCCTCCATATGTAGTATACCTCTCATGTGTGTGAATGAGTTGTCTGAGTGAGCTGCAGACAGTGAGGCTTTAAAAGCTTCTCCACATAAAAATAATTAAAGCAAAGCCATCCTAAACCTCAATCCAGCTCAATGCCTATATAGTTATGTTCTCTATGATTGGTGCTGGAATCATATTTTTGGACGGAGAGGTTTTGGAAAATATCATAACTCTAGACTTGAAAGACGAGCACTCCTATCATATTATTTGTATTTGTTCGCTATGATTGGGGCTGGGACAATCTGCTGTTCTAATACCACATTTTTTACTGGGAAATCCAAAATGATGACACGGAGGGCTTCTCGAGGTCTCAGGTATATCAGGGCGAGTGAGAGTTGTTGTTGTTTATATTTTTATTGGCTGAAGAATCACAAGAGAGTCTCCACTTCTTATCTTATGCCACATCTGTACTAAGCGGTTTGGACAGTAATTTTGAATATCTAAAAACGAAATGGTGTTCTGATCTGATGGCGAGATCGATTTTAAAAACCTTTTAGACGTGTTCTTTGAAAATCTTGAAGTCATACATCAATTCTGGGGAAGTTTGAGAATAAATTCATAGCGTGGGTTCTAATTGGAATATTTAAGAAATCATTTCAGTATTGAAGGCTCTTGATACTCTACAAAAGCCCAAGGCTGCTGTCGCAAAGTTCAGGCCCTCTGTTGCACTATTTAGTGACAATACGACACTTGGCAACCCCTGATTTCTCTAGGCCCATGGTAGTAGTATAGTATGTATCGGAACGGGACTATAGTTAACTACTGTTTATTACTCAATCGACATGCAGCCAATCAGAGGCCTCCATTTGGTCACGTGACCCCCTCATTTGCATAATTACGTAATAGGCCACGCCCCCTCATTTGCATAATTACGTAATAGGCCACGCCCCCTTGATCACCAGCCAATCAGAGGCTTCCATTTGGTCACGTGACCCCCTCATTTGCATAATAGGCCACACCCCCTTGATCACGTGACCCTTTCATTTGCATAATAAGCCACGCCCTCTTGATCACCAGCCAATCAGAGGTCGCCATTTGGTCACGCGACCCCCTCATTTGCATAATAGACCACGTCCCCTTGATCACGTGACCCCTTCATTGACATGATAGACCACAACAACATCACGTGACTATCTTTGTTTGTAAACAACACCACGTGGCTCTCTTTGTTTGTAAACAACACCACGTGGCTCTCTTGTTTGTAAATAAGACCTACTAAGTTTAGGCATAGGTAACAGCAGTGTTTGTAAATAACGCCTACTATGTTTTCAGTCATAGGTGTCTAGAGCAGCAGCAGCAGCAGCATCTTCAGCAGCAGCAGCAGCAGCAGCCGCGTCATAAGTGTCTAGAGCAGTAGCCACGTCATAGATGACTAGTGCAGCAGCAGCAGCAGCATCTTCAGCAGCAGCAGCAGCAGCAGCAGCATCATAGGTGTCTAGAGCAGGAGTAGCAGGAGTGTCATAGGTGTCTAGAGCAGTGGCAGCAGCAGCAGCAGCAGCATCATAGGTGTCTAGAGCAGGAGTAGCAGGAGCGTCATAGGTGTCTAGAGCAGTGGCAGCAGCAGCAGCAGCAGCATCATAGGTGTCTAGAGCAGGAGTAGCAGGAGCGTCATAGGTGTCTAGAGCAGTGGCAGCAGCAGTAGCAGCAGCGGCAGCAGCAGTAGCAGCAGCAGCATCAACAGTATCTTCAGCAAAAGCAGCAGCAGCCGCGTCATAGGTGTCTAGAGCAGTGGCAGCAGCAGTAGCAGCAGCGGCAGCAGCAGTAGCAGCAGCAGCATCAACAGTATCTTCAGCAAAAGCAGCAGCAGCCGCGTCATAGGTGTCTAGAGCAGCGGCAGCAGCATCTTCAGCAGCAGCAGCAGCAGTAGCAGCAGCGGCAGCAGTATCTTCAGCAGCAGCAGCGTCATAGGTGTCTAGAGCAGCAGCGTCATAGGTGTCTAGAGCATCAGCCGCAGCAGCAGCAGCATCTTCAGCAGCAGCAGCAGCGGCAGCAGCAGCTTCATCAGCAGCAGTAGCAGCAGCAGCAGCAACATCTTGAGCATCAACAGCAGCTTCAGCAAAAGCAAAAGCCCGTAACTTAGCATCATGGGCATCAGCTATAGCCGTAACAGCGACACTGCGACTAGCAGAAGCAAAACAGGCTATTTGTTTAGCAGCTGTACAAGCATTAATAGCATTAGCTCTAGCAGCAGCCGCAACAGCGGCACTTTTAGCAGTCGTTGCAGCATCAGTAGCAGCAGCATCGGTAGCAAGAGCGGAAACAGTAGCAAAAAGATTAGCAGCACGAGCAGCAGCGGCGAGAGTAACAGCAACGTTGTTAGCAGCATTGGCAACTTCGTATGCTGCATGTGTAGCACGAACAGCGATACGAGCTTCACGTTTTGCACGAGCAGCAGCATTAGCTGCAGAAGTAGCCCTCACACTTTCCAGCCACCCGTACGAATCTTGATAAAAACCAACTTCCACCTTACGAGCTTCACGTTTTGCACGAGCAGCAGCATTAGCTGCAGAAGTAGCCCTCACACTTTCCAGCCACCCGTACGAATCTTGATAAAAACCAACCTCCACCTTGCTACTTGTTGACTCATCAGTAAACATGGACGTCTCCTCATGTGGTGTTGTCGCGGCTCTGTAGTAGTGTTGGGATTGCTCACATTCGGTAGAACGTAGAGTGATTCCTGATGACGCCATGCTGAAGGTGGTTGAAGAAGTGTGTGGGACTCATGTTTCACTCTCGCTTATGTACTAGGCTCCGAGATAAGCTTCTTAACTCAGGAGGAAAACTCTCACTAGGAAGGCGACCGGCTGTCTACCTGTGTAGGCGCGGGTTCGTTACATCTTTAATCCTGTTCGACCCTCCGAGGAAATACATGAAAAAACAAAAGACTCGAATCCGCAGACAGTAGGAAGCTATAAGGAGCTTAACTCGTGTTTGATTTAAGCTGTCTACCACACGCACGCGCTTGTAGTCACAGCTAGAGTGGCAGACTTCTGTCCGCCCGCTGGCGCATGACAATCGACTTTAGACACCCCCTGTAGTTTGTTTTTTTGCATACACAGTTGACTAGCATCTTAAGCTCTTACTCAGCTATAAGCCCATATACATGTAACGCGCATTACTCTTCTCTATGGTAATTATCAGATCGATTTAAGGGTGGAAAGGGCTTAGGTGATGTAGATCCCTCTCTAGCTGAAAACAGGCTTAGACTATAGCATGTAGGCAGCTGGCCGCGTTAAACACCCCTGTAGTTTTTTGTATACACTCTCGATCCCCTCTCTAGGTGAAAACAAAAGCTTAGAAGATGAGGTGATCCGGCCACTGGCTGGCGCGTCACACCTGGCGTTAATCACCCCCTGTAGGCTTTGTATACGCTCTCTAAGTGAAAAACAAAAAAGCTCCCTCCACGGGCTGGCGCGTCACACCTGTCGTTAAAACGCCCCCTGGAGTCTTAGTATACACAGGTGCCCCGCCTTATCTATCTATTCACCAGCTATAAGCCCATATACGCGTACATGCGATTTTTGATACCCTCTCTGGAATAGGGTGGGGCTCAAGGTGAAAACAAGATTAGTCCATTCGCTCTCTCAGCTATATAAAGAGCCTCAATTGTTCTTGCAACAGCACTTCACCACCGGTACACTATCAGTCACGAGGCAGATGTTTGCGGCATGGGTCATACAGGTTACCTACTAATAGCGGTTTGGGTGAGTAGATCACTTTTTTTTCCCCTAAAAAACAACAAAAAAAACCCACTTATGACTCAGGTATGTATATGTAGCACTGTTAGTGTAAGTACACAGTAGAATCTACTGTACTATAGACTCGGCCCTCTGAAGACGGCGGAGCGCGTTAATGCGCGGGTCTGTGGCGGCGTCACTTGTTTTTTATTCTAACTAAAAAGTCAGAAGTCGATCTACGACCTATCAAAGACAAATTTGTGATAAGTTCAAACTAAATAAGACAGTTTGAGCGTCTCTTAGTCGCTGTCAAAGATGCGAATAACGAACGCGCTGAGGGCGGGGTTCAGGTCACGTATAGTTCCTTGCTCTTTCGTCAGATGGCGCCACAATAGGGGATTTGTACATTCCTACGATGCTCGCGAACATTTCAACGCATAATGAGCTATATAGGCAACAAAGTGTGCTTCTGAATATATTAAAATATAAAAACAATTCAATATTGTGTATTTCTGATAGAAATGAGGCAGTTTCTTTGAATACCAACTAAACTATAGCGAGATGAAAAATACCACACCATATCTAAGGCTTTATAAAAGATACATAGGCAGAAACTCTCGCCGAGTAGGTAATCTGAAAAACGAACCAACTCGTTGTGCCACAAGGGCCCCCACCCAACGGGGGCCTTTTGAGCTCAGGCATGTTGTTTCTCAACACTAGGTGTAATTAATTACGCCCATGTTGAGTAGCATCTACTAACCAACTGACAGTGTCAGTTGGTTGGCCCCTCTTTAGGGGCCACACAATAAATAAAGAATAGAGACCTAAGGGAACGTTCACAAACGTCTCCCCTTCCTACGGGGTGGGTGGGTCTTTGGGTTTAGTGACAAAACAGCGACATGTCAGTTCTCTTTTTTTTTCCAAGTCTACATATTATTTATGATTAAAAAAATTTAAAAAAAAAACCACGCTAATAAAGTGCGCTGATCAAAAACTGAATAGAAAAATAACCAAAAATAGGTTGGTAGCTGATCGGTCGTTGTCACACGGTGCAGAAAATTTACTGCATATCGGACCAGGGGATAGTCTGGCAGCGACCCGCCACCCCGTCCACAAGCTGTGTACAGCACCCCGTTTCTCTTTGTCCATATTGGCTAAAAAAAACGGGACATTGTTGACTTGGCTATTTTACCCGTCTGGGTCTTATTATTTAAACACCTCGTGTTGACCCTGTGGGGCAGCGGGTACATGGAATAAACGTGTCCAAGTGCACGCTATCTAACACATAACCGAAGGTTACTGAGTTATGTAATAATAGTTATGTAATAATAACTGACCTATGAGGTCGCCAGTCAGTTTGCCGTGATTATTTTGACACACTCTCAGTTACTCGTAGCACATCTAATACATAATTAGACTCAGCCTCATATAAGACAGTCTCGGCCACGCAGGCTGCATATCGGACCAGGGAGATAGTCTGGCAGTGACCCACCAGCCCGTCCACAACCTGTGTACAGCACCCCATGTCTCTTTGTCCATATTGGCTAAAAAAAAAACACAAAAAAACAGGTCATTGTTGACTTTGGCTATTTTACCCGTCTGGGTCTTATTATTTAAATCACCTCGTCTTGACCCTGTGGGGCAGTGGGTATATGGAATAACCGTGTCCAAGTGTACTCTATCTAACACATAACCAAAGGTTACTGAGTTATGTAATAATAACCACCCTATGATCCTATGAAGGCGCCAGTCAGTTTGCCGTGATTATTTTGACATACTCTCAGTTACTCGTAGGGTATCTAATACATAGTTAGACTCAGCATCATATAAGACAGGCTCGGCCACGCCGGCTGCATATCGGACCAGGGAGATAGTCTGGCAGTGACCCACCAGCCCGTCCACAACCTGTGTACAGCACCCCGTGTCTCTTTGTCCATATTGGCTAAAAAAAACCCCAAAAAACAGGTCATTGTTGACTTTGGCTATTTTACCCGTCTGGGTCTTATTATTTAAATCACCTCGTCTTGACCCTGTGGGGCAGCGGGTATATGGAATAACCGTGTCCAAGTGTACTCTATCTAACACATAACCAAAGGTTACTGAGTTATGTAATAATAACCACTCTATGATCCTATGAAGACGCCAGTCAGTTTGCCGTGATTATTTTGACATACTCTCAGTTACTCGTAGGGTATCTAATACATAGTTAGACTCAGCATCATATAAGACAGGCTCGGCCGCGCCAGCCGCATATCGTACCAGAGGGATAGTCTGGCAGCAACCCGCCATCCCGTCTACAATCTGTGTACAGCAGTCTGGACCAGACCACCAACTCTGGGTATAGCATTCTGGATGCCTGTAGCAAGACTGGATCTAACCCTTTAATAGTCGCATAGCGCTTTAATGTGCAGTGCCCGTTGTCGTCATAAGTCATGAATGCGGCACTCAGAGTTCCTCACCAGGGCTGCATGCATGCATACACTGGCATATCGACAAAGGGCGTAGCGCATTAAAGCACTATTGCCACCTTTAGCATTAAAGCGCTGAGGGTTTGTTTGTTTTTTTGATAGTGTAGAAACCAATATCTGTCTAATTAAACCCCTTATCAGTGCTGTTTTTTTTTGGGTTTTTTTCACATACAAAAAGAATTAGGTAATGGCGCTGCAGTACTCTGAAAAGCGGTGGCGGTGAATTTCCATTTAGATCCTGAAAAAGGGGGGCGGTCAGATGTCGTCAAGGCTCTGATAAGTAGGGCAGTTAAAATCATATGATTACATTGAGCTAATTTTCTTGCTGAAAGGAATGAATAATTGTATTTGTATAAAATTCACACACACACACACACACACACATCCCACACACACACACACACACACACACACACACACACACACACACACACACACACACACACACACACACACACACACACACACACACACAGGACACCTGATGATCTCCACACGATGACCTGATTGCTCTTCCTAAAAAAAAAAATGCCCAACTCGATCTACCTACTCAACAGGGTTTCAGTGTATAGCGTATTAGGGGTTTTTCTGATGCGTATATTATATTGAGATTGATTTTCAACTTTTGTGATCAGTGGTTGGTCCTTAAAAGGACCGTTTGGTAGAGAGAGGGTCGCAGGGACCTTGCTGCTGAAGCGGAGGGCGTGGTCATAACGCGTGGCAGTCCTTCAGCAGCTCCTCCAGCACGGCGGGCGGTAGTCCTTCCTCCATGCAGACTTGCTGCTTGACCTGCTCCACGCACCGGCGGATGAGTTGATCAGCGACGTTCTCGATCAGCTCATCCACCACACCCTCTGCTTCAGCAGCAGTCCGCTGTCTCTCTTCTCTCTGTAGCGAGGCAAAGAACTGCTTCTCCACGGCCGCATCGATCATAGATCGAGAAACGGCCACGAAGTTCTGTCTCTCCGCCTCCTCTCTCTGTTGCACGGCTACGAATTCCTTCTCCACGGCCGCATCGATCATAGATCGAGAAACGGCCACGAAGTTCACTCCGTGAGCCATTTTGTCGAACTGACTTCCTAGCCGCCTGAGAGATGCTGACGTCACACTATTTTCGACGACGCTATGACGCGCACGAGGTAGACAGACGACGTCGTTTCACTTCCTTATTTGGAGTTTGGGATCTTTTGACACCGAAGTCATACCGTACGGTCGCGATAAAGCAACTAGTGTTGAAAAGCGTGCCGGTCTTTTATAAGCGCCGGAGTATAAGAGCCTCCAAATGTTTTTTCTCAAGCACTAAAATCGCGTCTTTGAATAAGCGCCAGCGCCTGGCTTGTATATAGCTCCTGAGTAAGAACTTCACCGAATTGAAAAGCCCTCCCTCAGAGCTCTTAATCGCGACAGTACGGTACAAATCTGATGTCAACCCGCGCCAAAAACAAAAAAGGTGTTCCGGTCACACGTACCTACGACGAGCGACCTTCAGCTATCACCACGTGAAGAGTGGGAAATAAATTTTGTACGGCAAGAAAACTGAAAACTGATAACGATTCCATTAGATAAGTATTTGGTTCCAATCTATGGCGAGATATTTCCACCAAAGCGATTGATTTATATGTCTGTAAGGTTCAGCTCTCCAACACTCTCCAATGTCCGCCGGTGCACGACGGTCGCCGCCCATCATTAGTCACAACTAAACTTCTGCTGGAGAGTGAAAGTTACGTTGAGTCTTGAGGTGCGCAGAGATACTATCTGCCGCAGCCTGATTTTAGTTCCACGCTATTTAGATAACCGCCCCATTTAAAATCTCTCTCTCGATCCTAGTAAAGGAAAAAAAAAGGCTAGAGTTTATCATGGACGCGTCTCAGTTTCAGTCAAGCCGTAAAGTGAAGAACCAGAGCTTGTACATATTCCCACGTGGTGAGGGGTGACCCCGCGGGGCGTTCAGTTAGTACTGAGTCTATAGTACTGAGTCTATACTCAAGGTCAAGTTCCACTCTCTAAACAGAGCTTTAGCGACTCCGTCATATAGACTAGACTGCGCGCGCGATTTTTTTTTGCTGAAGCAGCTAATCGATGGAAGAGTAGAGAACAGGTGCTCGACCAAAAATCTGCTTCAGAGGCTTGTTATCAGGTATTAACAGTTAAATCAAAATATTTCAAAACATCCAGAAAAGCAGAATAACATGTCCTACGGGCTACAGCCGGGCACTGACGAGCAGACGGCGCTGACGTCATTTCAATCAGGTCACAGGGCTCTTTAGACACCTTTTCTGTAAGACCCGTCTCATACCTTAGTATATAATACCGTAAACACCGGTGATTAGTATATGATCACATTAGAGTCGCGGATCCACGAAGAGGCTGAATAAGCCTCGCGCGGACCCGCCACTTGAAAATGTGACATAATCTTACCATGCGCTTTGTTTTGTTTTTGTTTCTATTTACAACAGCAAACATTTCAAACAACCTATTGTTTTTTTAAAATGATGAAAAATCAGCCCAAAAAAAAAGTAAACATTTTAGAGCTAAATTTGTGGAGGATAGCCGGACATGCTGATGTCACTAGACCCCTAAATTCGATATGGTGACATGGGCATTTTCTTAAAATTCGATACGACGACACGGGCACGGACATCTAAGTGACATGGGACATGTGGCATTTCTTGAGTCCCACATGTGCCATGGACCATAGTGACATGAGGAAAAAAAAAAAAAAAATGTTCAAAGAGTGCATCAGAAAAGTGCCATTTCAAGCCTAAACATTTCGCCAAATTTTTTTTTCTCTTGGATGGTACTCGGTTTTGCAGTGTCTGGGTCCTTAAAAATGTACCAGAATGCTCAAATTCGGGTTCTAAATATTTTCAAAAAACGTTTTCTCCCTTAGTGACGTGTGACATGGACATTTCTTAAATTCGACATACGGCTGCATGGGGAGGACCCACCCGTCAAGGGCCCCATGATGACTCATACCCGCCGCGTTCAAACTAGCGTGGTGGTTATAGGTAGACCTTCTTTCAGTATCCACGTGACCAGATCCATCGCCGTCTCTTGAGCAACAGTAACCGAGGTAACTAGGGTTATTGTTATCCGGTCCGTAAGACGACAGTCTAAGACGGTGTGTAGTCGCGTTTTGCTCTCCCTAATACTCTAATTCAAGTCGAGTTACCGCTAACCCCTACAAAAAGAGGGTCATTTGTGTAATTCAAAAGGCGTTCCTTTGTTAGCAATGAGGGGGTCGTTCTATTCATTGATTTTTTTTTTTTTTTTTTTTTTTTATTTTTTTTTTTTGTTTACAACAACAAGTCAAAGTACAGTCAATCAACCGAGATCCTTTCTACTCCGTGGGGGTGTAGAAGGATCTCCCCCCTGAGGTTACAAAGTCACCTCTTTATTTAAAGGGTTACAGGTCGCAAAGTCGCTTTCGCTTTCGCTTACAAGTCACAAAGTCGCATGAAATATTCAAGTCAAAAAGTCAAATTCATCAACTATCAGCACAGTCGTTTGAAAAGCATCAAGTCACCGAAAAACTCCTCTACAGTCACCTCCGACTCGCCTCCTCCCTACCCCCCTAAAGGGGGGTAGAGAGGAAGCGATTCCCTAGAGATCAGATAATTTTTTTTTTTTTTTTTTTCTCCCGAGCAGACCCTAAAAGCCCCCCCTCCCCCCCAAGTGCCCGCCCACCCCATAAATAGTGCCCCCCTCCCCCCCTCCCCTCCCCATGCATCTTAAAGTGCCCCCCTCCCCCCCTCCCCTCCTCCCCTCGCCCCTTATAGAAACCTCCCATTAGCTAGTCCTATTATGCAAATGAGGGAGTCACGTGATCCATTATTATGCAAATGAGGGAGTCACGTGACCAAATGGAAGCCTCTGATTGGCTGGTGATCAAAGGGGCGTAGTCTACTATGCAAATGAGGGGGTCACGTGAACAAGGGGGCGTGGTCTATTATGCAAATGAGGGGGTCACGTGGGGGTCACGTGACCAAATGGTGGCCCCTGATTGGCTGGTGATCAAGGGGGTGTGGCCTATTACGTAATTATGCAAATGAGGGGCGTGGCCTATTACGTAATTATGCAAATGAGGGGGTCACGTGACCAAATGGAGGCCTCTGATTGGCTGCATGTCGATTGAGTAATAAACAGTACTTAACTATAGTCCCGTTCCGATACATACTATACTACTCATGGTATTAGGAATACCTCTCTATTTTTTCTATCTAAGTATGAATGCCCTTTTAGCCTGTAATACAGCGTGCAATACATGAATACAATGTTTGGTAATGAAGCTGGCTGCATCCCACTTTAAACGTTTATTTTTGTATTAACCTATGGAATATCTAACATACATAATCATAATGGTATCAGATTGGAATATTCCCCAGGTGTAAAACTAGTTCCATAGCTTTATTCACCATTCAGTATTCATTTACTACTCAGCATTAGGGATGTACTGATAACCTGCACCGTTCACAAACCCGTATGATAAAAAATGGGACTTTGATGGTGCTGTGTATTTATTCCAATGGGGGAGCCATAGTTTCATATGTACACACTGGCACCGGAGTCTTCTTGAGAGTTCGAAAAAAGTAGGGATGTGGTCAGGATGTCCTTATTCGACTCCTATGCATATACATTCCATCCGTGTGGAGGCCATGGCACGGTGGGTTTACTACTGGGATATAACACCACACTATATACATTTTGTACAAGAGGATCATTACAAAGACGTACATACCAATGGTCATAGTTTGCAGGGAATTTACCAACGATAGGGGTTTCGAGTCCTAGGGAGCATCATAATCTCTGCATGGGATCAAACGGGGAAAACATCTACTTATAAACATAACACTAAAGATTTCCAGAATATATTTATGATTCAAAATGCAATTTAATGTAGGAGATACGGGCATGACTAGAACTTTACCCATGCTGACTCGTCTATGGCATCCATCTGCACCACAACCTACATTGTGCATCTGGTATGTATCAGTGTTTGTCAACGCAGCACCGATGTAGATACATTACATTGTAGTAGATGCCCTACAAGATATAAGGACATGTGTCCTATCCCTTAGACAGAGCATGGATTATACATGCCTCAAACTGAGACGCAGGCACCTACTCGAAATACTACCACTCTACTACTACTAGTTACTGCACTAAACAGTGATATAGATTGATCGCAGTGGTTATCACATGGACCCCTCGTGTCCTATCTGGGATATTAAGGACCCAAGGTGGGGTTGGCCGCCAGTCACCGCATGACCATTCAGGCATTCACATATATTCAGTCTGAACATCGGGGAACATATCCACAGGGGTTAAGGTCTGGCCATATCGGACATGGTAAGTTCATTCATCGGTTTTGTCTAGCTTTCTGATTGCTTTCAGCCCAGTTCACCACACGGAGGGTTTATCTATACACACATTACAATTTTTCATGGATGGATATTTTTGTTTGATATTTGATTTTAATTTCTCTCCATGACATATCATAACTATGCATCAACACACTCTGGATGGTGCATGAGATGAATGTATGATGCTAACATTAAGGGTAACCGATAACGCATACCGATATTCCCAATGTGTTGGGTATATATGTATTGTTGCCATTACATTTTATCATCGCTTGGCAACCTTGATACCTCAAAACAAAGGGAGCCAGTACATTCTTTGCGTGCAGGTGTTCACTTTCCCACCATTTAAAGAGATAATATTGCTGCTAATTTAAGCTATGATAAACTCACCACCGATACTTGTCAAATACATCTATTTTTATCAGACTCGGTTATGCATGGTGAATTGTCAGCTGATAGCTCTGCCGATAATACATCATTCGTAAAAGAGTCTGATAAAAATAGTCGTAGTCGCACTGTGTATATACTATGTCATATTGAAAAGGATTTAAGCAGGGCAATATACCAACCATGTATTGTAGTTTATTTTGATATTGTAGTTAACTTTGGACAATGAGTTTGAGTGGAGGCGACATGGACCGCCCACCTCTTTTCTCTCCGATGCAATCCCCCCCCCCCTCCACACACACATACGCACACAACACAGGGGTAGGCCTTACCTAAACTTGGCATTACTAAGAGTCCTTCACAAGGGGTGAAATCAGGCGAAAAACTGTCGAGGAGAGAAACTCTCACGAAAAATACACCCGAAAACAAAACAAAAAAAAGAGTGCGTCTACTCTTTAGCCCTATATTCACACAGAGTTTGCTTAAACTCTTATAGAAGTAAAAACACGGTAGCAAGGCCAAATAGTTGTAGATGCAAATAGGATGGTTTTGAGTCAAGCAGAACAGTTTACTCAGCGATGCTGACATATATTCTACCATGTAAACATGCAAGGCACTACCATACACATAGTGACAGGATAGTACCAGGCTCAGTCTCACGACTTTGTAACAATTGGATCGTCTTTGACCGGGTGACGTCTATGACCGGGTGACGTCTTTGACCAGGTGACGTCTTTGACCGGGAGGCTAGAAAAGGTCTTTTTTAATTTCTTAAATTTTTTCTCATATCTCTACTATTTGTAAAAATATGTGGATGGTTATTGCATAACACTTTGGACAGTGTAGCTCTTCAAATCCCACATAACCTGATAACATAGAAAGTGAAGTCTTTGACCGGGCAGAGGAAAAAATATAACATTATGCTATAATGCATGTAAAGGGGGCTACATATGAATATAAAAAAACTTTAAATCAATTTCATTTCATATAGTGTGAAAATATCCTTTGACTTTTTTCCACCCATTTCTTACTACATAGGTCTAATTTATGCTATAATAACGTTTCCCGGGCAAAGACGTCACCCGGTCAAAGACGATCCAATTGTTACAAAGTCGTGAGACTGAGCCATCACCAAATTCGTTGCTGAGGCCAAATTTAAAAAAAAGGAGTTTGGTTTCAGGTAATAATTATGCCCGGGTAATTATGGGAAGAAAGTCCAGGGTCGGTAAGTCGGATTTCAAAATCATATTTTATCTTTCTTTTTTTTACACGAGAGAACTAGTCAGCCCCTGACCTAAAATTGACCAAAAAAGTCTAAGAATTTAAAGATTTCTTCAAAACTGTGTATTTAGGCCTACATGTATAATGCCACATTTTTATTTCACATTCTATATTCAGCACAAAAATAGCACAAAAATCGCAGGGTTGGCCCTGTTTTGATAGGCTCGGTCTGGTGACTTGAAACAACCTTTTCTTTGGCCTGACTTGATCGTTCTCTCAACATAACATAACTTTACCGAAAAGAACTATACTGGTGCTTATATTATATTGCGTCTATCACAGGAACCTTTATAAAGTTATGGCCTTATGAAACTATTGCATAAGATTTGGTCGCCGTGGCCTTCCAATATTATCAACACCAATAATATGTACAGTGATAGCACAGTATAACTGCGTAATCTCTAAGCCCCAACCCTGATGTCAGCGTTTATCTTTTAGATACCCTGAAACAACGGATGAAAATGCATGTTGATATTAGAGCTGTGTCAATAACAATATGGCTGTCAAGACGCTTCATAACGAACCCTAAATAAAGCTCTGCATGGATAGAATAAAACTGCCCCGAGGTATATCCCAGCCAACATTGTTTTATTTCATTTTTTTTAAGAATGAACCTCATTCCAGTTTATTAGTGTGGTTTTCCGGTTCAAGATTTTGCGGCCATGTCCGTACATTTGTATTTTATGATGGTATGATTTCGAATGACAATTACTCACATCTAAATGTGCAGTATCTTAGTATTATATCATATAGTAAGTACTTCCTAGAGATGATAAAAGCAATTAATAATTGATTTAATCTATTCTAATATAATCTTATCATACTTATTCTACATCTCTTTGAGATGAGTTATGCTCGTGACGGATAACATTTTTAACCTCCTAGAGATTATATAGGCCTATATAATGACCCGTTTCGCTGCTAACGTATGGCAGACTATTAAAGAAGAACTATACCATCAATTGGATGAATTTACAGTGGTGGGGGATTCGGACATTAGTGTCCAGGGCAACTAGGGGAGCCCAGATCGGTCTACACCTTTAACACAAAACATTGTAAATAATTCGAAACATACTGATATCTGTATTATTTTTTAGAAATTACAATTCATTGTACAATCAAGGAGCTGATATAGTATTCCTCGTAGTATTGTGGGTGTAATCTGGGTTAGAGCTGGGCAATTTGAATGCAGGCAAGTTATGTTGGACGCCCCAATTAATCCTGGACAATAATGACCAAATCCCAGCTTTCCCAAATGAAACGCATATTGGCCCATTATACAGTGTTGACTGGGATATTAGACATTGACCGATTATAATGCGAACAGACGTGACCACGGCAATATCAATGTAGTGAGTATTGTCGAGGGAGGGTCTATGTCAAGGGTAGAGAGCTATACGAGGGGTCTATGGCATTTAGAAACCGACCGTAGGGAGGCTGACCAAATGACATAGTCTCCGAGGTAATGGTTTCTATCCGTTATCATAAATTTGATCAACTAGACAATTCTTTGAAGGCTGGTATCTATCTGTATATAAGGGAACATTCACAAATGACGTCACCTTTTTTTGGGCAATTTTCAGGACCCCCCACCCCCTTGTCACCTTTTGTCACCTACCAGCAACAACCCCCCTAAGAAAGACGTCACTAATTTTGAACACCCCCCCCCCTTCCCCCACTAGCAAACTTTCTAAATGCACAGTCTTACACAGATCATAATAAATACTACTCATCTGTGCCTGACTGATAAAAGGCTGGGAGATATAAGCACCAGGTTTTGAACAAGCACCAGTCTTGCATAAGTGCTTGGGGTAACCATATATGCCTCCAGATAAATAAATGCCAGGGCACTCATATGTGGCAGTACAATATGAATCTACCATAGATTCTCGTGTATAAGCCTTACTCGCTTATAATCTATACCTAGACTAGTTCTGTACTGTAATAGCAAAAACTTGCATATAAGCCACCCGTTGACTTGGATAAGGTCTATTCCATAAGTCACATTGATCTTCTATTAGCTGCGGCCTCTATGTGAAAATTTAAGGTAAAATCATACCTAAATGTAGATAATTATACTAAAACCTGAACAGCCTCTTAATTCACCCCACTGATATATGTCCTATAGAAGCATAGACAGATACATTGAGGACCGGTACTAGTCTAAATCACCTTCTGCACCGTGTGACAATGGCCAATTAGTTGCTATTCCAGCTAGATATTAAAAAAAAGCAGAGATGTGCCTCTACATGGGTATCCACAATTTTGGCCATGTCGCTGTGTCAATTTTTAGCAGAAAGACAGTGTCATTGTGTCGATTTTTAGGTATATAAGAACATAGAGAAAACTCCCTGTGGGTCGATTTTTATCCCCGATTTTCCTGTGTCCGTCGATTTTTAAAAGGGCCTAAAAGGGCCATGTCGCCGTGTCGATTTTTACCCATGTAGAGGCACAGAGATACTGTTACATTGATATCAGTTATAATAGGCACAATACTAGTGGAATTCCCTCAGCCTAATTAGTCATTTTCATTTCATTTTTATATATACATTATACTGCTGTTTTTATTCATAAATATGTCAGGATTTGAAAAGGTGATGTCACACAGACCTTGACACCCCCCCACCCCCATGTCACCTTTTGTCACCAAACCCAAAGACCCACCAACCCCCTAGCAGGTGACGTCATTTGTGAACGTTCCCTAACGAGGTATCATTTACCCATAATTGCCCCCTCCTGCCATCATCATGATGCATGTGACATCATTTTATAGCCCTAACCAAATATCCAATAAGGTTATGTTGTGCGTATAAAAAATAACAGCCACTCCTCACACTTGTGCCTATGATTTCAGAAATTGACACCTCATTTTCACACTTACCTCTTCCTTTGATCATTTTGCCATGATTTTCTTTTAATGTACTGGAATCCCTAATGTTCATATCTTCATATCCCCCATTGTATAAACACCTATCATCAAGATTAGTTAATGTATCATAATAAGTGGATCACCTGCAGTAGGTGCTGCTTATTACCTGTACATAATTGTACAGTAGAGCCCTCTAGTGGCAAAATTGTGTAGTCACAGTGAACACCCTCGGTGTTCCCAAGGCCATCAATGCTCAGTGAGCACCCAGTGAACACCCAAAGTTGTCAGGAGTGAACACGTAAGACCCAGCTATAGGGTTTTCAGTGCACTTAGAATCATTGGTTGTGCACTATGTCACCCCTGTTCCACAATCTGATATAAAGAGCACACTTTGACCGCTACTACTATTACCATACTTGTAGGTTGATAATTAAGCAGCTGTATGTCCATAAATCATACACTTCTAAGTCAAGTAGTGTCCTAGCCACGAGTCATCTGACGTATTATTGTCCCTGTGCCTGTATAGTTGCAGCATCATACTAAAACAAAGAACCATAGATGCTTTCAAAAAAGACCCAGAGATATGTAATGACCATAGGTGATAATCCGATTGTGCATTAAAACAGAGACATGATGCATGAGTGCTGCTCTGGCAAGGGCTACACACTGTTAGTAGTTAATGTAGCTGGTCAGTGGAATCTACTGTAGTCAGAAATTACGGCATAAACATGCACTACAGTATTTAGTGTACATGAATAGGAGAATCTACTGTGAATTTACAGTGTAAAATCATGGTGTTTTTCGGGTTCACCTTTTACAGTGTTTGTGTTGAAGAAAGGTGGGCAGAGGTACTTGAGTGACCCGAAAGGAAACTTTTATTGGGGTTTTCGATGATAATGTAAGCAGATATGGTCAAGTAGGTAGATCAGTCTGGGTACCACACTTTAGATGTCTTACCACACCAACTGGGTTATCTATCTATACACGCGTGTAAGTGGCATGGCTGAGTGTGATTAGAGGTGATCCCCTACCACCTTCTTTCGCACCTTCGCTGTGCGTTGGTAACGTGACTCTGTTAGATTGATTGATTGAGATAGATATTACATTAGCTACACTCTTAGAAATGTCATGTAAAATTACGGTGATTCACTGGCAGCAATGATTGCCAACCTTTCACCGTTTCTTTTGCGGTCACCGTATTTTCCTAATCCCCGTAAATTTTATGGAGCTTTCCCATTATCATTTAACAGTGATTCATCATTATTATATGATGATTCTCTGCTACATCATTGCCATTTAATCATCTTTCTTACTGTTACTAGATTCATTGGTAAATTTAACAATATCAACTCAATTCCAGGCCTGTAGATATTAGGCCATGGGAGACATAAGTGAATGCCTCACAGCAATGTGCCAGTACAACCCATGAGCAAAAGGTACACTAGGATTGTTACAAAACAGCTCTGACAGCAGTGAGAATATGTATATGTAATTCCCACAAAATAGGTGTTTTTACACTCCTTACATGTTCCTAGTGATACAAAAAGGGAAACTATATATTTGTTATATATAGTGTGCCAAAGGCTTCAAGGTTGAACCTGTATTTAATGAGGTAATTGAACATTATCATAATTTTAACACATTTAGGTATGTTTTAAAGTGAGGGCTTCCATTAAAGTCTCCATACATCCAAAGGTGCCACCTGGTGGGCAAACATCTAACATGAAATGAAAAAAAAGCCGGGTCACTGTACTGGTTTAAATGTTCAATGTTAATAAACGAACATAATTTTGAACTCCGTAAATCACAATTACGGAGATACATCGTCAAATTTGACACCGATTCTCTGTAATTTCAAGGGGATATTTTTACAGTGTATTTATCCATTTACAACCCTTAGTGACAACTGAGACATTGTAGTCACCCATGCCTTATAGTGATGATTGAGCATTAGATCTTGAAACCCAACGGCTGTCTGTGCACATATTCCTGTGACATCACTTTGTATGTCCTGCACATAGTCAGGGTGACTATGGAGGTCAAAATATGATGGTTTAGTCACCTCTGACTATAGGTTTTATTATCACTGTAGTTCTATTTCGCAAACATGCCAACTTAATCGTTTTTCAATATTCGAAGAGTAATACCAAACCTAAACTTAATCAGCTACGATCTCTCGTGGCAAAAATACAATAATATTTTTAAGTTAACACTTAAACTAGTATATTAGATGGCTATATAACATGATTGTATATGCATTGCTCTCATGATATTTGCATTACTTGACTGCATGTAATTGTGTTTTTCCAGCCTAATTACGCCTTTGACAACGCTGGCTATGAGCGGGATTCGTATTGGGTAAGTACTTGTTTTTACTATTATAGTTGCTGTGTGATTTTCTTCGCCAAAATACAGATTACCCTGGTCCATCTTACACCAATGCAAAAGATGTGGATCCCTCTTGAAAGGGGCACCCCAGTTGTGTTTTTTCAACAAAAATTAATGGACAAAAGAGAAGACCCCTCGCCGACGTTTTCTTAGTTGATATACTGCATACAAACATCTTTTAACTCAACTATAACACCGTAACGGGGAAATTGAACCACTGACAAACTTAATCTAATTTGATTTATGAATGAAAAGGAAAGCTAAATCTGTCGATGAGTCGTCATGTGAGACATGTGAGACCTCCATTAAACTAGGATTTTAACTGGTACTGGATGATTCAGCGTATCTTTGTATAACTGGTTGTGCAACTTGCTTTCCTTCAGATAATCAATCATATGAAGTTTATCATGGTCAGTACTGAGCCATATTGTTACCCTAAATTGGTGGGATGACAGGCTAGTTGGCACCCATTTCAAAATACATAATATATATATATACGTAGCAAGGACGTCCGCACAATACACATTCTAAGTAGCTAAGTGCACCATTCTGAAGTACTGACAATATCTTAATACATACAATGGGGCGATGTGTAAATATGCAGAGTCATAGCTAACCTACTCAAAGATGTTATCATTGACATTTGAAGTACCGAAATTAATGTCTTTTGTAACTTCAGGGAGGCTATACACTCCATGGTAACTTGAAGTCATACTGTTACATAGCTCAGATCTGCGGAGCTAAACAGAACTACGGTATGTCTTAAACCTCCGTTGAAGAGTAGATATGGCAATAGTTTGTCTCTGAATAAATGTTATAAGCCAAACACAGGGCAATTGGCCAAGGCTCCAGCCGAAGACAATTACCGTTGCCCACGGCTTATAACACAGGTAGTCACACATATATATGTGTCATGACTTATACCCATGCAGTGATTGGTTTGAGATTGGTTATATAGATAGGCAGTGCTATAGTGAGGGTATGCACATTGAATCATTGGCATTTGTCAACAAGGCATTCAGTGGTTGTGAAAGGTAGGGACAAGAAGTCCTTCATCCGTTCTTCCCTGAATCATTGGCATTTGTCATAGATACCTTTCTACAGTGGGTAGGGGCTCATCAAGAAAGAGGTAATCACTTCTATTGCATGAGATAAACCTATGTTAGGACAGCCAATTCAACTGCTTCACAATCGCTTATATAACACTTAAATCGGATGATATTAGCTATTTCCTGGCACATAAAGATCACGAGCATGTAGTCCTCCCAAGCAGCGCACATATGCGTGGCTTCCACCACGCGTAAGTGGGCTGCTCCGGACGACTATGAGCCACTTGTATGGTCTTTTTCTGATAACAGTGCACTCCTGTGGTGATGGCCCGCCAACCCCTGGATTTGTTGGGGGAGGGGTGAATATATTCCGTCACTCATGGATATGTGTATATTCATGTTGGGGCATGACTCCCTTTTATGAGCTGAAGGTTTACAGACTTAAGGTTCTGTATTCTCATCCTTGGGATTTTACCGCCTATAGATATTCATGTACAACAACAAAATAAATGAGAACAACACAACAACAACAAAAACAATGACAACAACAAAACAACTAAACAAAGCCATTATAGTAAAACTGCCTAGGAGCTATGGCGACCTATATGCGGTAACACAGTGCCATGTACATTACATTTTATTGTACTATCTGGTTTTCTGTATTGCTTTATCAATCTCTTCAATGGCGACTATTATGTAAACGTTTAGAAAATATATAAATCAATTAACTAAGATAGTTACACCTGTGCCCATAGATGTGTAAATAAAGTTATAGCGATACAATTAACAGAGAGCACCTGCTTTTCATACATAGCAGGTACGGTCCCACAGTATAAACCATCATTTACAAGTGCCCTTCATAACGGACAGGAGGATAGGCGGGGGGGGGGGCTTTTTCTTTCAGTTTATAAGTACAGGGTATTTGAATAAGCACCGGCGAAGTATAGCCTAGTTGAAATTCATAAGTGCCCAACAGGGCCTTAAACAGGTTAATGAAATTACCATTATTTCATGGTGAATACGGACAGTCAAGGTTAAAGCAATGGGTGGGCCGTTCCCCAAGGCAGCGTGCAATAACCCTAGGTCGTAGGCCTATTGCACGCTGGGGTCGTATTGCACGCTCCCGAGGGTCGCCATGGGTCGCCATGGGGTCGCCATGGCGTTTCTAGGCTACCGAAGGTCACGTGACTTGTACGGAATTCAAAATGGCGGTCGACGGAAGTAAACAAACGCCGCGGAAGTAAAGAAACATTGTGGAAGTAAAGATACATAGACTACATATATTTTATATGGATATACCCTGAAATAAATACAGCGCGTCACTCAAAAGTACCCTCGTCAATGATTACTGCACTTGAGCTGACTGCCCCGTACTGCACCAACTGCTGCACTAGGCCTACGGCCAGCGTGCAGTACGGGGCAGTCAGCTCTCGTGCAGTAACCATTGACTCGGTCACTTTAGCGTGCAGCTCTGTCTATTTATTGCTGACTAGGCTATAGATGTGCTATACCAATAACTAATTACATTGACATTCTCAGCAACATGAAATATATATCTATCAAAATTAAACACCACCACCATCAACAGAATTGCTGAATGAAGTATTTATTTCCGATACACCATGAGTATAATTATGTTCCTCAGATGTTTCTCATCAGTCAAAGGGTTACGTTCGTCCCTCATAGATGCATGGTGTAAATGTGTTTGGTAATTAAGCAATTATTATTGTGTACTCACAACAACACAGAACCCTATGAATCCATATGAAAGATTCAAACTTTATATCATTGTTTTTCTCCCTAGCGATTATTGTTACCATAGTAACCGCACATCAACTGACATCCTATATTTTGTCAGAACTTCTTATTTCTCTGCTCACACACACACAAACACACACACACAAACCATCACACACACACACACACACACATATATATATATATATATATATATATATATATATATATATATATATATATATATATATATATATAGTAGCCAAGTACGTATAGCAAATAAAAAGTTCCCACATCGACAATTCATTTTAGCATAGGTATGATAATGTTAGCAGATAAGATAACATGAACTCACAAGGATCAACTTACAAAAATGAACCTTATAATACATGACTATGTACTATCTGGTGGCTATGTCTAGATACTAGTGGGAAAGCCAGAAAGTAATTTTTTCCAGTTATTAGTTCCAACAGAACCACTTGGCAGGGGTGGATCCAGGATTTTAAAAAGGGGGGGGGGCGTGAAATAGGCAATGTACTGGGGTATTGATTTTTTTTAAACATTAAAATGTACATAAAATAGGGGGCGTATACCGCCCCCCCCCTGAATCCGCCCCTGTCTGGTGAGGGATATGCCTACTAGTGGACACCTGACTGCATGCAAAACCCTTTACCTCCACGATACCATATTACTGCACGTTACTGCATACTGCTGCCCCCTGGATAGTGGCCAAGTACTAGCCCACTGTTGTAGGAGCTTCTGAGTTACTCTCGTTCCAAAATCCTTCCAAAGGAAGGCTCTGGTAACTGCCAAATGTTGGGATTTTGCTGGGTCTGGGCAACCCCTGCTGGTAGGCTGGAACCAGCGAACAGAAAATGGAACCAGAAAGGCTGATGGTAAAACTACCTAAAACTACCATCATACATTCTGGTTCCATTTCCTGTTCCTGTTCGCTGGTTCCAGCCTACCAGCAGGGGTTGCCCAGACCCAGCAAAATCCAAAGTTCACGGTCATTTGGCTGTTACCAGAGCCTTCCTTCAGAAGGATTTGGGAACGAGAGTACTACTGAGTCAGCTCTCAGGTGGTTTTGTCTATGTTGTCAACATTGGCACATTGGCACCATGTTTGTTTTTTCTTTTGTGATATGTTGATCTGAGTTATATTTTATTTTGTGTTGTGTATTTATATAAGAAGGTGTGTAGCGATTCCCATGAATTTTCTATGGTTATGGAGATTGCGTGTAGTATCCTTAAAGTAGTATCCTTAAAGTGGCCTAATCACCAAGCGTATCCCACTCACAGTTCTAGTACTGTTCTAGTCTACTATGTGGTTAAGTTCGAGTGGTGGGACTGCTCCTTTCATGCCTCATATCCGCACTCGGCGTACCAGAGATAGTGGTTTATTAGGGAACAAATTCTGAGGTGGACACGCGGAAGCTATTGGTTAATCTGACATGGACTCGCCCTTTAATAAGTTTTCACCATGCAGTGGACACCTATATAACGTTTGCGCGGGTCCTACTTCCACCATTTACTCATCTTTAAAGCAGCATTTGTTATCTCCACCCCCTCTACCGTCACAAAACGTGGGGTCTAAACCTAGTATCTACATGACACACACTAATTTACCCACGGGTTTCTTATCTAATATGAAAGCAGTTAAACCTATCTTGAAAAAAACTTGCTTTGAAAATCGCACACGATGTCCAATGTTCTGGTGACATCCGATAGTAACAACGGCTATACTGGAATGCATGCTTTACCTGTGGTATATTCCCTGATGTCCATACATATTTACTTGAATTTGGCTTTAGTCCTGCGGGTAACGTATAGCCTCAATGGAGAATATTGATTAGGGACGAAAACATCAGTTCCACTATGCTATGCAAACGCCATGGTGTGAATATTCCTCGAACTATGTAGTGCCATCGAGTAAAGGCTAGATCTACCGTAATCATTCTTTGAAGCGATGTCCTTGGAGCGATGTGCTTATTACGTATTTCGATCTTGATGCGGGTAAATTCATGGATTGACATGTGATATCAATCTTTAATCTATATGTGTACACAAAGAAAAATAATGAATAGTTAACACGTTGGTGGAGTTACAAAGGGGGCAGAGACTGGTTAGATTCTGGGGATGAAAGACATTGATCCTGTACTGATGCCCCCTGTTACCTGAGGTAATATGAGTGGGTACTGTAACTGTGTAAGTGGTTAGCTGCATTGTGCATTATCAAAGGTTATAACGATTTTGAGGTGTTTGCTTGTAATTTATTTATCCATTCTATCGACAACTATACGCTTAAAAACTATATTGTTCACTCACAATGGAAATATAAAATCAGGTCATGAGCTATCATTTTCAAGTGCATTGTAAATTTATCATGTAGACAGATAGGATCATGGTCATATTTCCTGAAGAAATTCCTTTATTTCATGTGGAGAAACAAAGTTACTATGCTTAAGTTCTGGAATGGCTGTTCTCCACACCCCCGTGGAGAAACTGATGTTCATTCTCCATGGGCTGTTTCTCCATGATGGTGTCACTAAAATAGCTATGAACCAATCTTTATATATCTGCCCCGTGTGATATGATCCAAGGTACAACTCGTGGAGAAACCTGTCATTCAGACAGATCATCGTGGACCTCTGTCTATATACTGATCAGATTCAGATGTCAATAATTTGAACATAAGAGCAGATTCAGAAAGATTGTCTCTGGCAAAATATACCTTGCTGGATAATTGTTCAGTGGATAAATAAACGATTTCCGAATTATTGAGCTCGGTTCAGAACTAACTCGGTAGGTGGCTGAGAAGGATGCAGTTTAGGCCAAATAAGAAAAAAAAAGTTTAAGGTTACCCGACCCTACCTAGCAAGATATTAACATAATTTGGATACATTTAGATATGACGTTGTTTTAAAGTGGGGGCTTCCATTAAAGTCTCCATATCTACATCTAAAGCTGCCACCTGCTGGGCAAGCATTTAACGTGTTGGTCTATCCCATATTACGGTTTGGATTCTTTGATCATATAACATGAAAGATACCTTGTTCTTGGCCGTATGAATTTTCTTTTTCATTAAACTTTGATTTGTGCTTATCTAAGGCTTTTTTATAGCTTTATCCAGGGGGTTAAAATTCCTAGGGGGTAGATGTCGAGGGGGGTAAATGTCCAGGGGAGTAAATGGCAGGGGGTAGATGTCCGGGGAGTACTTGTCCTAGAACCATAAGTAGATAACCATGAGGCTCTTAAGTTGCCTTTAAATCAATCCATGAAGTGTTTGGTAATATGTGACATTGTGGATACATTTTTACACTTTTACACTACTGTTAGGGCCTCTAAACGTAGGTCTTCTGATGAAGCAACAAAAGAGGTAAGCCGTATAATGTCTACTGATTGAGCAATAACCTGAAACACACTAGATCTCTCTTGGCCTTAGACAACCACCCATCCAGTTGGTGAGCGCAAACAGTATCACACGAGTGACTCACGTGGTAACTCGATGCCATATGCTGTAACACTGTTGATGTGCATCTGACATCTATCATGACAAAGACAGGCGAGGAGTTGTCTACTGCTTAACTGATTTCGATTTGATCTATCATATACTGACATATCGCTATAGATATAGACACAGTGTGGTTAAGATGTGATTGGAGAGTGATATCAATATCCTATATGTTGGGCGTTCTCGATATGTGGATGATGAGAACATAGTTGTACCCTGCCTCCCATGGACACGTTTAGTTATGGAAACCAGTGATGAGCGGTGCTCTCTCATTCTGCAGGTAAGTTATAGCCTGGGAAGTAATCCACCGGCATACTGCGTATGTAATTCTATGTCCATCTACTACGGAGACAGACGGTGAGAGAGGTTTATACATGTAGTGTATTATGTTTGGGCCTCGTCGGAAGTATGAGCATAGTTTCAATTTGGTCTATCCCACATCCTATAGCTATCAGTAGTATAGTATGTATCGGAACGGGACTATAGTTAACTACTGTTTATTACTCAATCGACCTGCAGCCAATCAGAGGCCTCCATTTGGTCACGTGACCCCCTCATTTGCATAATTACGTAATAGGCCACGCCCCCTCATTTGCATAATTACGTAATAGGCCACGCCCCCTTGATCACCAGCCAATCAGGGGCCACCATTTGGTCACGTGACCCCCTCATTTGCATAATAGGCCACGCCGCCTTGATCACGTGACCCCCTCATTTGCATAGTAGACTACGCCCCTTTGATCACCAGCCAATCAGAGGCTTCCATTTGGTCACGTGACTCCCTCATTTGCATAATAATGGATCACGTGACTCCCTCATTTGCATAATAGGACCACACCCCCTTGGTCACGTGACCGGAAGCGCTCTTTATTTGGAAAATGGGCCACACCCCCTTGGTCACGTGACCTGACCCCCTCCCTCATTTGCATAATATAGACAATAGACAGACCACGCCCCCCTTTTGGTCACATGACTTGGACTAGCCAATGGGAGGCTTCTATAAGGGGGGAGGGGAGGGGGGGAGGGGGGCACTTTAAGATGCATGGGGAGGGGAGGGGGGGGAGGGGGGCACTATTTATGGGGTGGGCGGGCACTTGGGGGGGAGGGGGGGGCCTTTGGGATCTGCTCGGGAGAAAAAAAAAAATTATCTGATCTCTAGGGATTCGCTTCCTCTCTACCCCCCTTTAGGGGGGTAGGGAGGAGGCGAGTCGGAGGTGACTGTAGAGGAGTTTTTCGGTGACTTGATGACTTTCAAACGACCGTGCTGATAGTTGATAAATTTGACTTTTTGACTTGAATATTTCTTGCGACTTTGCGACTTGTAAGCGAAAGCGAAAGCGACTTTGCGGCCCGTAGCCCCTTAAATAAAGAGGTGACTTTGTAACCTCAGGGGGGAGATCCTTCTACACCACCACAGAAAGGATCTCGGTTGATTGACTGTACTTTGACTTGTTGTTGTAAACAAAAAAAAAATCAATGAATAGAACGACCCTCTTATTGCTAACAAAGGAACGACTTTTGAATTACACAAATGTGACTACCCTCTTTTTGTAGGGGTTAGCGGTAACTCGACTTATTAGGGAGAGCAAAACGCGACTACACTCCGTCAAAGACTGTCGTCTTACGGACCGGATAACAATAACCCTAGTTACCTCGGTTACTGTTGATGACGCGTAATGAGCAACGTCGTCAAAATTAAGCTGACGTCAGCGGTCGGCTAGCCAGACAGTGTTTTTTTGTCAAAATGACCGGAGCATGTTACGTTGCGGTCGCTCAAGAGACGGCGATGCATCTGGTCACGTGGATACTGAAAGAAGGTCTACCTATAACCACCACGCTAGTTTGAACGCGGCGGGTATGAGTCATCATGGGGCCCTTGACGGGTGGGTCCTCCCCATGCAGCCGTATGTCGAATTTAAGAAATGCCCGTGTCACACGTCACTAAGGGAGAAAACGGTTTTTGAAAATATTAAGAACCCGAATTTGAGCATCCTGGTACATTTTTAAGGACCCAGACACCGCAAAGCCGGGTACCATCCAAGAAAAAAAAAAAAAAAAAATTTGGCGAAATGTTTAGGCTTGAAATGGTACTTTTCTGATGCACTCTTCGAACATTCTTTTTTCCTCATGTCACTATGGTCCATGTCACATGTCGGACTCAAGAAATGCCCCATGTCCCATGTCACTTAGATGTCCGTGCCCGTGTTGTCGTATCGATTTTTAAGAAAATGACCATGTCACCATATCGAATTTAGGGGTCTAGTGACATCAGCATGTCCGGCTATCCTCCACAAATTTAGCTCTAAAATGTTTACTTTTTTTTTTGGGCCGATTTTTCATCATTTAAAAAAAAAACAATAGGCTGTTGAAATGTTTGCTGTTGTAAATAGAAACAAAAACAAAACAAAGCGCATGGTAAGATTATGTCACATTGTAGTCGCGGGTCCGCTCGTTGCTTATCCAGCCTCTTCGTGGATCCGCGACTGCCAATGTGATCATATACTAATCACCGGCGTTTACGGTATTATATACTAAGGTATGAGACAGGTCTTACAGAAAAGGTGTCTAAAAAGCCCTGTGACCTGATTGAAATGACGTCAGCGGCGTCTGCTCGTCAGTGCCCGGCTGTAGCCCGTAGGACATGTCATTCTGCTTTTCTGGATGTTTTGAAATATTTTGATTTAACTTTTAATACCTGATAACAAGCCTCTGAAGCAGTTTTTGATCGAGTACCTCTTCTCTACTTTTCCATCGATTAGCTGCTTCAGCAAAAAAAATCGCGCGCGCGCGGTCTAGTCTAGATGACGGAGTCGCTAAAGCTCTGTTTAGAGAGTGGAACTTGACCTTGACTATAGACTCAGTACTAACTGAACGCCCCCCGAGGTCACCCCTCACGTGGGTATATGTGCAAGCTCGGGTTCTTCACTTTATGGCTTGACTAAAACTGAGACGCGTCCATGATAAACTCTAGCCCTTTTTTTTTCTTTTCTAGGATCGAGAGAGAGATTTTAAATGGGGCGGTTATCTAAATAGCGTGGAACTAAAATCAGGCTGCGGCAGATAGTATCTCTGCGCACCTCAAGACTCAACGTAACTTTCACTCTCCAGCAGAAGTTTAGTTGTCACTAATTATGGGCGGCGACCGTCGTGCACCGGCGGATATTGGAGAGTGTTGGAGAGCTGAACCTTACAGACATATAAATCAATCGCTCTGGTGGAGACAAGTGTCGGAAATATCTTGCCATAGATTGGAACCAAATACTTATCTAATGGAATCGTTATCAGTTTTCAGTTTTCTTGCCGTACAAAATTTATTTCCCACTCTTCACGTGGTGATAGCTGAAGGTCACTCGTCGTAGGTACGTGTGACCGGGGAACACCCTTTTTGGTTTTGGCGCAGGTTGACATCAGATTTGTACCGTACTGTCGCGATTAAGGGCTCTGAGGGAGTGCTTTTCAATTCGGTGAAGTTCTTACTCAGGAGCTATATACAAGCCAGGCGCTGGCGCTTATTCAAAGTCGCGATTTTAGTGCTTGAGAAAAAACATTTGGAGGCTCTTATACTCCGGCGCTTATACAAGACTGGCGCGCTTTCAACACTAGTTGCTTTATCGCGACCGTACGGTATGACTTCGGTGTCACAAGGTCCCAAACTCCAAATAAGGAAGTGAAACGACGTCGCCTGTCTACCTCGTGCGCGTCATAGCGTCGTCGAAAATAGTGTGACGTCAGCTTCTCTCAGGCGGCTAGGAAGTCAGTTCGACAAAAATGGCTCACCGAGTTAACTTCGTGCCCGTTTCTCGATCTATGATCGATGCGGCCGTGGAGAAGGAATTCGTAGCCGCGCTACAGAGAGAGGAGGCGGAGAGACAGAACTTCGTGGCCGTTTCTCGATCTATGATCGATGCGGCCGTGGAGAAGGAATTCGTAGCCGCGCTACAGAGAGAGGAGACGGAGAGACAGCGGACTGCTGCTGAAGCAGAGGGTGTGGCCGATGAGCTGATCACGAACGTCACTGATCAACTCATCCGACAGTGCGTGGAACAAGTCAAGCAGCAAGTCTGCATGGAGGAAGGTCTACCGCCCGCCGTGCTGGGGGAGCTGCTGCAGGACTACCACGCGTTATGACCACGCCCTCCGCTTCAGCAGCAAGGTCCCTGCGACCCTCTCTACTAAACGGTCCTTTTAAGGACCAACCACTGATCACAAAAGTTGAAAATCAATCTCAATATAATATACGCATCAGAAAAAAACCCTAATAGGCTCTACACTGAAACCCTGTTGAGTAGGTAGATCGGGTTGGTTTTTTTTTGTTTTTTTTTAGGAAGGGCAATCAGGTCATCGTGTGGAGGTCATCAGGTGTCCTGTGTGCTGTCTGTCTGTCTGTCTGTCTGTCTGTCTGTCTGTCTGTCTGTCTGTCTGTCTGTGTGTGTGTGTGTGTGTGTGTGTGTGTGTGTGTGGGTGGGTGGGTGGGTGTGTGTGTGTGTGTGTGTGTGAATTTTATACAAATACAATTATTCATTCCTTTCAGCAAGAAAATTAGCTCAATGTAATCATATGATTTTAACTGCCCTACTTATCAGGGCCTTGACGACATCTGACCGCCCCCCTTTTCAGGATCTAAATGGAAATTCACCGCCACCGCTTTTCAGAGTCGTGCTGCAGTGGTTATCCAATACATGGCGGAGTGCCATTACCTAATTCTTTTGTATGTAAAAAAAACAGCACTGATAAGGGTTTTAATTAGACAGATATTGGTTCTACACTATCAAAAAATAACCCCTCAGCGCTTTAATTCTAAAGGTAGCATAGTGCTTTAATGCGCTACGCCCTTTGTCGATATGCCGGTGTATGCATGCATGCAGCCCTGGTGAGGAACTCTGAGTGCTGCATTCATGGCTTATGACGACAACGGGCACTGCACATTAAAGCGCTATGCGACTATTAAAGGGTTAGATCCAGTCTTGCTCCAGTCATCCCGAATGCTATACCCAGAGTTGGTGGTCTGGTCCAGACTGCTGTACACAGATTGTGGACGGGATGGCGGGTTGCTGCCAGACTATCCCCCTGGTACGATATGCGGCTGGCGCGGCCGAGACTGTCTTATATGATGCTGAGTCTAATTATGTATTAGATACCCTACGAGTAACTGAGAGTATGTCAAAATAATCACGGCAAACTGACTGGCGACTTCATAGGACCATAGGGCGGTTATTATTACATAACTCAGTAACCTTCGGTTATGTGTTAGATAGAGTACACTTGGACACGGTTATTCCATATACCCACTGCCCCACAGGGTCAAGACGAGGCGATTAAATAATAAGACCCAGACGGGTAAAATAGCCAAAGTCAACAATGACCTGTTTTTTAGCCAATATGGACAAAGAGACACGGGGTGCTGTACACAGCTTGTGGACGGGATGGCGGGTCGCTGCCAGACTATCTCCCTGGTCCGATATGCAGCCGGCGTGGCCGAGACTGTCTTATATGATGCTGAGTCTAATTATGTATTAGATTCCCTACGAGTTACTGAGAGTGTGTCAAAATAATCACGGCAAACTGACTGGCGGCCTCATAGGTCAGTTATTATTACATAACTCAGTAACCTTCGGTTATGTGTTAGATAGAGTACACTTGGACACGGTTATTCCATATACCCGCTGCCCCACAGGGTCAAGACGAGGTGATTAAATAATAAGACCCAGACGGGTAAAATAGCCAACTCAACAATGACCTGTTTTTTAGCCAATATGGACAAAGAGAAAGGGGTGCTGAACACAGCTTGTGGACGGGATGGCGGGTCGCTGCCAGACTATCCCCCTGGTCCGATATGCAGCCGGCGTGGCCGAGACTGTCTTATATGATGCTGAGTCTAATTATGTATTAGATGTCCTACGAGTAACTGAGAGTGTGTCAAAATAATCACGGCAAACTGACTGGCGGCCTCATAGGTCAGTTATTATTACATAACTCAGTAACCTTCGGTTATGTGTCAGATAGAGTACACCTGGACACGGTTATTCCATATACCCACTGCCCCACAGGGTCAAGACGAGGTGATTAAGTAATAAGATCCCCAGACGGGGGGTAAAATAGCCAAGGCAACAATGTCCTGTTTTTAGCCAATATGGACAAAGAGACACAGGGGGTGCTGGGAGTTGGCGACAAGGGGCAAGACGGGCAAGACTACTTCTCAAAATAGACAATGCCAATGGCCAAGACCTAGTTCTTAAATTCGACAAGGCCCATTGGCATCTCTTATATTCGACAAGTGACACATGTGCCCCGTCTGTGGTCCTAATATAGATTTTCTAAAAAGTAAATTTTCTGCACCGTGTGACAACGACCGATCAGCTACATAGCAGAGATTTCCCCAACCTATTTTGGTTATTTTTCTATTCAGTTTTTGATCAGCGCAGTATATTATCGTGGTTTTTTTTAAAAAATTTTTAATCATAAATAATATGTAGACTTGGAAAAAAAGAAAAAAAAAAGAGAGCTGACACGCAAACTCCGACTCTCCCCCCCCTCCTACTCACATGTCGCTGTTTTGTCACTAAACCCAAAGACCCACCCACCCCGTAGGAAGGGGAGACGCTTGTGAACGTTCCCTTAGGCCTCTATTCTTTATTTATTGTGTGGCCCCTAAAGAGGGGCCAACCAACTGACGCTGTCAGTTGGTTATATGCTGCACAACATGGGCGTAATTAATTACGCCTGGTGTTAAGCAGCATGGATCACTGTGGTTTGACAGACTGACCTCAACGAGTCAAAACGAGTTGATCCGTTTTTCAGATTACCGACTCGGCGAGAGTTTCTGACTATCTATCTTTTATAAAGCCTTAGATATGGTGTGGTATTTTTCATCTCGCTATAATTTAGTTGGTATTTAAAGAAACTGCCTCATTTCTATCAGAAATACACAATATTGAATTGTTTTTTATATTTTAATATATTTAGAAGCGCACTTTGTTGCCTATATAGCTCATTATGCGTTGAAATGTTCGCGAGCATCGTAGGAATGTACAAAACCCCTATTGTGGCGCCATCTGACGAAAGAGCGGGGAACTATACGTGACCTGAACCCCTCCCTCAGCGCGTTCGTTATTCGCATCTTTGACAGCGACTAAGAGACGCTCAAACTGTCTCTTATTTAGTTTGAACTTATCACAAATTTGTCTTTGATAGGTCGTAGATTGACTTCTGACTTTTTTTTCTTTTTTAGTTAGAATAAAAAACAAGTGACGCCGACACAGACCTGCGCATTAACGCGCTCCACCGTCTTCAGAGGGTTAAGTCTATAGTACAGTAGATTCTACTGTGTACTTACACTAACAGTGCTACATATACATACCTGAGTCATAAGTGGGGGGTTTTTGTTGTTTTTTTAGGGAAAAAAAAGTGATTTACTCACCCAAACCGCTATTAGTAGGTAACCTGTATGACCCATACCGCAAACATCTGCCTCGTGACTGATAGTGTACCGGTGGTGAAGTGCTGTTGCAAGAACAATTGAGGCTCTTTATATAGCTGAGAGAGCGAATGGCCTAATCTTGTTTTCACCTTGAGCCCCCACCCTATTCCAGAGAGGGTATCAAAAATCACATGTACACGTATATGGGCTTATAGCTGGTGAATAGATAAGGCGGGGCAACTGTGTATACTAAGACTACAGGGGGCGTTTTAACGACAGGTGTGACGCGCCAGCCCATGGACGGAGCTTTTGTTTTCACCTAGAGAGGGGATCGAGAGTGTATACAAAGCCTACAGGGGGTGATTAACGACAGGTGTGACGCGCCAGCCGGTGGCCGGATCACCGCATCTTCTAAGCTTTGTTTTCACCTAGAGAGGGGATCGAGAGTGTATACAAAAAAAAAACCTACAGGGGGTGTTTAACGCGGCCGGCTGCCTACATGCTATGATCTAAGCCTGTTTTCAGCTAGAGAGGGACCTAAATCACCTAAACCCTTTCCACCCTTAAATCGATCTGATAATTACCATAAAGAGGAGTAATGCGCGTTACATGTATATGGGCTTATAGCTGGGTAAGAGATTAAGATGCTAGTCAACTGTGTATGCAAAAAAAAACAAAAAAACTACAGGGGGTGTCTAAAGTCGATTGTCATGCGCCAGCGGGCGGACGGAAGTCTGCCACTCTAGCTGTGACTACAAGCGCGTGCGTGTGGTAGACAGCTTAAATCAAACACAAGTTAAGCTCCTTATAGCTTCCTACTGACTGCGGATTCGAGTGCTTGAAAGATGGTCTTTTGTTTTTTTCATCTATTTCCTCGGGGAGTCGAACAGGATTAAAGATGTAACGAACCCGCACCTACACAGCTGGTCGCCTTCCTAGTGAGAGTTTTCCTCTTGAGTTAAGAAGCTTATCTCGGAGCCTAGTACATAAGCGAGAGTGAAACATGGGTCCCACACACTTCTTCTACCACCTTCAGCATGGCGTCATCAGGAATCACTCTACGTTCTACCGAATGTGAGCAATCCCAACACTACTACAGAGCCGCGACAACACCACACGAGGAGACGTCCATGTTTACTGATGAGTTAACAAGTAGCAACGTGGAGGTTGGTTTTTATCAAGATTCGTACGGGTGGCTGGAAAGTGTGAGGGCTACTTCTGCAGCTATTGCTGCTGCTCGTGCAAAACGTGAAGCTCGTATCGCTGTTCGTGCTACACATGCTGCATACGAAGTTGCCAATGCTGCTAACAACGCTGCTGTTACTCTCGCCGCTGCTGCTCGTGCTGCTAATGTTCTTGCTACTGTTTCCGCTCTTGCTACCGATGCTGCTGCTACTGATGCTGCAGCGTCTGCTAAAAGTGCCGCTGTTGCGGCTGCTGCTAGGGCTAATGCTATTAATGCTTGTACAGCTGCTAAAAAAATAGCCTGTTTTGCTTATGCTAGTCGCAGTGTCGCTGTTACGGCTATGGCTGATGCACATGATGCTAAGTTACGGGCTGTTGCTTTTGCTGAAGATGCTGTTGATGCTGAAGATGTTGCTGCTGCTGCTGCTACTGCTGCTGAAGATGCTACTGCTGCTGCCGCTGCTGCTGCTGAAGATGCTGCTGCTGCTGCGGCTGCTGCTCTAGACACCTATGACGCTGCTGCTACTGCGGCTGCTGCTCTAGACACCTATGACGCTGCTGCTGCTGAAGATGCTGCTGCCGCTGCTGCTACTGCTGCTGCTGAAGATGCTGCTGCCACTGCTCTAGACACCTATGACGCAGCTGCTGCTGCTTTTGCTGAAGATGCTGTTGATGCTGCTACTGCTGCTGAAGATGCTATTGCTGCTGCCGCTGCTGCTGCTGAAGATGCTGCTGCTACTGCGGCTGCTGCTCTAGACACCTATGACGCTGCTGCTACTGCGGCTGCTGCTCTAGACACCTATGACGCTGCTGCTGCTGCTGAAGATGCTGCTGCTGCTGCACTAGTCATCTATGACGTGGCTGCTGCTCTAGACACCTATGACGCCGCTGCTGCTGCTGCTGCTCTAGACACCTTAGTAGGAGTTATTTTACAAACACTACTGCTACCTATGACTAAACTTAGTAGGTGTTATTTACAAACAAGAGAGCCACGTGGTGTTGTTTACAAACAAAGATAGCCACGTGATGTTGTTGTGGCCTATCATGCCAATGAAGGGGACACGTGATCAAGGGGGCGCGGCCTATTATGCAAATGAGGGGGTCACGTGACCAAATGGCGACCTCTGATTGGCTGGTGATCAAGAGGGCGTGGCCTATTATGCAAATGAGAGGGTCACGTGATCAAGAGGGCGTGGCCTATTATGCAAATGAGGGGTCACGTGACCAAATGGTGGCCTCTGATTGGCTGGTGATCAAGGGGGCGTGGCCTATTACGTAATTATGCAAATGAGGGGGCGTGGCCTATTACGTAATTATGCAAATGAGGGGGTCGCGTGACCAAATGGAGGCCTCTGATTGGCTGCAGGTCGATTGAGTAATAAACAGTACTTAACTATAGTCCCGTTCCGATACATACAATACTACTGCTATCTGATAAAACAACGAATTGACATATTAGTGAAGTGTATATAACAATTATTTTATTGTTCTGGAAATAAACCTACTAGAGTATTTCCACACTATTTCTGATATGTTAAATAATACACACTTATATCAGTACAGCTTATGAAACTTGCAGCGATCTACTTTCCATTTTCTCCATAAACCTAAATACAGACTATTATCTCTACATTTTAATTGTTCAACCATTCCCATCCTAACGTATATACCATAACCTCACCCACTTCAAGTCATACAGGATGTAGGCTGAATGTGAATGCATTAATTAGAGCGCTTGGCCCCCATGACTATAGTCCATCACGCCATGCATCCATATACAATATACTTTGCACATTACAATACATGCATAGATTAAGCGAGATAATACTTCGCGCGAACGCACTATGCTGACAAGGGGAATAGTGTATACGTTTTACAGCACTATACAGTGTGCTGACCTTGAATGGTGCCTACTAAATGACGATAATATTATATTTACATTCAAGTTTATCAGTTAACCATAGGACCTGTACGAACCATCTTCTACAGCGACCCTAACAAGTCTGTTTGTTGTTTGGATTCTATTGACAAGTAGAGGACGACCAGGAGCCACACAGTTTATTACACCATGTCATGGACTTTGGTCGTCATTAAACATCTCATTTTGTCGTACTGGAAAACACAAGGGTCCTCAGTATCGGGGTTGGCCTTCGGCGCGGCACAGCAGTACGTCCAATAGTGCCCGGTCTGTGGTTACCGACTTTACAAAGTCGTCCTCATATACCACCCCGTTCTTTTTGTGATCTAGTTGACCAAACACCTGCTCGACAAGTTCTTTAGCTGCCACCTCTCCTTCATGGGGGTTTGTGAGCTTCAGCACAGCCTATAGGGTAGAGAAAGGCGTAGAGACATAGATTAGAAAGCGCCGTGTCAATGTATATTGTACCAGCCTTAGTTAGATTTCAAGCAGTTTTTGCGAAAGGGTCCGCCAATCAAAAGGTCAGTTTTCAATTTCCTATGAGTGCACAGTATTGAATGACCCCATGATTTAAAACTAAACACAATACATATCTGACTTTTTGATCTGCACCCCAAAGTGTGTCCAAATTTGCGCTAGTTGCCATGGAAACTGACTTACTTTAACTGGAGAAATTGTAAAGGTTCCACCAGCAACGTGTGACCGTGTGTACAACAACTACCCGTGCCATAACCGCTATCTTGGTCAAACACATATAGAGGTTCACCATCCAACCGCTATCTGTGTAAAAAAAACACGCTATATGTGTCAAAATATGACTGTGTATCAACAAGGTGTTATCTGTGTCAAGCATATCTGGTATTTCCCTTAACACTAAGTGTGTCAAAATTCGGTTGGTAGTGACTTTGTAGCACATTTGTTTTTTAGGTGTGCAGGGAGTTTGGTACAGATGCCTAGAAGGTTTAGGACTGTAAAAATGTCCATTTTCAGGGAAATGGCCAAATTCACTTGAAAAATTTAAATGATTTGAAAAATTCTCTTTTCTGAAAATGACTAACTTGGCGAGAAATATGTAAAACTTTGCAAAAATAAAACAATTTTCCTGCAAATGACCAATTTGGTAAGAAAAGGATATGAATCACCAAAAAGTAGACTTTCCTGAAAATGGCCAAATTGGCGAGGAAAGCATAAAAGAAATCATAAAAAGTATACTTTCTTGAAAATGGCCAATTTGGTGAGAAAAGGGTGGACAATCGAGAAAAAGTCAATTTTCATGAAAATAGCTGATTTCTCTTTGACACAGATAGCGGTTGCTGTATCAACCAAAACTGCTATCTGTATCAACCACATCATTGGGTAGGGTAGGGTATCCTGGCAATGCAGGAAAGGTCAAAATTAATAAGGTCAATATATAATCAGAGCACATATGTAGGTCAATTGGAGGGCAGGACATTAGGGTAGGCCAATGTAACATTTCCTTTGATACATTTTATAGCATGATGCTTGAATGCAGCACTTGTGAGTTACTTGCTAGGGATGTGTTTATGGTATAAAGGGTATGACATGTTCAATATACCTTATTGTTAGTATGATACAGATAGCGTTTTTTGACACATATAGCTGTTGGATGTCCCTATGCAGAATGATACAGAAGTTACTACAGATAGCGTTGGTTACCACAGATAGCTGTTGGATGGGTACTACAGATAGCGTTTTATTGACACAGATAGCAGTTGGATGGTGAACCTCTATATGTGTTTGACACAGACAGCGGTTATGACACAGATAGTTGTTGTACACCGTGTCCTTTGACCCCAACATTGTGGCACCAGCTTACCATGGCAACAACAACCTTTTAGATTTGTTTAATCGCAGCCTCTGACAACAATTTATGCCCGGAATTTAAATTCTCTGTTGAATTTGAAGTCTCCTATCACTCATTATAAACACAATAATGCTGTTTATCATCGGCACTGTTTACGAGTAGGCCTACAACATTACAACGGTGAATATGCACTGTGACATGTGCACCTTAAGATTAAAACTTAATGTTTGTGCCATACCGGAATTAATTCCTACTCGTTCTAACTAGGTACGAAGACATTGGCCGATCTATCTATATTACATGTATTAGACTAGTACATGGCTGTCATAATAAAAGACATCAAGGTGTCACTAAAGCAGGGAATAGGTGTGTGTAGGGAGGGGTTCTCCTATAGTATGGCAAACGGCTACAGTGAATCGAATGGTTCCATTACACATTGGACCAGCTATTTTAGGGAGAAACAACAGTTACTAGTTTCATAGAGGATTCATTGTATCTTTATTGCTTTAAATGGATGGTAAACTTTCGAGGATCTAATTTTATTTCACTTCTTCCCATTTCAAAAAGCTACATATAATAATTATCATAAGCTTGTGACTTGTAGCCATAGATGCATGTAATAAGTTGGGAATGCGAAGCAATGAATATATATCGCATTTTGATGTCTCTATGATATAGGTTTAGCATGCAGGTTATCCGCTCTCATAAAATTGTATGAGTTCCAAAAGTGAGTACAGCAAATAGTTGAGCAGTAATGATTGACATGTAGTGTTTAAACATCAACGCCCTTGGCTGTAAAGGCCCTTGGATCCAGAGGTCCCTTGTGTTAAATAAGGGCTCTAATCCAAGGGTGTCAGTATAAAAAGTGTAACAATAACCTTTGGGTGTTTATACTTTAACATATGTATCATCATATGCTGAATGGGGAGGTCTGTAGAAGCCTCATGGTGGGACTGGTCTTGGCCGCTGCCACGAATTCCTCCAGGCTGATTCTGGAGTCGTGGTTTAAATCCATCTGTTCAAACACCAGTTCGGCTTGCTCCTCCGCCCCGGTGGCTGGCCCTGCCGACTGCATCATTTTATACATGGCCTGTGATGGAAAACACCAAGGCCCATTTCAATGCCATGCACTGTTATTATCATACTGTTATGATTTTAGCACATTAATACGTTTCAGGCTCCTCTGGAATGTGGTCCCTCTAAACTATAAGTCACTTCAAACAGGGACTCCCCGATCCTCAGGCAAAGACTCTGGAGGTCCATCGTTCACAGGGGCAAAATCCCAGAGGACACTGAGAGAAATACTGTTAAGTTTATATTCATATACAAGGGAGATGCCCATTAGAATGAGATGATTAGAATGCATATACCTCTTCGGCAGATTGCGCTGGAGGTCCAAAGCGACTTAATGCTATTTTCATATATACAGCAGAGTATCGTAGAGAATTCCAAGTAACGTAAGAGAAACCGCTTATTATCAACCTAAGTTTCCTCAAGAAAAAGGGCACCGAGGGTGGGGTTGAACTTAGGCCTACTTACACTAAACATGTCTGCCTTAGGCGGCATTTGGGAAGTAAAAACGTCGGCGAACGATCTCAAAGGTCATATGATTATCAGTATTACTGTAATGCATCGTTCACAATATTGCACTGAAGCATTAGGCCAGTGAAAAATATAAGCATCACTTTAAATAATAGGATTTCTGAGATTTCTGCCAAAATACCTGACTGCATGAAACATGGTCGACAATACATTGACGAGCGCTTATAGCAGTGCCGAAATGAGGACTACTTATCTCATTACCTACAGGCATTGTACAGTTTGCACCATAGCCTGGGGGGATTGCATAGTTTGCGCCATAATCTAATCATTATAGATACCCAGACTAGGTCCATATAGGTTTACCAAGCCACCCAGACATTAGACTGATTGTACAGTAACTTGAAGGCATTGGGTCAATACACTATTATCGAAAGGTATTTACTGAACTACTAGTATTTGCACCACTACTTCCGGCAGTGGGCTACTTTCACCGTTACCAAAAGGAGTTTGAATCACAAAGCATTAAGGTATAATATTATTCACATGCTGGGGAACCACACTTACCACTTACTACTTATAATGCACTGTCAGGATTTCAGTATCATAACATTGCTCCTTACCTTGATAACCTCCTCACACTCGCCCTTGGAGATATAACCACTCTCATCTATATCATACATGCGGAAGGCCCAGTGGAGTCGCTCCTCTGGCGTCCCACGAGCAGTTATGCTCAGCGCACACATAAACTCTCGGAAGTCCAGCCGCTTATCATGGTCATGGTCGAAGGTCCTGAACACATGGGCTGCAAACTTTGCAGCATCTCCATCTGGGAAGTGCTGGGCGTAGACCTCCTGGAATTGTTCGATGGTGAGCCTCCCATCTGGGAAGTCCTTGCGGAATTCCTTGAACCAGTGCCTGAGTTCAGACTCTGTAAAATTGGTGTTGTCGGTGAGGTCACCAAGGACCTCTGGGCGGAGGTTCTTGGGGTTGGATGTCCTGTTACCCATATTATAACCTGTTTGTCAAAGAGGTAACTGGTATGGTGGTTCCGGGTCCACCTTTGACATTAACGTCTAATATCCCATCAATACAGCTCCTCTCCCTGAAACAAAGTAATAAGATTTCAATTAAACCTGATAAAATGATAAGATACAGGACTATAAAGTATGGCAATCCTGTCGAATCGATTTCAAAATACACATAGGACATACTATTATCACTTGTTCGAAGCTCGTAACTTAATTGCCTAGCCTAGATAACGGGTCAGATAGCAATACTTGCATACAATATATTTACACGATGTAGGTATAAAAGGAACTGACATGTATCCAACACTAACAAACCGTTTTCAATGTTGATTCAATGTGCTGGCCCACGGGGATTCATCTGATGGTGTTTTACACATATTTAGTCATCTATTGACTGGATGAGAAACGAGTCAATAGTGATCATATACCTAGAGCAATATAGTTCGGTCATTGAGATGGGGAGCCGTTGGCATCCAATGCTATGGATTTAGTCAGATTTCCTTCATCAAGTTCGTGCAATATCCACAGAAGCGCTCTCATAATAAGGTCAGGATAGAATGGATAGTACACACATCAACTTAAATGCTAATGGTATGATGATGAATGTATATGATGTCTGGTACATTGTGTACTAATGATTTATGATACAAAATACCAACCTACCTCTATAAACCTCTGTCTACACACGCCAACATTAGACGATCACTGGTATCATGTATGCAGATGTTGAGCCTGAGTTTGTCCTAATGAACTTTGCCCAGAAACATTGATTGCAGAAAGATCAACATAGCTTATCTTTGGTTATCTGGCAAATACGATAAGAATCTACTATGGTATTATGGTATTTATATTGAGGAAGGTGCTACTGACGTATGATTTATTTGGATTAATTCGCTAATACCTGTCCTGATTACAAGCAGAGGATTAGTCTAGGAGTGACCAACCATGGGAATAATGGCCGGGACGATGATTATATTCATCTTTGTGTCAACTGATATCAAACACTATCATATATGTATCCAAAACTTTAAAGACTGACAGGGGCATACATTTAAGTCTGGGTGACAGTATTAGTTTCGTATATGTATACTTAATGAAACTATCTGAAACTCTGATAAATTATCAACCCCTGTCAGCCATAATGAAGAAAGGAGAAGAATGTGGGTATATATAACTGGTTTATGAGATCTTCCAAATCTTAATGCTCGAGCCTCCTGCCCCCTTTACGGAGAACTGCGTATAGTATAGCACCCGCACGAGTGGTAGACTACATATACTGGTATGCGGGGTCAAGAAGAACAACATTGTGTATTAAATTGGCTATACAGGCCATCTGAATACCCGCATATCACACTTATATATAGGATCCTGAAGGGTTTATGCCAATGAAACTATTATGGGTTGTGTGTGGTCGAGTATATAGGGGAAGAAAAACTTGAAGGTACCAAAAGTCAAGATGTATCGACAGGTTCCGGACAGGCCTATTCAAGATGTAACTATTTCTTTCACTCAGAGTCAATGACCATAATGTACAATAATGCATTTAATTGCATAAGTTTAATCTAACATGTGTGATGCTTTATATGATAAAACCGTTGAATTTCGCAGTAACGTTATTGAAGTAGAATAGACAATACAGAGTACCAGATACATACATACATATGCATTTCGTTTGGGTCATTTTGTTTGTATCATTTTTCGATCGGGGCGAATCTATGGTTCTTTCGCTGAATAAACTTGGTTATATTTTCTCATTACAGGGAGACTCTCCAAGGCGAAAGGACACGTGTGGTGGCAGAAAATGTTGTGTCATCATCGTTGTAATAATACTGGTAAGTATTATTTATAAGCATGATGTGAGAAGACTGTCATAAACCACACAGGGGAAAAAAACACATTTCTTCCAGGTGTGTGGTTTGAAAAGCACCTGCGAGATCTTCAATATCCTCACTTTGCATCAACGTAAATCATGTTGTAACATAGATCCAGGCCTGTATATTAAATAACATAAAGGCAGCCCAACTTATGTGACATTTCTGTTGTGTGCTCGCTAATTATATAAAACGACATGGCTGTTTTACATGAGATATAATTGTTACAGGTGGCAATCCTGGCACTTGGTCTGGGTTTAGGCCTGGGACTTCGGAAGTCCACCCCAGCTCCACCTGCAGAGACATGTGCCGTCTTTGATAAATCACAGTTCACCCAACCCCTGGCACCCACTACAAATGGCAAAGTATGGCTAAACACTGACTGTACACTGGGAGACACGCCGAAATGTCCCTCAGGGTAAGTAGAATACTTATCTAAATTCAAAAGGAACTTTTAACAATGTCAATGGAAATTTCAGTGTATTTATTTTCCTCTTGGCTATCTGATACTGTAGCTGAGAGAGAAAATCCTGCCTATGTGGTCCATAATAACACATGTATGTCTGATACACGTATGTAACATTATATAACCACTGTGTAACCCTTTCTTCATAAAAGCTGAATATAGGAGTTGAAGGAGACATTGGTACATAGGCCCATAGGTACATGTATTTATAAAACTCTGGTGAACGATCTGAGCAAGCTTGCCACATAAGAACATCTGTTTGTTTACCATGTGGCCCACGTATTTCCATCTAGGTTTACCAAGCCACCACTTCTCATCATTTCCTTGGACGGCTTCCGGGCTGAGTATATAAAACGGAATATAACACCGGTGCTGGAGAAGATAGCTAATTGTGGAGTGAAGACAGAGTACATGAGGTCCTCCTACCCCACCAAGACCTTCCCCAACCACTACAGTATCGTCACAGTACGTCACATGCATGTGGAGCATCTTTACTGCTTGGCTGCTAACATTAACCTTATTGAATTACTATTTCAGTAAAAAAAAAAGAAGTAAAATACCCAATTTCTTTTTTTCTAAATCTACCATTTTTGTATTCTATATTTAAAAGAAAACACATTTTAATTGTGTGTTCTCCTTAAAGGGACTGTACCCCGAGTCACATGGCATCATCGGTAACACAATGGTGGACCTGGACATGGATCAGATATTCACCCTGTCCGGCCAGGAGAAGAGCGATCCAAGATGGTGGCACGGCGAGCCGGTAAGAACTTAATTATTGATGACAATAATTACACATGCACATTTTCCGCTTCTCTCAGCCCCAGTTTGCATAGGCTACATCCTAATGGTATACGTCAGGGCTGTAAATGATACAAAAGTGATAACGTTTACATAATGTGGAAATAGTGAATAATATCCCAAACGTGGCATCTCAAGAGATTCTAAAGTCTTACAAACTTACGCTATGGTAAATTTATTGATAAAGAAAAATACAATTATAACATCCAAATGTGTTTCTTTTTACATAACTATCATAGATTTGGGTGACGGCTCGGAAGGCAGGAAAGAAAACAGCGACTATGTTCTGGCCAGGATCTGAAACAAAAATAAATGGTAAATATCAATAAATCTTCACTTCCATTAGTTGATCAGGGTGAGAGGCAATTTCAACGAGCCTACACAAAGATCCGCCCTCCTACCGTTCTTAGAATATGACTACCCCTTTATATCTAATTTCGTCATAGAAGGTTATTTATTTATTTCATATTAGGGTTAATCTACATTCCTTTATAGTATAACATTATTGAGTTTATAAATGTATTTTATTGCACAAAGTGATTTTCAAAATACAGTTACATTCGTCAAATGAGAATTCAATCTCATAGCCATCTCCTTACAATCTCAATTGCATATATCTATACCATATTTTCAATCATTGCCACCAACACGAGGCTTGATCAGGAAAACATAAGAAATACATGCAACCCTAGATGGGCACGGTATGTACTGACACTTATTACAGACAGGATATAATTATATAATAATGAAAATAGCAGTACATAAATATAGATATATAAATATATATATTGAGTATACATGTTCATAATATTTGAGAGGCAGTTATAGTAATCCCTTCTCTCTCTGTTTTTCAACAAAGAGCTCAGTTACCTTCGCCTTTGCCTTGACTCTGAAAATGCTTTTGGAAGGTGCCTGTCTGCAGGACGCATTTAAGTTATTCCATAAGTTGATTCCTCTATAAAGTGGACTTTTCCGATAGCCCCAAGACACTGATTTAGGATACTCTAGTAGTCCGGTACCAGTAGAGCGCATCACTCGCCCTCCTGGTTGGACACTCTGGAACCTCAGCCCCAAATCTTTGGTATTGTGCTTATTGCCATATAGATACTTATACAGGAGGAGCAGCAGTTGTACATCATATCTAATACTGAGATAGTCTACACCAGTGTCTTTGTGTAGACTGACTACAGGGTATTTAATTCTCACATTGAGACAAACCCGGAGACATCGGTTTTGTGTTAGCTGTAGTCTTTTATGTTGATTATCAGTAACACCATTATATAAATAGCCACAGTACTCCATGACTGGCATGATAGTCTGTTTATATACTAAATTAGCAGTGGCAGTGGATATTTTTGTTCGCATCTTTCTTAACATGACGCTACGATTGTTAGCATTGCACACACTTTTACTTATGCTTTTCTCTAGGTTAAACTCACTGTCAAGGATAATACCTAAATATTCATATTGACTACAGGTCTCTAGGACAATCGCACCCATGGTAATGTTTACAGTACAAGGCTGGATGGGTTTTACAGGAGTAAATATGACAACTTTAGTTTTCTCAGTGTTTATACATAGGCCACTAGATGAAAACCAATCATATATGCTATCGGCGTCCGTTTGTAATTTTGCTGCCGCTATCCTAAGAGATTCATCGCTTATATAAAATACAACATCATCAGCATACATTATTGTCTTACAGTTATTGATTACATTGGGGAGGTTATTGATGAAACAAATAAAAAGCAGGGGACCGAGGATTGACCCCTGCGGTACCCCAAAACTGATGCTTTTTAGACCTGATGTTGCCTTATTACACACCACACGTTGTGTTCTATTACCCAGATAGGCGCATAACCAATCACAGTAAATTGTAGGCAAATTTAGATCTCTCATACGTTTAATAAGTTCAGCATGGTGTATACAGTCAAAAGCCTTCCGCACATCCAGGAAACAAGACACCATAATGTGCTTATTATCTTTAGATCTATAGATGTCATTTACTAATTTAAATACAGCATCATTTGTTCCCCTGGATGTGCGGAACCCATACTGGCCATCATTCAATTGGCCATTGTCTTCAAGTCTATTATAGATTTCCTGATATATCACACGCTCCATAATTTTGCTTGGTACTGGGAGCAAAGAAATAGGCCTCCAGTTCCCTATGGACCGGGGGTCACCAGATTTAGGTAAAGGGACCACTTTGGCAGAAGCCCAGCTATTTGGAAATGAGTATTTGAATAATTATATACACATTATCTTTCAGGATATTTTCCCGACCGGTGTTTCATATATGATAAGTAAGTATACATATTGGTGTTCATAATCCTATCACTTCTAATGTGAAGATTAAATGTATGTAAGCCAAACATGTAAGGACATAATCATACTTTCAATGATCTGTTTCATAACCTCCCTCCCTAGCTACCAATGAATGTGCAGTTCTAAAGGGAAGTACCAAAGAAATGAAATACACAAGTCATTGGCCAGAAGTTGTTGCTATAGAACTCCTGATGTTTCTCTTTTATCATAGATCAGTGCCATATGACCTGCGGATTGACCGAGTGTTGAGCTGGTTGGACGAGCCTGAGTCTACCCGACCCGATGTGACCACACTGTACTTCAGTCAGCCCGACAGTGCTGGACACCAGCAGGGCCCTGACGGAGACTGGGTGAGGCATTGGGACATTTGAATTCTCAAACAGGAGGGGATATCCCAGCTAACAAAAAAACGTTATTTTACGTCAAAATAACGTTTTAAATTTGGTATAACGTTATGCCATAGTAAGGAGCCTTAGAGAAACGTTATATTACGTTATATTACGTTATAAAATGTGGTATAACGTTTTTTGTTTACTGGGATATGCCATACATGAATTCAATGAGGGGTTCATGCTAGATGTATATATATATGAAGTGGTAGGCTGCACTGGGAAAAGGGAGTCCCCAGTGGGCACAGAGCATTGAATCAACATTGAAAACTGTTGACAATGCTGATTCAATGTTGATTCAAGGTTGACCTGAATTTTGTGCCCACTGGATCGCCATTTCAATTTAATGTCTCCTCTTTAAGTTCGCATCCAATGCCCCATCCAAATACCTAATAGAGTAGACCTACACTTGGAGCATCAGTCCTAATCCAGTGAACAAAAAAACGTTATACAACGTTAGATAACGTTTCTCTATGGCCCCTTTTATGGCATAACGTTAAAAAGTTATTTTGTGTGATTTTGTTCTCCTGTGATGTTCAGGTGAATGGTAACCTAACCCGTATGGATGGTGTGATTGGGAGTCTCATGGACGGACTCATAGAGCGGAAGCTACGCACCTGTATAGACATCATGATAGTGGCCGATCATGGTGAGTTTTAACGTTTGATCATATCATATCATTTGGTAATGCGGATCACATATTGGAAGAATAGAAAAAAAGGGTTGTGGAATTATGCAGATTGACTAAAATTTTCATTTAGTCACACAAACACAGTAATAACTTATTTTTTTGTGTGTGTTTTTGTATGTTAGGTATGGCACCAGTCGCATGTAACCGTCTGGTAGACATACGGGCACCGTTGAAGGATAAGAAGCATTTTGTGGTAAAGGATGGACCATTGGCCAGAATCACAGGCAAATATACAGTCGATTCTAAAAAGAAAATTCATAGGACTCCCGATGGTGGTAAGTATATAATATGTGACTATCTAAATGGGATGTATCTGTGGCAATAGCGAATGATAAATTATATATTTAATTATAGAAACAGATGTCTACAATCAATACCACAGTAAAACATGAATTTTATAACGGGTGGACTAGCTCCTCAGCCAAATCGCTAGTAGTTATACAGTAATGATAATACACATATGATTTAAACACACATAAAAGTTGCATCAACTGTTCATCATTATACAATTTTTTATTTGATTTATTTTTACCTGAAATGATTTAACCTCTGAACCTGGTGAACGCACAGTACACGAATACGCAAGCAGTCAGGAGGTCCACCCTTAATTGTTGCTCATTCTTTGGATACCGGGACATACATGCCTACCCCATAACGCTATGGTTGTGTTGCAGCATCTGCAGATGAGATGGTGAGTGCCCTGGAGTGTGTTGGTTATAACACGTCCCAGGAGTACAACTCTAAGGTCTACAAGAAGGAGAACCTCGCGGTCAGGGTACACTTCACTGTCAGTCCCCGGATAGAGGAGGTCATTGTAACAGCTGCCGACGAGTGGCTCATTAAGGGGTGAGTAACTCACACAACATTCAATGTGTGTAAGGTTTGACTCAATGTTCTTACACAAAAGAATGGCAAATGCTCATTTATGTTGATATTCTTATGACATCAACGAGCCCTTTATAGTTCAAATATCACTGTGTCTTATTGTCTCCTACATTACAGTAAAGACTGGATCGGCTGTACCGGAGGAGCCCATGGCTATGATAACCTATCCCCACAAATGCAGGTACGTGTTAGTTTGTTTGGGGAGTGCTCCTTATCTAGCTACGCTGAAAATGTGTCAAAAGCCCCCATCCTGCGCAGGGTATAATGTTGGAAAACACTACCCCCCCCCATTGCCAAATAAGGACCACTTTCAGAACAGAATTAGGCCTACATGTAGGTCTATAGGTCTCGTTGAGTATGTCTAGGTAATAAGTAAAATACGTCCTGCTGGCTTCAACACTGATATTTGGATTTTGTGGAAGCAGAACCAGTAATAAAATCTGAATCATCTCTCTTTCAGGCACTTTTCATGGCATATGGAAGCAGCTTCAAGCAGACAGAAATTGAACCGTTTGAGAACATAGAACTTTACAATCTGATGACAGGTATGACTATTACCTGTAGTGTTCGAACCTAATACTTCATATGAGAGATAATCCCATACAAAAATAGTATACTATCATTTTATTTGAATAATTCCGGTGATAGGTATCACAATTTTCCTTGGGGAATATTGCTATTATTGAAAATGCATAATTAAAAGAAAAGACCAGCGTTATTTTGTGTGACCTTATATAGGTAGTGTTAATATCAATAAGCAATATTCTGACACACATACTATCAACAAATGAAGCATAAGGCTATTGAAAATCTGAAATACACAATTATACTTCATGTGAAATTGACGTCACAAGAGACCCAAAACGTACCACACACCCTCAGCCAATCTCCATCGATTGGTCTAGACACCACTCTAACAACTTCTTGATTGGCTGCTCGGTAATCTACATCAATTTCAGTATGCATTAATGGCCAATTAAGGGCCGTTTAAGGGCCAATCATAGAGCAGTGTAGGTGCAGACGATTTTGTATTTTGTATTTACTTCATTTATACAGGCTCTTGTGGCATTCATAATAACTCTTTTCATAAGATGGAAAGACAAGGGGTTTGTAACTATTTAATGAACACAGTAAGTGGCTCCCTAAGCAGGTATTGGCTGTGTAATGCAGTATAAATACTCATAGAATATACCATATTTGTATTGGTTTAGTATGGCTGGCCACATGTGTGGTCTCTTGTGACGTTACTCTGTCCAAGTCTATTTCAGGGTTTTAACTGCCTTATGCTGCATATATTCATAGTATATATGTCAGAATATTGCTAATTGATATTAATACTACCGATATAAGGTCACACAAAATTAAGCTGGTCTTTTCTTTTAACACTAATCCAAAATCATAGATATGCCGCATCTTCACTCCTTTAACTACCGGGTTATCAAAATGGTTTTGACAGATATCCTGAACATATCGTCCTCTCCCAACAACGGCACTGCCGGTCGCTTGCACCAAGTGTTACGTCATCCCCCGTCATCGCCGTCATCGCCGACACCTGGCAGCAACTACCAACCGGTGACGTTCCCGAATGACGTCACAGAGAGAAACAAGCGAAGAGCTGCATCTGACTGTAACTGCACGTCCAGGGTAGGAATATACGGCCTTTCCACATAAGGGAGTGTTCATTTATTAATTACAGGGGGGGTGGTGGGTTTGGGGGGGGCGTAAACATTTCCAACCCCTCCTGAGGGGGGGCGTAATTAATTCTGACCCCTCTTGAGGGGGGGGCGTAAAAATTTAAGGCCCTTTTTAGCAAAAAAGCCCGCGCGTTACTATAGTTCTTAGGGGGGGGGGGCGAAAAATTCCACGCGCTCTCGAGGGGGGGGGGCGTAAAAAAAATTCGCCCCTCCACGCAAAATCTCACCAACCCCCCCTGTAATTAATAAATGAACACTCCCTAATATCCTTGTTTCTCATCACCGCGCACATCCCCAAAATCGTAATTTGTAGATGTTTTTTGTTGAATACTTAAACATGAATTTAGTTCAGCGAGAACCTAGATTCCCCTATACCTCTTTAGCTCTCAGCAAAAAAAAAAAGAAAAAAAAGCGCCCTCGTCATATTTCTCATGGCTCAGTGATGAGAAACAAAGATATTATTTGAAGAGGTCTAAATTCAGCAATTATGAAAGAATGGTATATTGGTATTATATTTTTTCAACTTACCACTACGACTGTTGGTACTTATCTAGGTAGAAAGACAATGATAGAGCCGTAACAACCCCCTAGGCTGATATTCTGGGGCGGGTATGTAGAAAAATGCCAAGGCTCCGGCCTCTGCTCCGGCCTAGATGGTGGTATTATTTTAATTGGTATTCTCTTGAAGATTTTAAGCAATCAGAATGCAGTATTTCAATTAGGCCCGCCGATTATGGATTGGTCAGGACACAATTATGAGTCTGCTTAATTGTTTTTCTGGTAATCTACAACACTCTCAGTATCATGCAACTGCCACTCAAGTTCCAATCAAAGAGCAATCGGAGCCGCCACTGTGGGGGCAGACGACTCCGTATAACGTCACAAATGACTTTCTCTTTAAAAATATGCAGGGGTGGGTTGAAAATATAACAAAATCTGTATTAAGGTTTGCGCTCGGAATACCAACTGCTTCCCATATCGACTTATCCACCTGTTTATGGGAGCTGGTATTGCTGGTACGACAAGCACAAAGTACAATACTGGCACTGCGCCAGAAGGGGCCCGGCAAAGTAGATGGGGCAGAACATCTGTAGACAGGCACCAACCAGGGGCTCGATTTCTTTACCTAATCCACAAATTCTTTCTGTCCTACCTCCTATGATAATGTAAAAAGGCAGAAAATGAGGCACCATCTGGGAGCATACAGTACAACCGTGACAGCATACACGTGTGATATGACACCGTTATAGGACCGGCGTCAACTAGCTATTCGCCTGATTAAACTACCCTTTTCCATATACTACTTCTCCGTGCGGTCACGGTGTAAATTGTGTTTAGCCTTGTAAAAAGTATTCGTATACCGGTAATTGTATCTTAAAGAACCTCTTCAGTGACTGTGTGCCCATACAATGTTATCACCTCTCTCCTCCATTTGGAGACAGCATGGCGCGTCCATGCAGGATCGGTATGATGCCGCGCTGCAGCACAGTCACCTTGGTTTTGACGAGAATTGAACATGAAGCCTTGAGTATGCTTTATGCATCATGTTGTCCTTAAACAGTCAACTATCTTTGAATGGTGTTGTGGCCACTATAATCTTCTCATAACCCAACCGAAGTAAGGTTCAATTGTATCTGTTTATTCATTACAGTCATCAAACGTGGACACAGATGACTTGAGGTTAAACCTGACGGAGGCAGAGACTGAGACATCCCAGGGACTACACGTGGGTGCCAATAACAGCCCCACCCTGGAGGAGAAGGGCCTTACCGCCTGGATGCAGGTACAGGAGGACTCTGTCCACGCCTACAGCAAGCAGCACCACATGGCACTGTGGGCCGCCTTCACACTCAATGACCAGGTACTTTTAAAGATTGAACGGTGCATCAAGGTTTATGGCAATTTGCAATCATGAAGTACCAACGCGGCGCTTGTCAGTAACTTTCTAGCATTGCACTGTTACATCATGCCAATAGTGTATTAAACACGGTGGGTCGGCATGGTTCACGGGTGCAGTACTGACGAGTATGGCATTTTGAACGTTGCCTTGCCAAATTAGACACAATCGGAATATGCAGTAAATGCTAGTTTAACTATGTTGTGTCACAAATACAAAATACAACAGAAAACAAAATCTACAACAACGGCAGACTAAATAGTACATCTTATATCAATACATCTATACTATGGCATTATTGTTTCCCCATAACTGCATAGACCCTCGATAGACCCATTTAATTTCCAAAAGCCCGGACCTACAGCCTGTGGACATCTGTGGTGGTTTGAACTTGTCGTATCACAATCCGACACTATCACTCAGAGGACATTATGTTGTTGTATTTTCCAGTCGGGTAGTGCGTTTACCAATGTGTCGGCTGACTGTACGCGGGTTGACGTGAGAATGGAGACAGCAGATACGTCATCGTGTACGTCCTACACCGACTCTGCTACACACGTGTCTGCCTCCTACCTCGTACCCCCAGGTAGTTGTTTTGTACTGTTTGGTGTATCTTCAAGTTGCACCTCCTTGATGTAGTGATAATATCATGTGCACTGGTTCACTGGAGGGTGCATTAATGCGGCCATCTGATCGCGGCGCCAAGAACAGATAGCCAATTAGGCAGTGTATTGCTGAAGTTGTACATTTCACGGTTACAGAAAATGTCGTCTGGGACAACATCATGCCACTAGTTTAGCTTGTCTGGTAAAGGGAATGGTGTAATGAAGAGCTGATACCTTGGGGCTGTATCACGATGGGGCTATACTAATTACAGATTCGTATACACATGCATTTGGTGATTTATTGTCATTATCAATTTCAGGAATTGCCAAAAATGCGGGCTCTCAAGCAGACTCCCGCATCTCCTCCAACGTAGTGCCTATGTACGACAGCTTCAGAGACGGTATGTGAAGTGTTTGAGCTTTGTTCAGTGGGAAGATGATATGTAGGGCATAGCAAAAAATATACCCAACTAGTCTGTACAACATTTTATACTGACATAAATGAACACTCTGAAGTAAAGAGCACAGATTTGAAAGTATTTGTCTGGTATTGATGCTGTTATAACAATAGTATTCATTAACGTGTTGTATAGGTGTCTGGAGGGCGGTTCTAGAACTGGTAGAAGACTACACACAGAAGTACAAACAGGTGAATGTTCTGATGGGACCTGTGTTTGACGACAACCACGATGGCCTCAATGACCCTGCCGACTCTCTAAGGTAATACATAATGTCAACTCCTCTTTGTATAAGATGGCAATCGTAGTAAATATAAAGTATGTAAGGGTATGATATGGTATGGATGATATTCACACACTTGACTGGTGATTCTGTTTTATATGTTTTATCTATTTCAATAGAAAATGCTTAATATTCCCATCCGTTAGCTTAAGGGTTATACAACTAGGTTGGGAAATAGAATAAATAAAATCGTTCAAGATTGTTGTGCATTCCCCACCTAACGCCACACACACGCAGTCTACACCCCTGTCACGTCATGCTTACAGGAAGGTCCCTGGGAGTGACGTACCCCTGCCATCACATTACTTTGTAATGCTAAGGAGGTGTGACGATACGTCAGTGGACGTCATGAATTGTCCAGATGAAAAGATAGAGATAATGGCTGCGATCATCCCCCACCTCAACAACGCTGGGAACTGCTGGGTCAGTACTATTCATAACTGCCTTTGAATCCCACTAAACAGGTATTCTATTGATTGTGTGACTCCGTACGGGCCTTTCCAGGCAAACCAAACTTTCACAAGTCTAATGCTTTTTGCTCGTTTTGTATAGATATGAGGAATAAGGCTTTCCAATACAGCAGTGATCGGATCTATGAATAATCGAATCTATGTCAGGAGGATTACTAGAACTGAGAAAGTACTGAGAAAGTCTTTTCTTGGCCGGAATGTGTTCACCCAAATCAAAATGCACATGATGACATAGTAATTTTTATTGGGATATATCTAACCAATTTTCAGAACAGGTTTCTAAACATTGCCAACAGTGATTTATCAACCACGCTTCAACATTGGCTTGGTGTGTCTGCACTTTGGTGTAGGCTTATGTGTCTACTACAATGGCAGGTGTAAAACACTCAAAAAGTAAACTTGTCTCCAGACTCTTCCATGTGACGATCATGAAATAAAAGAGTCAAAAACACGTCTAAGTGCAAGGAAGTGGGTCTTTTAGCTGGAGATAAAAGACCCACTTGGCATGTGCCAGTCCAAAACCTGACATTTGCCAGCTCCAGATTCTATTTGTGGGATGGTAACCTGATAGGTTAGACAACTTTTTGACTTGTTTATTTTATGATAGTCACTTCGACGAGTCTGGAGACAAGTTTACTTTTTCAGTGAACAAAATCATTTTAATATCATGTTTATCTGCATACAGGACGCTGGGGACCTGAGAATACACGACTACCTGCAGACGCACGTGGCGCGCCCACGTGACGTGGAGCTGATTACCGGCCTGCAGCTACTGCGGGGGGTCAGTGACGTGGGGCACCAGCTGCAGCTCAAAACGAGGCTCTACGTCGGGCTCTGGGACAGGACCAGCTGGATGGACGACCAACAGTGTCCCAAACTGGATGCCGCCGCCTGGTGTGTGTTCATTTATGTGGTCAAGTTTGTTTCAATGCACCTGAGACAGTATTGTCTGTAGCTAGTGTCAGTATGATGGGTGGGTGGGTTTTGGGTAGCGGCAGATGGTCTTAGTTGCAAAGGTCACTGTTTCTGATGTAATGTGGCCTAATCCTTAAGCAACATAATAAAGAAAACTAAAACAGAACAGAAATCAACATGAAAAGCTGCCTGTAGTTCATAATAATGTGTCAACGTTATTTGATATGGTGTAAAACAACCTAAAACTACCTAATGGTTAGTTCTGTGTAGTATACAGTATATAGCATCATTTCCCTTCTACACCTAGTGGTACCAACGTGCCCGTGCTGCTCGTCTCCCTGGATGGGTTCCGCCCAGACTACATGGACAGGGGTGCGGCACCCTTCCTCCAGAAGCTGGGTGACTGCGGCGTCAGTGCCTCCTTCCTCCAGTCAGTCTACCCCAGCCTGACCTTCCCCAACCACTACTCACTGGTCACGGTGCGTTCGTTTGGTATCGAATGATAATTCTAAATACTAGGGAAACAAGTTCATGCACAATACAATGGGTATTGTGTATTGCCCGTGGCAGATACTGATTCCAGTCTCGGATGCAATGGTTTCGACCTCATAGGCACCGATCTCAGCCTCACAGGTTTTATTATATAATATGTATGAGCAGCGTAAGGCCGTTTTATTTTGATAACTTGGATTACGGATCCGCCGCCGAGATTTTTGGCATTTTGCAAAAAAAAAAGTTTTTTTGTTTTTTTACCTTTCCCCTCCGAGATTTTACCCCCCTTCCCGCAAAAAAAAGTACATGTTGATCAGAAAAAGGGGGAATTAGGCCTTTCAGATTGGGGATAATTCTCAATATATCATCATTAGATTGCCCAGAAATGAGATTTTCCATGCCTTTTTTTTTCTTTTTGCCTCTGCCCTTCGGGAAATTTTGTGATCTGGTGCCCCCCGTAGGACAGTTTTTTTTTTTTTGCCTCTGCCCTTCCAAATATTTGGAGCCAAAAGCCTGTAATCCAAGTTATCAAAAAAAGGTGGCCTAACCGTTAATACCCTGTGCAATGGTGTATTCTAATGTACTTAGCGGTATACTTTGTTCACCATTAGACCCCATGTTTGAATGTGCTGTAGGTTACTTAATGATACTTTGAGTGAATCAATGCTATGTCTCTGTAGGGTCTGTATCCTGAGTCTCATGGTATCGTAGACAACAACATGTTTGACTTGGACATCAATAGTACTTTCTACTTGGGATCCCCGAATGCCTCTGATCCCAGATGGTGGGGAGGTGAACCGGTAAGTGAGATGGGAAATATACAATGTCCTATCTACGGTGAGGCTATATAGTAATCAATATTTAAGTTGGGAAGCCTTAGAATTAAGTCACAGTGAATAATGTGAAAAACTTATATCACTATATTTCTTCAAGAATCACCTTTTCAGTACTACGTACAATAGACAAACATCTGATTGATATAATTATATCTTTGTCATCGCCACATCCATAAACAGGTTCATTCTTGCTGATTTTTATGAACGATTATGATTTATTCTTTTACAGATTTGGAACACTGTTACACGTAATGGTAAGAAGTCTGCCACCTATTTCTGGCCTGGCTCAGACGTGGAGATAGGAGGTGAGTGCAGGAGATTCAGCAGCCGTCAGCAGCCACGCAGAAAGGATGAACCGTCTGCCCTCAGCCGGGGAAGCTTTTCTGCGTGGCTGCTCACAAAAGTGGGCATTTCGCCATATCATATATATAGTCAGCAAAGAAGGCACCACGGCGACATGTCATGGTGTTCTGTAGGTGTAAGGTCGATGTCTTACTGCCCCGTGGTCATGAGTCGAAGTGGAGAAAGGACCGGTACTCTGGGTCTTATATAGGAGAGGTGGGGTTTTAACGCAGTAGGGAAATAAGTACACCTTGTACACACCCCTTCCAAAATATGCAAGCCTATCCCAACCTAGATGTTTGAACCAATCACATAATTAGTTTTCCCAGTGTTATAGACAATAAAGTGCCTCGGCTATGAATGTTATGCAATGAAAATATCCAAAACTCAAACTCTGAATTGACCCCAAATGTTGCGTTGTAGGGATGCGGCCTGACCAGTGGGAGCAGTACGACGGTAACGCCCCCTACAGTAAACGTGTGGACACAGTGGTGGACTGGCTGAGCGGCAAGGGGGGCTTCAATGCCGACCTGGCTGTTCTATACTTCGAGAAAGTAGACAAATACGGACACGAGTATGGACCACACTCACCCAAGGTATGTACATGTATAGGGAAGGGGTGGGGGTGCTGAAATGCCCCACTTTAAAATGGTCACAGACTCACTGCCTTAATTAATCAGATGAATAGACACTGAGACATGTGCCAGGGGAAAGCCCATTTTCCATATACTACTTACGGTTGGTAATGCTACCCCGGCGTGTACCAAGATAGATCAAGCGTGTTGTCTTAGATTTAAAACTTCTCTGTCCTCATCCTGCTACAAGTTCTGGCTATAGATGTGCAGAATGTTTAGGGGAAATAACCAAAATAAGCTCCATGCCCCATTCATCGTTTAGGTCTGTCCATTTCCCGGTGCTATTAAAATATAGTTATACGTAGACCTTATTTTACAGATTGCAGATGCTATTAGTTACGTGGACGGCTACCTGAAGCAACTGATGGACGGACTGAAGCGGAGAAACATAGACAAGTGTGTCAATATCATCATCTCCGCCGACCACGGCAAGTACATCATGTTGATTGGCGTACAATAACGGTTCCAACTCTTATCGGTATCGTGATGTTTTCAAGTAAGAAAGGTTGAACAGCAGGTCTTTTTCAGGATACCTGGCCCGTACAGTAAAGGGCCGATACTAAATATTTACCCATTTCATTAAAAGAGAACATTAGGGTGGTTTTCTTTATATTACAAAGGTTGAATCCATTCTGCATGGTTGCTAGTTTACCTCTTTTCTAATCCAATTTCCGAATAAAGTCTTATCTTAGGTCACTTGTAGTACAATAATATAGTTGAAGTCAATATAATAATCCCTGAAGCTATTCCCAGGGTATAAGAGTGAAATACTTTTTGGAGCCCTATCCCAGCTAACAAAAAACGTTATTTTACGTCAAAATAACGTTTTAAACTTTACATAACGTTATCTCATACTAAAGAGCCTTCGAAAAACGTTGACATATAACGTTATATAATGTTGTAAAATAGTGTATAACGTTATTTGTTTACTGGGATGGTGTGTATATTACAGTAAGGTATACATGTAACCCCTCCATACGGTTGTGACTGCAGGCATGGCTGACATCTCGTGTGACCGGGGTGTGCGTATAGCGGACTACATACCGTCTACACAACTAGACAAGATGAGGACCACCCTTGGGGCAGCTGGACGTATGGCCACCACCTATGACAAAAGATATCGACCCGTGGCCCCCGAGGATAGAGGTAGGTGTCTATCAAGTAGGGTGTTTCTCGAAAGGGTCTACGATATGTAGTTCAGGGTACCTGGTGTACGGGGATTTCTAGTTCTGGCGTTGGCCACTAGGGTACATCAGATATGGCAAAGTACTGAAATATAGACCAGAAAACGCTTTAGGGTATTTCTTTAGAAAAAGAGAATACAGTAGTTAGACAAAAAAAGGTTTGTTTCAGGTCACCCGACCGAGCCTACGTTTCTTATGCTATTTTAAAGAAATATCCGTATTTTTAACCTTTTTTTGGTCATTTTTAGGGTCTTCGGAGAGGCTTGCTAATACTTTCATGTTTAAAAAGAAAAAGGGGAAAAAATCCGACCTTCCGACCCTACATTGTCCTTCCATGTTACCTGAAACATACCTTCTTTTTTTGGCATTATCTAAGAAATATCCCATCTTTGGTGCTAATATACCATGTTTGGCATAAATGGAACGTTTTCTTATGGGAAATTGCCACATAGTTATTGGACTTTCAAGCGTGCATGGAAACCATTCCATAATTATAAATGGAAAATGAACATTTGTGTTGGTCCCTCGAGAATTCATCAGGAACTAAAATTAAAAACATGCACTGAAAATTCCTCCCAGGACCAAGTCTACACTAAAATGTTATATTTCAGTAAATCTTTTTTCAATCATGTTTGGTATCATTATGAGATACAGCGCATACTTTCAAAATGTTCGCCTATAAGTAACAACTCATGTTCGAAATAAGATTCCTGCAAAACCACCCGTAATATCCTAGCCTATGATATCTTGAAATAAAGATCTTGACACTAACTTCAATAACCCCCCTCCCCCCGCGGATACCCCTTTTCATGTGCCTGCATGGTCATGGGTATGTTTAATTAGGAGAGTACGTACACATATTTGATTGTTTATCGCAGTGCCAGTGGACATGATCGTGTATAACACTAGCTGTAAGTCAGACAAGATGAACGTCTATGACGCCAAGTCCCTCCCCAAGAGGTTCCATTTCACCAATAATGCCAGAATAGGAGAGGTCACATTTGTGATGGAAGAGGAATGGCAGCTTAACCTGTAAGTAACAGTTCATTTCAAATCCCATTTTATAGGCTAAAGAACGTACCAGGTTGTGAACCCTTCCATGGGATGCATAGTCATTTTAGTGTGCTATGCCCTTTGTCGCCACTGGTGCATTTCCAACTGATAATCACTACCTACGATACATCAAACAATTTTAGCCAAAAAAAAGTATCAGAATATCGATAGTATGCTCAAGTTGAGGAAATGATAATGACACCGACAGAAACCAGCCTTCCCTGGATCATTCTGAACAAATATGTTGCAGATCCAAAGTACTCCTTACGTTGACTTGGGGTCCTTTGTATAACTGTTATAAAGCCTGTCTCTTTTCCAATTGTTATAGGTATAGTCCATGGTGTAAAATTAAAGGTCAACATGGGTACGACGCAATGACTTATGATACAATGAAGGTCAGTACACCCCATTTATATGTCTAGGACACTGGCTACAATTGTATGCCTGGGACAAAGAAGAAAGTATGTGTTTTGGGTTACAATGGTCTGAACATCTTCTTTCCTATTCGTCGATATTTTATTTTTTGGAGGCACACCGATAACAGGCCTACCTCAATTCATAAAAGTGGGTGGGAAACACAAGTTAGTGGTGCACCGAAATAACATTAAAATCGCCCCTATAGCTCCTAATCCAGCATTCTGATAGCTTACAACCTTCATTTTATTTACAGGCCATATTTCGATCCTATGGACCAGGCTTCAAAGAGAAGTTTAATTCGTCATCCTTCGAGAATATCCAAATATATGATCTTATTACAAGTAAGTATGTTCCATCATGATTTATCCTGTTAGGGGTTAGAAGTGTCCCTGTACCCTTGGATCTACTGAAGTCAGTTCGGTACCACACACACAGAAAAGTGAGAGTCATTGTCGCTAAAACTACCCTCACCTGAGAGTCAGGCACTGCCTGACTCTCAGGTGAGGGTAGTCATTGTCGCTAAAACTACCCTCACCTGAGAGTCAGGCACTGCCTGACTCTCAGGTGAGGGTAGTTTTAGCGACAATGACTCTCACTTTTCTGAGGGTGCAGTAGTGTCTACCGTCTGCACCCAGACTCTCCCATTGTAAACACAAAATGAGCCAATACAGTTGGCTTCAATATTGCAATCTTTACACAATGCACCTGCATTAAGCTAGATAATGTCAATATATAGGTAAGGTCACTCAAAAAAAAAGTAGTTTCTCATCACCCGGCAGTGAGAAATGTGACGAGGGCGTTTGTAATTATTCTTTTTTTAAGTGAGGTCTGAAATTTATAGAGAAATTAGGTATTTGCGCGCACAATTTTCACATTTTAGTGTTAAGAGTTTATTGATCCGCAGAAGCTTTTATAATGCAAGTTATTCATAGATTTTTCATTAAAAGTCAAAAAAAAAAATTCCCCAAAATCACAAATTTCATGATGCGCGCGGTTATCAGAAACAACTTTATTTTTGAGCGGCCTAAGCATTATTATAACGGGTATATGCTTTGTCCAATCGATGCAGTATGAGTATATTTTTGCCTGTTGAAATATAAAAATGGAATGTCCATTACATTGAAATGTGTGTATTGCTTGATAACAGACTTACTAAAAATCGATGGTGCCCCTAACAATGGCACAGAAGGCAGTCTGTACCATCTGTTGGCTACTGCGCCTGCCCCGCCCCCACCTGGCGGTTCAGAGAACTACACTGTAGCCGAGTACCCACGAACAGATGAGCAATATGCAAACAGGACTACGAGTCCCGGATGTGTCTGCCAAGTTCCTGCTGTAAGTACAGTATTTAAGTTAAAGCGAAATTATAAAGCACAGAATGAGTGTCTGTGATGTGCTGCAGATGCATGTAGTTCACAGGCTCTGTGGTGCCCCCTGTATGCTCTAAGTGGAACTACCACACATGGGGAGCGTGGGGAGCATGGCTGACAATGATGTCTTCCTAGGATTCGATCAATTTTCTAAAAGGAGTAGCCTCCATCTTGATACCCTTATACTTTTGAGTTGGAGTCTGTACTGATCTCCTCTCTCTTAAAATGTGCACAGGGAATTAGACTATATGTATATAATATAAAGGGGGGGGGGTAGATAGATTAACATAACGACATATGGTGTTACAGTTGATATACTCAATAAGGTTCACTCACTAATTGTCTGTATTCTTACCTTCTCAGGGCAAAAGTGTGAAATACTTTGATGAGAGACTTAACCTAACTGAAACCCAGAGGGGTGTCATATCAAAGCGCCACCTACCTCACGGGTTGCCGACAGTGGACGGTCAGGTGGCGCTGCAGTCGCTGCACCAGGAGGACTATGTCACAGCCTACAGTCCTGAACTGGGACTACCCCTGTGGGTGGCCTACACTACATCTAAACAGGTGGGTCTACTTATTATGCCCGTTTATCACATACTAGCATACACAAACTCAAACAATTTAACATTTATCACAACTTAGATCTTTCTATTATAGACCTATAACATTTATTCGTGAGGTTGTCACCACTGGCCGAGTACATCCTCCATGTGTACCCTCCTGCACTTTATGGGTATCACACATTAAAGTTCTAGTTAAAGCTGGACCGTCAGCATTTTCCATTCATAGACTAAAATAACAGTTCCACCAGAGGGCAGCAGTGTTTGGACAGGGGACCATGAGCATTGTCCAGCTACAACATATTCACCCTATATCTTGTGCCTGTAAGAGCTGAGCTCCCAGCCCTTAAGAGCCCTCTTGTGAATGAAAACTGAACTATATCCAATAGTGCTTTTGGCCTTGTTGGACGCTGTTCGCCAATCGGCGCTATTCGACGATCTGCCGTGCGCTGCTTACAAATGTCTGCGAATTTTTAATGAAGTTATCTAACCTAGATTAAAATTATTTGGACTCGAACGTTTTTGATAGATGGATATGTACGATGCATCAACTTTTATGGCGCCAGTCTTGTAGGTGAACTAATTAGGGTTCAATTGATTCAAACATTTACAAATGAAACAGGTGCTCGCAGCCTCCCTGATATTTGTATTCCGCGCAGATTGGCGTTCTGCGCGGCTCTGATCCTGCGCTATTTACAAATTGCACTGCGCAGAATGTCATTATTGGAGAATAGCGCCGATTGGTGAATAGCGCCCAACAGCCTCACTTCAACCATGACGGTCAAGCTTTAAATATTTCCCCATATAATTATCTGACCAAGGAATCCTCATATCTTTGTCATTTGACAACATGTTCTGTTACTAATATTACCATTACACTACACCTTATAGACTCAGAAGTATAATGACACCAAATGTCTGCGCCCGGATGTGCGGCTAGAGGTATCCGATCAACCGTCTTGTTTGGACGTGCGGTCTTCTTCAGCCTACATTGATAACTTACTGTTCCCACCAAGTGAGTCATTTTTTCCTTGATTTTCAAAAATACAGCTGCATTAGGAAGATTAGTGATGCATGTGCGAATGGAACATAGGATAATTAATCATATTACAAGTAGACAACGTGAAGACCATATGGTGGCACTATTACAAAAAAACAACATATTGTAGTATATCTCGGTAATTGACAGACATCATTAACGTGCATAGTCATACAGATGACACAATGTCTTTATTCAGCTATTATGTAAATGAGATTGTGATGTTAACAATATTTTACACAGGTCTGGCTAGCTCTGAGGATACCTTATATGATGCATATCTTCTGACAAATACAGTACCCATGTTACATAACTTCGCCAGTGGTATGTATAGCTCTCAGGTTTGATATAAATCCATTGTTTAAAGTTTGAGGCTGATTTGACATAAATTTTGCGATTTACTCATACATGCTCAAGAATGCTTATTGATGGCTGTGGGTATATCCTAAAATAAAATAAAACTATGAGTGTCATGTACAATCAAGGCATTTTGGAAAACTTCATCATGAATGTATTTACAAATATCATAAGGAACAGGTACCAATGAAACATTTTGAGTTGGCTTGTGTGGGAAATACCAATTGGCCATTGTATTGCATTCTATCGGCATATTTATTGGCATATCCAATCGAATCCGATGTGGAGCTGCAATTTCTTTAATTGAACAGTTATGTTTAGGCATATATCTTATTATGTGTGCTATATATTGCCCTACAAAGAAATTGCTGCTATTTCTAATGAGAATTTCTTGTGTGCTGTTTGTTTCTCAATAGGTATGTGGGGGCATCTAGTGTCTGTTGTACAAAACTGGACTGACAGCACAGGGGCTCTTCACGTTATAAGTGGCCCAGCATTCGACAATGATTTCAATGGGATTGCTGATGATATAAGTACTATCAATAGGTAACCTCGGCCACATTTTCCTATAATTATATCCATAATAATATGTACATTCTGACAGAACCTGATGCTATTAAGGCTACAGGCAAACGTCTTTGTTACGTTTTCCTTCCTCTGCATATATTTCAGACTACATAAAAGTTTAGTGGGACTTGCTTACTAAAGTACCCGGTAATTGATATTTGGGAGACATTTCTTCAGCATAATTTCCAATTTACCTGTATTCTTACGACAATAAATTCAAATTGTCTAGAATAATGTACACATACTCTGTAACTGCAAGTTCAACCCCATGACATGTGTATATACTTTTTTTGGAAGTGTGTATTATACTAATCCGTCATGACGCGGATTTAACTAGCACTTTCAAACATAGACCAGATTTCATGGGTTTTTATGCAATTCTAGGCATATAGGACACAATAATGACTTATCTTGTTTGCAGGACTCTGGGCAGGGTTCCGATCCCCTCCCACTACTTCATGGTCATGTTGAGTTGTCCCACCGACAAGAGTCCATGTACAGACATGGATTACGACACTCAGGCCTTTATCATAGAGCACCGCTCTAACGTAACTAACTGCATGGTAAGTAACAGTTGAGGGAAATATAATAGGCTGTTATTTTGGGAAAGCTGTATTTGTCTTGTCATAGTGTGTGGAAAGTATTAATGGATTCTCAGAAACACAACTAAACCAGAAACAGAATCAAATGGCATATGGCTCCTGGTGTTCTATTCAAATCATGCAGGGAGGTGGGACAAAAGCAGAACATCCTTCAACAAGACTCACTACTGTTTCTCATACTTTTATGAATCAATTCACTATTAATACACCTCTCAACCCCGATTTGGCTGATTGAAACAAAAAAAAAACACCACAAAACATCGAAGTAGTATACAAGTTGTACGCCTATACCGTCATTTAAGATAACCGTACTGTAGTGTGTTGTCTATATTAATGTCATAATACCTACACTTACCCTTTGCCCAGGCACCAGACCAGTACCTGTACGATAACCGTGCACGGTTACGGGACGTGGAGCTACTCACGGGCCTGGAGCTGCTCACCGCACACAGTACGGCAGCTGGTGCACAGGCCCGTACTGCTCTACCACGGCACTACGGCTTTACCACCACCAGCTCCTAAGTATAGCAGCACAGAGACATTATGGTGATAACCATACAATTGTGTGTGCATATAATGGGAACTGAATAATACTACCCAAGGAGGGAATCTGTCATCAATTTATCAATGAGAGATATGATTTAGGGAGTTCCAGAGGAAAACTCCCACCATCTGCTCAGTTCAGGAATACCTATGCATATCACGTTTGTCGAGTTTGTAATTACAAGCCATGGTATCATACTGGTGGCTGTGGTATACCCTTTCTAGTCGAGGAGTTGCACATTCCAAAGAATCTATCACATTCATAGCCATTACCTGATTATATGACCGTTGTTGTAAAAATGGAGAGGACACCTAAAGACGTTCCTACTCGGGTGTCACTGAGAATGTAGACTTTGCGTGCGCTATTTCTTAAGGTTTATATTGTAACAAACCATTTTGACTAATAATAAACATATCATACATCACCCATGATTACCTCATTAGATTTAAGGATGGAAAGAATTGTTAAAAATTAAACCAACTGTTTATTACTTCAAACGATTCGTTATAATTATTGTTAGGATTTTAGAGAATTAAAAGTCCTTCGTTTCTATTATTGCTTTATTTGACTTAAATGTGTAATATGTTATTATCCCTAGTAGCAAGTTTGCAAGTGTGGCCCGGAGTGGGCTAACGGACAGGCTCCCGTCGGTTTAGGGCACTGGGCTTTGGTCTTGCCCCATGCGGGCTGCCCATGTTGGGTGCAGACCGGATTTTGGACGGGTTGCCCACTTTGGGTTCAGATCAGTTTTTGGACAGGCTGAAAGTGGGTTCAGATCGGTTTTTTGATGGGCTGAAAGCGGGTTCAGATCAGTTTTTGGACAGGCTGAAAGCTGGTTCGGATCGGTATTTGGACGGGTTGAAAGGGGGCTCAGATCCGTTTTTGGACGGGCTCGCTAATTTGATGCCACAGCACCACCTGATAATTATGGGTTTTTAGAACCTATTCAATCATTCCTAAATGATTTCTTGTATTTGTTGAACCAGATATCATAGGTCCTGCTAATCAACCCAAGGCATAATCATACTATTCCTACCCAATAATGGAAGTATCAAGCAGGCCTATTATCATCAGGTTTGAGCCACATGCAGCATAGACAAGTGTCTAGGGTGTACATTGGCCTTCAAATGCATAGTTCATACCCACATGGAGCTTATGAGACTGTGTTAAGCAAATTGTAATGCCACAGAAATATTGTCTACACTGGATAGCTGCTTGGAGAACTTTCTTTTTATCATTCAAATATAATAGTCTACCTTATTTCCAAACTGTGAGAGCATCTGTTTATCGTTTCCTATTCTGCTACACTTTAACCTTTTCTTGTATCATTGTATGAAATGATTTTCATCGGTCTTTGTTGGAAAACTCTATACATTGTATAGTAGTGATATCTGGTGTCAATCATCAGAACTACTAGACCAGTTGCCCTGTCCAAACCCAACCTCAGCCCTCATCAGCCTGGAGTGGGCTAACCTATGGGCGCCCGCATTGGTTTAGGGCACTGGGCTTTGGTGTGGCCCCAAGTGGGCTGCCCGAGTTGGGCTCAGATCAGGTTTTGGACGGACTTCATGTCATCTTCCCAACATGAACCCAAAGCGGACAGCCCACTTTGAAACTGATCTGAGCCCAAATCGGGCAGCCCGCTTTGAAACTGATCCTAGCCCAAAATGGGCAGCCCGATCGGGGCCACACTTCAGCCCAGCCATCTGCCCAACATGAAACCCAGCTAAGTTTTGCCTGACTTCAAACAGCCAATCAGAGCTAAAAACCAAGTTGGCCCCGTGTGGGCTTGCTACTAGGGATCTTTATATGAATTGATGGCACCTGTGTTAATAATGGAAGGTGGAAAGAAACGTATCTAAATCCCACAAACAACTGTTACTGTCACATTAGCAATATGGTCCAACCATTTACCATATGCTCATCCATGTGCTTGCATGTATTCATGTGGTTCACACACAAGCCTGACGTTTTTAATTGTGCTTAAATACCAGGTGTCGGACATAAACTCTACCCATGTTATGTAGTAGCTGCTGATTTAAATTAGAATATGAGCAATCGTATTTGATGTACTTAGTACGAGGATTAGTTATTGTTTCTGTAGCCTAATGCCCACCGTCCACATGATCCACATGCAGGCTCTACACGACCGATTTAGGCATCTGTTTCCTTTGTAGATTCAGCATGGATCGGCATGGCATGTCACATTTATTTCACGTTTATTATGTTCTGATTCGGAATATAATACACACATTTTATACATATAGTTGGAACGACTACCCCACCAAATGGGAAATAAAATCTTCATATCAGAACTGAATACGTTCACGAATCATGACAACGTGTAGTTTATGAAACTGTTAAAGAAATGACAGTCAATACAATTTTAAAAGTAAAGAATCATGATCACAATCAAAATGCAGAACAATAAGGCGAAAGTAATGTAGGGTAGTTGGTGAAGATCTATCAACGTTTCTGTCAATGAATCAATTTTATTGCTGTTACTCTGGTTACAAAAGACACGCGTTGTGTCTGTGTGACTGTGGATTTGCTGGTAGAACACCATGTATTAATGGCACCTGCTGTAGAAGTAGTCTAACAACATGATCCGGGATTCTGCCCGAGACAACTAGTGACTGTTCAACTACAGCTAATTCATCAAGGTAGAGATAAGGTTGCACCTAATTTTGATGACATTCACCACGCCGTTCATATACACACTGTATACAAGAGGGGTCCGAACATGAACCCCTGTCAAACACCCATTCACTGAGGTTTCCCTTTATGGTATATGCCCTACACCTAGATGAGACAACATAAACAGCTAAAATAAAAAATATAAATATAAACGGGGGTGCAGAGCCCCCCCCCCCCCTTACATACTAGCCCCTTCACCACTGGGTTTCTTGTAACTCAATGCAATTTTGTGCAATATATTGGCTTACCGCGTGGAAAGGGCTAGCTAACTAGCCTATCCTATGATGGACAGTGTATGCTTACCACTAATAGGGGCGCCATCTAATAGATAGTCTGACATAGTTTAAGATAGGATTAAGATAGTTTAAGATAGGATTAAGATTGGGCTCAGAACGTTTGTCCGCGCACCAGGAGAGTTACGACGGATGTGCTAGAGTCCTGAGGTCTTTTGCAGAACCCAAACTCCTCTCATGGGATAGTGACGAGAACAGAATTGACGAAAATAATGCACTAGTTGGAAAAGGGAACGTCAGAATTATTATATCAGGGGCATTGCAGAATGCCAGTCAATAAGTGCCTATATTTGTTATACATGCTTATAACTATTCCCACTTATGAATACATGATTGTATTGATATAAGTTCCCAATAATTACATCTCTATATTGGGTCAAACATTACATTATTATTATGATTCTGAAATTCTTCAATGAAGGTGTCTTTAGCAACACACTATTGCTAGGACCCACTAGTGGTCGTCACTATAGTGCTGCTGACGAGCATGAGTGGTTGTTGGTTGGTTCCTAGTGTCCTTTGCAGAATAAACAGGTAGTTAAGTATAATGTATTTTATTTAGAGTCTATAACCCAAGTTATCACTTGGATAAGTTATTACATTGATCCAGGTTAACGTTTTACTACGTATCTTCCCTTTACAAGAAGGTTGGTAATCATTTGAAGAAGGTTGGTAATCAGCAATAATGATCCACAACGTGATGAGCTATATATTTGATATTCATATATCGGAATTCATCAATGATAAACACTTGATATATGGAACTAACCTTACTATAACCATGTATTTATAGTTTTTAACAGTATGTGATAATATATTATATACACACTGAGATATCATGAGAAATTCAGTCTAAAATGACCTTCTGACCGCCTAGTAGACTGACATTGTGCAAAGGACAAAATGGGCTCCACGACCACTCATAGCTGGTCGTTGGGCTCATTGGAATACTGACGATAAGACCACCGATGTCCCACTAGTGCATTTAGCAATACTCATTTTTTCACCAACGAGAACCAAAGATAGTTAAGAATTATCTCATGTTAAAAACAAAGAAACTATCCAAATACTCATCCCCAGCTATAGAATATTATTCTGATGTATGTACATACCTATTGATTAAACCATGTTTAACATACAGTTAATAGATATTTACCCTTTTTAGGCTCCCGTCAAACTGATATTTCTCCAATCATCCCTTTAGCAATACACAATCAACTAGTACCAACGACTGATCGTCAAAATTGTACTGCTAAACAAAATAATATGCTTATTTCTTCTGCAAAAGACCTCAGGTAGTCTTTGAACCAATTGCAGGAGTCCTCGTCTACACCGTAAGGTTGTGTAGCAGGATGGAGTGGTCGGCCATGTTGAATGCCTTAATGAGGTCCAAGAAGACCACTGCCGACCCCTCCTGTTTGTTACATGCAAAGTACAATGACCCGGTCAAACCACAGATGGAACCAACTGTTGACTTGCAAGGGACAAAGCTTGATTGCGCTGGAGTGATGGTCTTGTTGCCTAGTAGGTATGATAGTAATTTATTGTTGGTGTATTTTTTCTCTACTAGCTTGGAGCAACAATATCACCCTGATGATTGCTCTGTAAACGGTGTAAAAGTCAACTGAAAAATGCAAAATTGATCATGCCTGATATACTTCTGGGAGCAATGATTTTTTTCTATCATATGTTAAGTTGTACTCCTAATACTGTACAATACTGATTATACACAGTGGTGCACCCTGGTGTTATTCAGTCTTACTATCTAAGACTACTAGGTCATAATCTATAAGAGTAGACTATGACCCAGTTCATGGTTTGCCCTAATCCCAGGCACCCATAACAGCACACAGGTCACATGACTACAGCCGTCCATACTGGTACATTTGTGTACAAGGATTACTAGGTCGAAAAACACTTACACATGGGAAGCAGGCTTGTCATTGGCTGACACCTATGACGTTCACATTTAGGAGTGTTATTCAAACCTTACACAGACATCTGAAGTACTAGTCCTATTGGTACCTTACACATCAACAGTGTCTAGCCTCATCCGAACAGATAGTGGACCTGTTTACTTTACAGTAGGCCAATACAATAGTAAGGTGCACAGGAGGCCTACCCCTGGATCGACCAACCGGTAACCTCTGTATCCCTCTCTCTCAGTTTGCTCACGGCCAGGTTAAGCAGCAGCAGTCAGCATGAAGGTGGTACTGGAGGCGCTGTACACCCTGCTCTACGTGCTCTAGGGTAGACCGCCCATGAGATGACTAGCTGGTCTATTGGTACCATGAGAAGACCACAGATGCTACCATTTATTTGTGTGTTATAGGGCGTTTACACATTTCCAACGATACAGATATGTTATAAGAGGTAGTTATACATCACGACCTGCAGTTACATCTTCAAAAGATTATTTTTAGTATTTCATAAAATGGATTAAACCTGACATGTTACATGTGCATTTGCTGCTCTTTACAATGTAGGTTTATAAAAAAACGTACCTTTACAACCTCTAATTAACATCCTATATTTGATCTAACATTGCAACATCGGATTATTTTATGACAGGTAGACTCTCTCTCAGATGATGTGATTTTCATCATTTGTGATGACTAAATTTGTAATGAGATTTTACCAATGTATTGTCAACAATAGAGTGGTACCATAAGATGACCACAACTGGACCATGAGGTAACCACTGAGGCACATGGTCACAATCACTCTGAGCATGTATAGCTCTCCATGTTTCTTTTATAATGATCAATACAACATGTACACTCAACCTGCACAGACTATCAATTTCAGATGTTAGAATGGAAAATGAATAATATTCCCTGTTCTAGTCATATTAGTACGTTTTTGTAAAAAAAAAGGGCTACAGGGCTCGACTGGGACTAGAGCCAAGGATCTCCTGAGTGTGAGTCATAAGCCCTACCGCTACACCATTGGGGCTTTGGTACTAGGCCCTGTGAGAAGTTAGCTCTTAAATTAGTCCTTCTGATAGGTCTGTGCTGAGAGTGGTTAGGTCATGGTACAGGGTGGTTGGGTCATGGTACCAAATCCATCAGGACTGGTCTGATATTTCAAAGAGGATCATTCAATGAATATCTGATCTAAATCAATATTCAAATCTAGTTAATCACAATCTCAAATGTCTTCCAAATAGAATTAGCCTAGCATGGTGTGAAAAGACCATTTCTTTCTATAATAGATACCTCCCAAAAATCTAGGTTACAGAGTTCTCAGACGAAATTGGTCATCTCATGGGCGGTCTACCCTATGCCTTCTGTGAGGCGGCGTTCCGGCTGCTGGTGGACCCTGCCCCCAAGTCGGTGCACGGCCAGGTGGTGCTCGTCACGGGGGGTGCACAGGGCATCGGCCGCCAGACGGCGCTGCAGCTCGCCTCCAGGGGCGCCACCATCGTCCTGTTGGACATTGACCAGGTACCGAAATGGATATATTATATATATCAATGATGATCTTGGATTTTAGATGTTTTAAATACATAAGTGTTATTTGTATACTTATTGAAATTAATGGTTATCGTCATCGTGGGTTAACTTGAAATATATAGACAAATGCCAACGCCCATTGATACCGTCTCTGTTGTATTTCACGAGTGGGGGCTTGGGCAGTATCCCACGAAGCCGCAGGCTAAGTCGGATGCGCCCCAGCCCCCACAAGTGAAATACATTAGAGTGGTATCAATGTCGTTGGTATTTGTGTTTATTTTTTTTTATTTGAAGCCATTTAATGAAGAAAAAAAAACTTTTCTTATGACATTGAATACGGCCACATTCTTTCAATGGGGGGGGGCATTGAATACGACCTTCGAGTGCTTAAGCATAGGAGAACTTGTATTTCCAAAAAATATATATATAGACAAATGCCAACGCCCATTGATACCGTCTCTGTTGTATTTCACGAGTGGGGGCTGGGGCAGTATCCCACAAAAGCCGCAGGCTGAGTGGGATGCTTCCCAGCCCCCACGAGTGAAATAAATCAGAGCTATATCAATGTAGTTGGCATTTGTGTTTATTTTTTTTATTTGAAGCCATTTTATTAAGGGAAAACTACTTTTTCTTAGCCCATTGAATATGGCCACATTGTATTCAATGGTGCCATTGAATACTGCCATCCAGTGCTTAATCATAGGAGATCTTGTATTTCCAAAAAATAAGATGTGAGATAAATTTGTAAATTCCATTTTCTGACTACCCTACAACACCAGCCAAACTCTTAGTTTATGTACGGCAGATCAGAGACGGACAGAACCTGTTACATGTATCGGACAGACTGTACCTTGCACATACCCCTGCCATTACCCTGATTAAACCACAGCGGTGGGGTACAAAACATGTTAAAGACGCACCTTGGTTATTTCCACTTAGAATCCCATAACCTCATAGCTGTGATTTAAAACAGATAGACAATCATTATGTTATAGATAGACTATGGTTATCTGTTTTAACCACGGCTGTAAGGTTATGTGAATCTGGGATAGAAATAACCAAGGTGTGAATTCCTTTGTCTTATGTCTCCGCCGTGGTTTAAGTGAGGCTAACTCAAAATACATGTATAGCTACTGTAGAGTGACAGGCACCCTATAAGCATGCCAGCCAATTTACTGAAGTTATTTTGAGTTAGCCTTTCATAACCATAGTCTATCTATTACTTAACATCTGATTTCCAGGAAAGGCTGCAGACCACGACAGATGAGCTAAAGTCACAGGGACGCCAGGTACATAGTTACAAGTGTGACGTCAGCAGTTATGACGACGTCAAGAGGACAGCCAGTCTTGTGCGTCGTGACGTAGGTGACGTGGATATACTCATCAACAACGCTGGTCTGGCCATGTGTAAAAGTCTCATCGAACTCTCCGAAAAGGAGATCCAAAAGACGATGGGTGTCAATACCATGGCACATTTCTGGGTGAGTGCAGGCGTGAGATTGAAATGTGCTTTTATGAACCTGTTCCCTGAGCATGGTCATCACCTCCCGGCATCACCTGTAAAATAAAACCTGTAATATTAGAAATCGACTTTTCTGTTGAGGATTTAACTTCTATTATCTTTCTCCTTCTGAACTATACCTCCCTCCTCCCACCTAGACTCTTCTTTCATATTTTCAAACTTTTTTTTAAAAACAAATAGCCTTCATATCGTACGCCATGGGCTTCGGGGAATAATTTTCTGACTCACTCATATGAGTTGCAAAGTTAGAACTAGATTTGGTAGTAAATGTAATAGAGAAGCAGGGCATCAGGGCACGGGTGAGTGCTTTGGCTGCAAACCAAGCCAGACTAGCATATTTGCAATAGGAAACAGGGAAAAGTATTTACATGATGATTATGTATACGCAAACATGTATGGGTGGATAGAGTATGGCGATAGGAAGTCGCATGTTGTGGACAGACTTTGTGTCTGGGGGCTTTTTTTAGAAGTGGCAGTAGGAGGGGGTAAAACATAATCTGGTTTGGTGTCGGGAGGAGGTAGATTTTCTCCAGAAATTTACCCCCCACCCCCCTAAAGTTCTTGTACACATAAAAATAAAGGGTTTATGTACGCAAATATTTTCAGAAAATAGACCCCACCCCCACCCCCTTGGTGCGTACGTACTTTATGGAAGCCCCCTAGACTACATGTATTTCCAATAACATTAATGGTTTGGCACCTAGGTCTATTAGTATATTATGTACGCCTGGTTCATGCAATTGAATATGGCTGCACATCCACCACATATACAACTTTATAGGCTAGGCCTGTAGCTAATTTTGCACTGTTTCTCCGACTTTCATTTCAGACGCTCAAAGAATTCCTCCCGGCCATGATGACGAGAAACAAAGGGCACGTGGTCACCATATCGTCCTACGCAGGGCTCGCCGGCTCTTCTCTCATGACGGATTATACGTAAGAAACAGGCTTCTGGCTTTTCTTTTTGTATCCGTTTGACGTAGGTCTAACCACAAGTGAAGCCTATAATTATCTCTACTTGTGACAGTCTAACAACTCAAGAATAATTCTTTTATCCTGCTCAGAGCATCAAAGTTTGCAGTTCGCGGACTGGCTGATGCCCTGGACCGTGAGTTACGCGAACAGTCACTAGGTGGCGTCAAGTCGACCGTCGTCTTCCCACTCTTCACCAATACAGCCCTAGTGAAGAACGTCAGCGACCATGCCAAGGTTACCCTCAGGTAATGTGCATGTTTGTACCACTAATTCCCAGGTCGTTAGTTATAAAGTAGGTATAACCAACCATAATGTTATTAGAACATCTGATCTCCAGAAAGTCTGCCTGAAATTTTATTTTTTTTAATAATGGGAGATGACTATTCTCCCGTATGTAGAGCCCTAGTGGGGTATAAATGTACCAAACAGCAACACACTGTAAACAGTTTATACTGTTTACCTACATTAAACTGTACACCTACAGTAAATTCTACTGTGTATCTACAATAAACTGTACACCCGCTGTAGATTCTACTGTACATACACATACCAAAGAAAGCAACCAAGTTTTTACAGTGCAGATAACATGGACATGGCAACGTAGCTATTAAATACAGTTAAAAGGGGTATTAACTATAGATGTTTGAGTGACAGCTGAATAGGAGTGGATGTTTGCTTTTAGATTTGGCCGCATACTGGAACCTGAAGAGGTGGCAACAGCTATAGTGAACGGTATTCTCAAGAATAAACGTGAAGTTTACATTCCTGGTGATGGGTGCTTGATAAATTTCATTGTTGGGTAAGTAATATATGTAATGTTATTTTAATAAGAGAGTTGATCTATCATAATGTGAGACTAGCAAACATAAACTTATAGGTAGTCTGCAACAACAGTAGACCCACTGAAGTAATGATTTAAGTTCCCCTCATATGAATGTCTGATAGTGATAACACTTTCGATATTTCTTTAATGAATAACTAGTCTGCTGAAATCCTAATCTATCCATTCCCTCCGTGTTAAAATGTTTCTTTTATTTACAGGGCGTTCCCATGGAAGGCGCGACAAGTAATGTCAGACTTCATTGACTGCAAATTTGCATGCACCAAGAAAAATAATTAATGCTGGTTGAGCACATACGTCCTGCTTAATTAAAATTCAATAATTACATCTGGAAAACCACAAAGGATTGATCGGCCAATTTTCTAAGTCTGATAGAAATATGATTTGGAAACCAAATGGCTAGCTGTCACACAAGTGTTATATAAATATGTCAGTCTAAAGCAAGGTTTCTACTTGTTATTAATAAATCTACTACATCAGCAACAACCAATTCCCCATTGTCTAAATTCAAGTCCGAGTTGAAAATGCCTTTGATGAACAAAATCAAATTGCATATAGATTAAGCTGACAGATCTCTGCACTACCAGTATTCAATCCACACTCTGTATAATGTTCCTGTGCTTAGTTTACGGAAATTCATAAATGTGACTTTGATTTTCCAAGCCCTTTTAGTTTATAAATGAATTTCGGATAACATCATATTTCTATGAACAAACTGAACTTGTTAAACTTATCGTCCTGTTAATGTCCTGTACAGTCCATCTTGCTCTATAAAGACTTAGTGTTTTCCTTAGATCTCGTGACATTTCCAAATGGTTGGCACCCAAAATCACCAATGCTGATGCTACCCATATCATTATTGACGAGTCTTCTAATTTTATTGTAAATTCATTCGTCGTATGCCTACTCATCATGTATATTTTGATTTCAAATGTTATCGGTTCTTTGGTATATTGAGACCTACGAAGGATGAATATGTTTCTGTGTATACTATTTCTATATTTGTGGTCAATAAATGATTAAAACACCTTAAAAGGTTAAGTTATACTTGATTGATATTTCCTTATCTGGCAATAAAAGACGTGGATAATCTCTTTTCTCTATATTTTAAAACATTTAGAAAAGAACACATTCAAGATCAAAGTGAAATATCACTAAACACCTCAGTGTCATCACATAAACAATACTTAAATCAAACACCTCAGGCCATCACATCGGTTGTTGGTTTAGGGAGTGATCATTTTTTATCAACAGGGGGGGGGGGGGTGTACAACCGCTATCTGTATCATAACCGCTATCTATATCAACTACATATAGCGGTTGACTATCCAACCGCTATCTGTATTAAAAAACGCTATCTGTAATAACCCTCCAACCGCTATCTGTAGTAACCAACGCTATCTGTTACAACTTCTTGATCACTGTGAATAGGCACATCCAATCTACAAAATACCTGCTAACAGGGTCACTTCTGAGCGAAATCTACCAACTGAGGGTAAATTTTCAGCAAACCCTGTTTTTAAAAACAAACGTTTGACTCCCCAGGACTACTCCCTGCCCCTGTTACAATAATCGTGCATATGGATGGTCACTCACATAATTCTGAATATAATAGCCTCTTTAACTTAGCGGCTACACCCTCAGAAAGGTGAGAGTCATTGTCGCTAAAACTACCTTCACCTGAGAGTCTGGCAGTGCCTGACCCTCAGGTGAGGGTAGTTTTAGCGACAATGACTCTCACTTTTCTGTGTGTGTAGAGACGTCCATTAACTTAACACAGCACCATAAACGTGTATATGCAACAGACAATATTGATGCTAATGATATGCTGTTCTAAAGATCTTCAGCGCCTGTGGCTTTCACGTGGCCCTTTCTAGGCGACTTGTTAATGGTTTACAAATGACTTAAGACTTGCGAGAATCACTTAGCATCAAATGATGGCACGTTTTGGTATATTCTACACGTGACCCATGAATACAAATCAAGACCACCTGACACTGACAGTATTATAGTTTCTAAGGGAGTGATCATTTTTTTAACAACAGGGGGGGGTGGGTTTCCGCGCGGAGCGTGCGAAATTTTTTACCCCCCCCCGGTCAAGGGTCCAAAATCTTTTACCCCCCCCTTAGGGTCGAAAATAGGCTCGCGCGCGGGCCCTTTGAAGCATAGTAACGCGCGGGCTTTTTGGCTCAAAACAGGTTAAATTTTTTTGCCCCCCCCCAAGAGGGGTCCAAATTTTTTTGCCCCCCCCCCGGTCAAGGGGTCCAAATTTTTTTCCCCCACCCTGTTGATAATAAATGATCACTCCCTAACAATGAGGATCTTTGCCAGTTTTAAATGGCAATGGCATAACGACAGGGACATTTCGACATCTCTTCTTGAAACATGGATATTAAAAGTACGGCAAGAAAGCCGGGTTAGGTGTATTGCATTGCAGACAACTATTGCGATTAGAGTGGTACTCCTGTCCGCAGAAACTGACCGTAGGCATGGTGAAAAATTCTCTCAAGGGATCACACAAAATTCATGAGAAAAAATATCAACTGTCCATATTGGGGCTGGAGCAAGAAGGCAGTGACGTTACGGCGTCAGGGCGGGAAGGTACCATACTCCCCCTGTGGGTCAATACCCGTACCAATTGTCACACCGCAGAACACCTCTTTCCTTTTACCCCAATTGTAGATGGTATGATTATGTAACATTACACAATATTTTGTCCCCGGTTATGTCATAGTTATAATTATCAATACTTATAATTCATAACTTATTAGTTATTATCATTTATTAGTCATCTAATAAAGTTCATTTGATTATAGGTAAATTAGGAACACATGTATGTCTCCAAGGTACCCTTCGCTAGCCAAGCCGAGTAAGCCCCTATGCATAATTAATCCATATATCACAAAGCACATGCTGCAGACGCTGCACAGACAGACCGACGGTTACAAGATAAAGCCCCCATTCATGTTATTCCTCAGGCAGACGCACGTGTCAAAGCACCGGCGTCAGGTAATGCAAACATAACGGTAATTTACGTCTGCATCCCTGGAGCACACCTGGAAAGCCGCCACCAGGTGAGACATGCCACCACTGACCATGAACAACCAATCATGTAACATGACAATTGTGTTATATACGTTTTAAAGATCTTATCCAATCCCGACCCATGTACCATATCACACCTGTGACATCATGACCCTCCCCCTGTGCAGTACACTATGTAAGGTGCTGTACTGGGAGGTGGACCGCAACAGAGGACAGGCAGGTGGTCACTATTCATGCATTATACTGAATAAACCACAAGTATCACTTTAGTCTAGTGTCTGTTTCTTGAAGACTCATCTAACACGGATATTCCATGCCCACAGAGTGGCACAGAAACTGAGCAATGAATTTTCAATGATGAAGTTTTTCAAAGAGCAGACATCAATCACCACTGGAGACACCAACGAGAAGTAGAGCGGCATAACAAGCACATTCAAGTATATAAAAAATATGTCAAGTGGATCATGCAGCTATATACGAAATCCGTAAATCAATTATGTACGCAGAGAACATAGGATAGTCAGCTGAACTCCAACACCAAAATGTCTCCAACATTAATTGTAGTCTTCCCTGACTACTTTCAAAAGCTAGAAACTGGGGGGGGGGGGGGGGTAAGTCAGCTCAACCCCTGGAGGAAATCAAGAAATGCGTGTTTGTTGATAATATGGGTCGATATGGGGATTTTGCAGACCATGCTAGAGGAGTAAAAGGACATTGTAATTCATAATTCTCTGATGAGGGTGATTCATGGATTACAATGTTTTCTTGCATACACTGAAAACCCAGCCTTACATGAAGGTACTCACTACAGAGGACTTTGGTGATCATACAAAAGTAATAATGTAAGGTGATCATTTTGAGGACATTATTTTGCCACTAGGGGGACCTACTATGCAACAATTTAACATATAGCCCCTGCTC
>OX381705.1:57221432-57263230 GCA_947462335.1 Harmothoe impar
CCATAACAGTTATTTTTGAGGCAGAACATAACAGTGAACCTGCGGCCATATGTTATGCATCAGCGCCATTCCAGCGGAAATTAACTGATAGGTCAATATATGTAATACCTGTAAGGCAGTGCAATGTCCTGCGTGATATGTACGTTACCTTTACCTGCATAATTATCACCATCGCATTGATGTTATTACTCGCATTGCTAACGGGAAATATATACTTATACATTTGTACATATACGTCATGTACCTGCATATTTAGTATGCGACAAACATGCAATACATGCATGAGTTTACTGTCAGCCTGATGATTATGTATTACTACGCAATAGTGGTTTGCCGACAGTTAGCCTGAAACTTCTGTAATAAAAATATGTTAGAATGTGGACACAAACATATACAGGGTACAAAAACTGGCATTCCCTCAGTTTGATTCTCTGTTACAGGTGTTGTGACTTTCCTTTGTTTGGAAAATGGGCAGAGGTTGTTCTAGAACTTGGCCTCTGTGTATGAAAAACACACACCAGAAGAGCCAATGACAATAACGGTAATCTGTCCAAACAAAAAGTAACAAGTGGAAAGCAAAGCAGCCTTTAGGGGATGATTTCTGAAACGAACCATTGTTTCAATGGAAACACTGTGGTATGCATGTAAGTGGTGTTCCTTCAGGACAGTTATTGACGACCTGAATATGAGCCTCTGGCCATGTCCTTTCCTCTATAACGCTTGCCCCTCAAGGAAAATATGAATATTAATGTCATATTCTAACTGGTCGGAGGTCACGTCGCAACTCCTTGAGACACCATAACCATAGGCTTGCGGCCCAGAAGCATCTGGTCAATTGTCCATACTGCCGTACAGTGACTGGGCGTTTCCGCTGGATCTTACGCATATTCTAAGAAGGTCCCCGGGAGCCTCTGGTAATAACGCACAGAAACAAGGCGGGGTCCCAAATTTCTGAATATATGTATAGTTATCGACACCCTGGAATATATTCCTAGGGATTCCACAGGAAATCGGCCTGATATCACAAGGACGGGTATAAATAGGTAGAGTGCTTGCATCTTTCTCATTATTTTCAGTCTGTGCCTACGTTATACAGCACTATGGAGTGGAGAGGATTTGTGAATTTTCTAGTACTTGGTTTAGTATGTGGCCTCGTGATAATGGGTAAGTACATGAATTATTTAATTTGTATTATCTTGAGACTTTCTTTGGAAGTAAGGATGGAGATTAATTTCGTCGAAATACAGAATTGGTGGCATTGGTTTTTCAAAAAGTCATAAAAAATGAAGATTATATCAATGGTCAACAATCGAAATTGATATAAGGTATAGATTTAGGGAAAATTACCAAAAAAGCAAACAGTACTTTGTTCTTTGCTCTGAGACCTCTAGAAAACTACTTTCTCAGCACACGCGCTATAGAACCACGACATAAGTAGACACTGTGGACATTATCATTTGGCATCAACTTGAAGTTTATGCTCTGGGTAATACAGTGACATAACAGTTATACATAACCTGCATTTTCCAAACTGTCAGTAAACTACTAACATGTTAACCATCTGCGTGAGGACCCGATAGTTCCATATTTGTCTGTGCATGGTGTTGAGAAATTGGTTGTAATCGGAGTTGCATTTCCAGTCTTTACAGTATTGAGACTTTACCATATGATTCCCAATGGTATTAGATTTATCATCATGTATCATGTATCATGTACACATGTTTATGCCGCAAAGGGAATTAGTTATATGTAGTGACTATACACCTATACATGAACCCTCTTCTAAAAGGGGCACATTTCGTCCCCTATAATGATACAATGTTGAACATAATGATATACCAGCTTTAGCCAGTCTGTATATTAAGGGAACCATGGTGTGATATCAATACTTGTAATAAATGGTATGTGCTCCTACGCGGTGTTTATTTTCAAAATGGCTATGTTAAATCATAGTTTACATTTCAAAGGTGAAAATGATTCAATAGTAATCAGTAATTGGCTAATTTGAAACACATGGTGATCATTGGAGTTGACTCAATCAGACAGTGTTTATTCATTTCCACGTATACAGTCATGTGTTAGATGCGATAACTATTATGGAGATTGTCGATATATGATTACTGTGGTGATATACAGATGGAAAATAGTTTTGCTTCTAATGTAATGCTATTGGACCCATAAACTGAATACAGATAATGGGATAAACCACCTTTTTTAGACATTTGAAAATGGTGCATGTGTAAGCTATCAGCTTATATGTCACCGTGACTATGGCCAAGCACAAACCTAGGGAGGGACAGTGGTTGCCAGTGTTTGCCACAAATTGGAAATTTCCAAGCAAATCTCTAGCATGCATCTTATCATATGAGTCATATATACCTCTGACAGAACAAGAACACGCCTGGAAGGGAACTTCTGTCAGAAACCTACAGAATGGACAGAATAATTTATCAATCTCATAAAATGGAGTTATAACGATTCATGATGGATAAATCGTGATGCATCTGAACTTAATGACATGGGGCTACAGCAATAAAATAACGATATAAAGTGATGAGGACGGGATATTCCTGCCACATTCCCCACAAAACCTCCACCAATTGAGGCGTCCATGCGTCCCCTGGAGCTGGGCTAATACAGTTAAACGTAAACACACAGTGACTGATGTGATAAGCTAAAACCAAAACTTGCCAACAGACACAACGTTAGGGTGGAGTGAAGAAGAGCTGTCAGAAATTACCAAACTATCAGTGTCACATTTTGCTCTGCTTCAGTCAACGCTGGCTACTACGGTTACTACTACAATAGCTACGGCGGGAACAGAGGCTACGGCAACGGCTACGGTTACAACAACTACGGCTACGGGAACCGTGGTTACGGCAACAGCTACGGGAGCTACGGCAACAGCTACAGTAACCGCGGCCACAGCAACCTGCTGTACCTGGCCCTGGCTGGGTTCAACTTGACCACCCTGTGCCCCCTGAGAGGTGGTGTCTGCCTCTCCACTGGAACCTGCCTTGGCCTGAGGACCATATTTGTCTGTGACTCTACAGCTGGAACCATCTGCTGTGGCCTCGGTCACGGCCATTACGGCAGTTACGGAAAGAAAAAGAAATAACAAGTTGCTGAGAACTGCCGCTATTTATTGATGCCGATTTGGAACACTTACAGACAACCTGTCTATACAAGGGATTCATCATAAGTAATATCGTCATGTAGAAACCGACCATGATGTCTATATGGCCCACATCAACTCTTACTGGACGCAGGATACTTATATTCCGATGATCTGATATATTACTCAACTTACCTATTATATATTGTAACCAGAACTTACGTACAAAAATCCATTACTTCAACGTGGGAATTGGCCAAGCTGCCATTGCACTTGTCAATATGAAACCCACACTGACTATTCTGCACCTTTTTATGTGTGCATCTGTATACCTTGTGACTGAACTAACAACGACTACGGGCACCTCTACCGGTGCCAATACTGACCAGGAGACCGCTGCTGCCCTAAGGCCCCGCACCACCTTGGTACCAACAGAACAGGCTAATCCAACTACCACAGAAACACAAGACCCTGCAGGGGTCTTACCCTCCGAGGAGTTCCTCATCAACAGCACCAATGCTCTGACTACTCTAAGGGCACTGTATGCGAACCAGATGATGATGGCATCCCTTCTCGGCCTCCCTACCAATGAAGCTGGGCTAAAAGCTCTTTTTGAGAAAAGCGAGAAGGAAGAAGAGGAGGCAGAGCAAGAAGAGGAATCGGAAGTGGAGGGTAAAGAAGGAAAAGCGGCGTCAGCAAGAAAGAAAAAGGCAAAGAAACTCTTGAAGAATGCTCTTGCAGGGACAGGTTTGAGGGGGTCAAGCAGTAACCCCCTACTGTCAGCCCTTCTAGGGAACCTCCTGACCAACACCATGAGTGTGGAAAAGCTGTGTGAGGAACAGGGGGGGAGGTGTACCCCGGTGGACGAGTGTCGGGGACAGACGGGGTCCATATGTAGCCCCACCACCGTATGCTGCAAGTCATCGACCAGCCTCTTCCTCAGCTTCAACTCAGGAAACAGCTACGTTCGGAGTGCAACTCATGGCAGACGTCGTCGTAATAATCACTTCATCACCAGCCGCCGATCCAGAAGGCGCCATAGGAAAAATAAGAAGAAACGTGCCAAGGCGAAAGCAGCAAAAGGGAAGGTAGCCAAGGTGAAAGTACCCGAGGGAAAGCTGGCTGAAACCGGAGCAGCTGAGGGAAATGTTGCTGTAGGAAGTGTAGCTAGAGCGAAAGGAGCTAAAGTAGAAGGAGCTAAAGTCAAAGCAGCAAAGATTGGTAAGGCTGCCGGAAGGAGAGCCAACAGTTTGCTGGACCCTGCTTTTCTGAGCCTCCTCTTTGGTACACATGACTATGACGATCGAGACGGGGATATTTCCATAGAAGAAGATGCCGATGGAGGACTTTACATAGACGGCTCCAAATATGGTGGTACTCATTATACGGGGACAGTCGAGTTGGCTGGAGGTGTACCTCCAGTTGGTGGCGTACCTACAATCGAAAACTGGAATCTGGGATTTTAAGATGTGGACAACTTTTAAGGAACTATCATATTGGAATCCTTTTGGAAAATCTTGCATATATATTTACAACTTAATTCAGGCTCTGGATCAAAAAGCGTCAGGAACTTTCAGGAACTATGATATTATACTCCTTTTGGAAAACCTTGCATAGTTCTATTTAACCTTGGGATGGAAAGTAGTATCCGGCCGTGTACATAGCTCTCATTTCAGCCCTTTTGAATCTTGCTGGTCAAAGACTCCACCCGGCCAAAGACTCCACCTGGTCAAAGACTCCACCCAGTCAAAGACGTTTCAATTGTATCAATTTCATGAGACAGCCATCTATGTATTTTGTGTATACCTGGCTCAGTGGTCAAAGGCCTGCCCTATCGTATGTAGTTGACACTATATAGCACACCTTTCCTGCTTGGTGCAATTAAGGTTGCATACATGAAGTGTGTATATTAATGTCCATCCACCTACATGACAAATTATGATGCATTGCTAAGCTGAGGCAATCTCTATTTATTTATGCAAGTCGTGAAATGAATTTTGATGAATAATGTATTCTTTACTCTACGGTCCCTGACAGTGTCCGTTTAGTGGCCACTTAGCCTACATAATGTCCACATGCCAGGAGGGCACCGCTTCTAGGCTGAAACTATGATGTAAAGTGCTTTTAATAAACTTACATACAATGCATACAATGTGTTTTTCATCGCTAGATTTCTATTATGTCATTACCTCATGTATATCTCTACCACACCAGGGTGTGACGGGCAGTTATAAAGAGGATTAATTTCTAACAGCCTCCATTTTAAGGGGTAGTCAAAGGTGCAATGTAATAAGAAAGGGATATTAGGTATTTTGCAAACTGTAGACAGTAAATGCAGTAGAATCGACTGTAGTCTTGCAGCATATACTGTATGTTTAGAGTGTATTCTCTAAACATGCAGTATAGATTCCACTATGTAGCTACACGAGAAAAGTTACGGTAAGCTCTACTAAATACCTACAAAAATACAAACAACTATTTATAGTATAGCTCTACCCCTAAAGCGAACGTAATGATATTTCTTAAATATCTGCCTGTATTTAAAGTGATATATTATAGATTTGTGAGAATGTTTGTGGGACGCTTTTGGCAACTATACTCAATAGTAGGATAGCGTGTTTATGTTTAGGTGAGAACGTGTAAATCATGCACAAAAAAAGTTTATAGGTAGAATTCGTTACATTATGGCACAGTCAATGTCATGTCAAATAGTCACAGCACATGGAATAATCATTAAAGGTGCCCCTCAAAGTGTCGTGATAAGTACTGTTTAGGCAATTTAACAAGATACACCCTCAGAAAAGTGAGCGTCATTGTCGCCGAAAGCATTCTCACCTGAAAGCTAGGCAGTGCCTGACTTTCAAGTGAGGGTGCTTTTAGCCACAGTGACGTTCACTTTTCTGAGGCTGTAAGCCCTATTGGCAAATGCATCTATTAATAATGAGGTAAGTATAACGGAATGAAATATACATAGATACAATCACTACACCAAAGGAGGCTATAGGGTCAATTGGTGCAAAGATCCACTAATGCGATTAGCGTAAATCAAACCCAAGAAAAGGGAACTCTAGAAACTAGATGAACATTAACCCATCCCAATTAATTTTCCTTAACTCATAATTGAATTATCATGCAGTCTCGCGCATATCTTGATGAAGTTAAATGGCGTCCTATAAAAACACTGGTGAGCTGTACTGTAAAGGTACGACCGGTAATAACCTATAGGGTAGGGAGGGGTAGGGGGGCTTTGGCAATGGATTTAATGTAGCCTTGATCTATATCCATACAATGGCATTTATTTTGGGAAATATATTACATGAATTATGTCGATATCACACACAATATGTGTATGGCAATTAAAGACAAAAACACTGTAGCACTATAAAAAAAATTTTTATTGAAGAGCAAATTTGACTTTGACTAGATCTGCGAGAGCAATTACAATATGCCTCATGATTAATTAGAGAAGTAATTGACTTAAGTTTCGTGAGTAATTGCACCAACAAATTGAGCCCATACCCTATACCTACGGCATCCAAATTAAGTAGAGCATCGGACTGAGGTAAGGTCCAAATTTCATTAGGCGATTTCTCATATAGAGAACCCAATCTATTGATTTTCTGACCAAGAGTCCGGCGATTACAGACAATTTAGATACTTCTGGGTGATTCCAAAGGCGACTGGAGGGGAAATGTTATTTTCTGTTCACACTGTAATAAGTAAGTGTAGGTACACAGTATAATCTACGATAGCTTTACAGCATCTACTGTAGCTTTACAGCAGATTCTACTGTTTACCTACATTAAACTGTACACCTACAGTAGATTATGCTGTATACCTACATAAAGGCAACCACCTATTTAGAGTGTACATATTTAAACTTGCAAGACTTCCAGAATTTTAGCTTTCGATCTGTTTAGCATGATATTTAATATGATAGATGCCATGTGCCTGTAGCTTTGAATATCGTGTTGTCCTGGAGAACATACCAATAACACCGATCAAGTCAGGCCACTACCGAGGCTGCCCTCTTGGAAAGGAAAAGAACTACGATGATGAGAGTTCATGAGTATTCATGCTGCTTTGGAACACTTACTAATAACCCATTTCCATGGTGTATATTAGCCATCAGATGCAGAAACTTGCCGTTCTGAACTTTAATGGATTCACAAAAGCAGACAGAAAGTAGAACTTACATGTCACCAAACTATCAGTGTTCCATTTTACTCTGCTTCAGCCCAGGCAAGCGGCTACTACAACCACGGCAACAGTTACAATAGCGGCTACGGCAACGGCTACGGCAACAGTTACGGTCAAAGCCATGTTCAAGGACGCAGTTATGGACATGGCGGACATGGCGGACATGGCGGACATGGCGGACATGGCGGACATGGCGATCATGGCGGGCATGGCGATCATGGCGGGCATGACAACGGTGGCTACGGAGGCTACGGAGGCCATGGTCAAAGCCATAACAACCTGCTGTACCTAACCCTGGCTGGAGGATTCAACTTGACCACATTATGCCCTCTAAAACATGGAGTGTGCGTCCGTACTAGACACTGTGTGGGACTCACCATCTTGTTCTACTGTGATACCACACGTGGAAGAGTTTGCTGTGCTCAAAAAGGCAGTTATTATGGAAACAAATACATTGGCTACACACTTGGAAAGAAAAAATAATAGGAAGATCCCAAGGAACGTTCTACTATTTATATACATGTACTTCTTTGTTATGGGTCATTTTTGACACAGTGGTATCCAGTGGTGACATGGGGGTGAAGGTGAAGAGATGGAAGTAGTTATATAACTGTTATTTATAGGTGTAAAGGGCTTGTGGGTTTATGTAAATGCATTAATCGTCTCATATGCTTATAGAAATAGAGCAGTCTCTTTATACTCACTTTGCCACGCGGTTTACTTATCTATATCGCTATGTAGATGAAAAGTTTTTTTTCAAAGTGCTATAATTGTATAACCGTCTCATAAAAGAATATACATTGTACCATTCGCTGTGTAGGCTTCCCAGTTGGGTATGCCTTATATGTCTCAAAGGCAATGCTTGGACACGTGAATGCTAGTACTAGTAGTAGCGCACGTGAAGGGAAGATAATAACACGTTCTGCCACTATGTTCACATCTGAGAAGGGACAGAATGCACTATACTATGTATCGTTTCCTCGTTTAATATAATTATTGCCTGGAGCATGACCATCAACATTCAGCTTGACAGGTGTGTCGACACACCCTATAGGCGTCCATACCACCATCCACCATATTTCTTCCTGCATAATTACCCATTGTTCTTCTGATACATGATTGCATTGATATAATGCAACATCAGACCCAATTAGGCCTGCTATAACGTAAATACATTCCAGGCATACCATGCATTGGAGAAGGGTGATATATTTGCATGAATTCTAGGAATACGTAATTGCTCACCCTAGAGCGCATATAGGACTACACAGAGAAAAGAAACAGCGGCAAAAGGGAGTCCAGGTTGCGTCCAGAATGACTCCCCTCTCTAGGGGAGTCCAGGTCGCCTAATGGAGCCTACGTGACTCTCTGGCTGACCTAAGGGAGTCCCCTGGGGGAGTCATATAGTTCTCTAGGTCATATGGTTCTCTAGGTCATATAACTCTAGGTCATATAACTTAGGTCAGCCAGAGAGTCACCTAGGCTCCCTTAGGCGACCTGGACTCCATTTTGACACTGTTTCTTCTCTCTCTCTCTCTCTCTCTCTCTCTCTCTCTCTCTCTCTCTCTATATATATATATATATATATATATATATATATATATATATATATATATATATATAGAGAGAGAGAGAGAGAGAGAGAGAGAGAGAGAGAGAGAGAGAGAGAGAGAGAGAGACCTGTTATTTCTACTTTGTGTTGCTGTTCCTCGGTCATACTGTGTGATGATGCCTGATGCCTGTGGAATGTAAGTTCGTGTTGATGTCTTGAATATTGTGTCATAGTGTGTCATTCCATCAGATTATTATGATAACACCATGGGCTGTGTGATAATTTACCGCTGACACAGATTAACACATTATCACACATATATTATCATTCCAAACTGTAGGAATATATTATGTAAATAGCACAAGCTGTTCCTAACCTGCTAACAGACCAAAATTGTCAGACAGTGTTGCTTTATGGGGCCCCGTCTACGCCAAGCTAGGTTTGCGCAGATCTGTGTTTTGGCAATTATTGCTCGGCCTGCCAAAGTGTTATCTTGATAAATTGTGTCAGGTGTGTTAGATCTGACATTTCAAATCTAGTTAAACCCATATGGGGCCCACTCGGTAGTACGAGGAACATAAATGGCAGCCCACCTGGGACCCAGATGAGAGCCAGGGGCGGATTTAGGGGGCGTACCCCCCCCCCCCCCGTCTTTGGGCCGAAATTTGAGCCTTTTTGTTGTAATTTGTTTTGGGGGGTTTTGATCACCCCCCCCCCCCCCCCCCCCCTCTTTTATTCAAAATCCTGTGTCCGCCCCTGGAGACCGATTAAGCAATCCTGACTGGGTGGTAACACAGATTGACACAAACCGATTTCTAACTGGGAACAGATCGGGGCAACAGCATTATCAGACCTATCAAATACATACTGTACACTACATGCTTATCCAATTGTGGACCAATCGGACATGGACCCAGTTGAGACTACATGACTGTAATATACATGTACTAACCTCATTTCGTTGGCAATTGTTGGTAAAAGAAATATTTATTGAATAGTAGGTAATAGCAGGTGGTTTGATCGTATTGCTGTTGAAATATGGTTGCTTCATACAAAATACTACAAGGTGTGGTTTGGTTATAATGTTGTTGCTGTGACTGATGGTTTCTTTACACAAAATGGCAGGCACTATATATATATACTAGAAAACTGGCTTAAAAAGAATAACCTTGCTTTGAGTGATTCTTCCAAACTTCTATCACTTATATTCCCATAGATCAACTTCATAATATCTCGATAAAAACGATTCATTCCGTTTTACTTTATAGCTGAATTTCAAGTTTTGAGTTTGGGCTTTGGCTTTGGCGGTGGCTTTGGTGGCTTTGGCGGTGGAGGCCATGGTCACGGTCACGGTCATGGCCATGGTCACGGCCACGGTCACGGTCACGGTCACGGCAAGTTGTACCTGTACAGTGCCTTGGGTATTAATCTCACAACTATCTGCACTCTCAAAAAAGGAGTCTGCACCAATTCTACTGTTTGCTGGTTGATTGGCAAACCCAAGTTCTTCTGTTCTACCACTGATGCCACCATGGTGTGTTGCTCTCTGAAACTAGACCACGGACACGGCCATCACGGTCACGGCCATCACGGTCACGGCCATCACGGACACGGCCATCACGGTCACGGCCATGGTCACGGCCATGGCCATGGTCATGGTGGGGGCCGTGGTGGGGGCTTTGGCTTTGGCGGTGGAAATTTGGGTCTTTTAGCTGCCAGTGGCCTTTTCAATGGGCTACTTGGTTAGAACGTCTATCGACGCTGATATATATACGTATATATATGTGGCATATAGCAGCATAACGTCTCATCGCTACATATTGTTTTTATCATGGAATAGCAAAGATGTTTTGGCTTTCAAATGGCTTTCAAATGGCTTTCAAATGGAACAAGTATCATTCAAGTAATGTATCTCCATTGGATGTGCTTCTATATTCTGACCTCTCCAGGTGTCAATCAAAGCCCATCATTAGACACCCTTGCGGGAGGTACATAACTGACACATTTTTTATAATCATGTTTAATATGTATATATGTTGGTGGGCGGCCTCTGCCGACATGGGGACCGAAGTCATGGTCGCGGTGGGGGTATGGTGGGGGATTCTGCGATGGAATTCTCTCGGTTACTTTGGCTGCCGTTGGTTTTTCCAATGGCCTATTTGCCTGATTGGCTATATTGACGTCTTATAAATACCACTTCTACTCACTTCTGCATATCACTATCATGGAATGGAAAAGATGAAGAAATATTCTATCTTGGAATACGTTGGCCATTTTGGCTCTCAATGTATGTGGCATATATGTCATGACGAAATAAGAAATATGAAGAACAATATTGCTTTCAAAATGAACGCGTGAAGTCTCATTCGAAAAGTGTATCTCCATTGCAGAACTTTAATAGAGGCATGATATTATATTTATGTATTCTGAACTGTCCTGTTGTTAATGAAAAATCGATATTTTTAAGACATTAGCACAGGGATAAAATCGATATATGTCTTCATCATGCGGTTTGCTATGCACATATTAGCTGGCAACTTCGGCTGGCATGGTGGCCAAGGTGATTGCCCTAGTGGGGTATATGGTGGGGGATTCGTGGTGGAAGTCCTTTTGGCCCTCTTGACTGCTACTCCTATTTTCAATGGACTATTTGGTTTTATCACCCCACTGCATACTTCTGCATACTTTATCAAGGAATGGGAAAGATGGAAGGTGTCTCAAAATTTCGAGTGTCGAAAAGTGTCGTGCCAGGAATATCTTTTACTCTGGTTTTTGTTCATGAATGTATGTTTTCCTGGTACATGACTGTATTGATTAAGACCTTTAATAGGGAAATGACGTATCTTCAATAGTTTTCCGTACCTGAGGTAGTTTGTACAACTTTTAAATAATGATATCGTGGTAGTGTGTAAATTTGAGTATCCGTTTTCAATATTATGTATTGCAATTAAAATGTCTCAAAGAAAATTTAGTCATATTTTGTTGTATCATTAATCTAAATATTATGATTATTAACAAAACTATTATGTGAACTGGCCGGGTTTACATATGATAAAAGCTGTTGATGTGATTGTATTCCCCATTTCCTGCTACTGATATACTTTGTGAATAAATCAAAGATAGTATATCTCGCCCCATGGAACATGCCTTTCAAAGTGTATCACACAAGGGAATATACCCCGCTATATTTATCTATGTATCATTTACGATGCCATGGAATATACATATTATGCAATGGGATATGCAGGAATTCCTTCACATTGGACATTTCCTCAGGGCCAGTGTTGACGGATACACCGCCATTCTGCTCATGCATTTACATAATCTCTGGATGTTCCTCTGGGCATTTTACCTGTAGGATAAAATACCATTTCAAAGGCTGATTTGCTACTTATATAAGCAGCACGCATGTAGTATCTAGGTAGTATGCCCATACACCTGACGGATATGGTTGCTATTGAATGATGGTAAGGTATTTCATACATAATACTCCCCGAATCAATTTCCTATCTTTACATATAAAACCTTCTATACCGTAGGTTATCAAGTCTTGTGTACGGCTGGTATCTAATGATTTAAAGATAATACACCCTGCTCTTGGTGTACTTTCTCAATTCTCAATACATGCTTAGTCCACCAATTAATTTTATTTCCTATTCTATTTTCCAGCTAATATCAACGTGGAGGGCTATGGTTACTATGGCGGTGGTCATGGTCATGGATTCGGTCTGTATACCTTGTTGGGGCTGAACCTGACGTCGCTCTGCCCCCTGTGGGGAGGTGTGTGTACCAACGTCACCACATGCCTCCTGGTGGGGAAGGCCAAGTTCTTCTGTGACTCCACCAATTCTTTACTCTGCTGCACCATTGGCCACCATGGACACGGACATGGAAACTACTATTACTATGGCTATTACAAGAAGAAGTAGGCTGTAGACACACATAAATTATAGGGTCCTTAGTCGGCCAAGATCACTTATGGTTCAGACTAAAGCTTACAACTGACGAACCTTGATGGCAAACGTCAGGGCAAACTGAGAAAATCCTTCTTTTATATTCCGGGTTCAGGGTTCAGATACATGTATTTATTTACTGTAGAGTGGACATGATTGATGACAATGTATGAACACCAAATGACGACCTCAAGACATACAGCTATTTTCCACGTTTCTTTACTCCGTCAATAATAAAATGCTTCAATTATCTTTGCACTGTTTGTACTTTCAGAACCAATAACACTTCCCAAGAAGTCCCCAGTATGGCACGAATAATTTAAAGATGGGTCATATTGTCTGACAATATCACACGATACTGGAGGCTGAGTGCGATATGACCCAGCTTCAATGAGTGATGTATGATGTGCATTTACGTTAATAAGTGGGGTTTTGTGTTTATTGCATGGCCCTACTGTCTTAAAATGAAGAAAATCAACAAATTTGGAGGCAATGGAGTATGGCTATACACGGTAATCCATGGGGGCATGCGGGCATGGAGTATGGAGGTCCCATAGGCTTAGCATAGAGAAGGCCGTTCCACCATGTAATAAAAATGTAGTACTTAATCAACAGTCACAAAGCACTAAGTACTACACTCGTATGGTACTAGAAGATTTATCTGTACATTATTAAGTGAGAATACCACTTTAATACATCCTTACACACTGGATACAAATGGCAGTAAGAGCCCTCGTTATGCAGGAGTTGGCAAGGACTAGAGGAACTAGAACTCATTTCCTTTAAACTAGCGGATTTTGAACCGCTAAGTAATATCACAATTATACAGTGTGTTAGCGTGATCCATGCTGATTAAAATGACATTGGCTAAAGACCATTATAAGCAACTGGGGTCAGTAGTATATTTGGGGCGGCCCGGTCCCTGATGTATCATGCTTGAACCTTTAGAATAGTAATCGCTGGAGACCGCCAACCGTAGTCAGCCATGAGTTCAGAAAATAGATTAGCCCTTTAATACTATGACCTGCCTTTATGGGCAATCCTTCAGCTTGTTAATATCATAAATAGGGGAATCTGGTGTGTGCAAGGATACTCGCCTTGTAACTCAGGGAACATTTAGAGAAAAAAACATCTGGGACAACAGCACTACACTGAAAATCCATAGGTTGAAAGGGTTAGTCAGTACAGACTATCCTAGGTTCGTCATGTGTGTGTTAGTCATAATGGCAAAATTATATTCGAAAATGACTGAGGGGTCAGTCAGTAGTGGCTAACCTAGGTTCATCATTGGTGTGTTATATTTGTATACCACTAGTTGGTGCCACCTGTAAGATCCTATGATGGCCACTTGGTGGCTCCCCCTGGAAATTAATAGACTAAGGTGGGTTGGTCAGTACTGACCAATCTGACAATAATAACTTACCTAGGTTGGTCGTATAGGCAGGGGTAACACTAACGCTGGCCTGGGAGCCAATGGCCCGTAGTTTTGGGTCCGAGCCCGTAGTTTTCAGACTACCGTAAATTCTCGCGTACTACCCGCGGGTTGTACGCGAACCAGTCTCAGCTTTCATTTGATACCAAACATGCTTACGGTATATAGGGTGCGGGTTATACGAGGGTTTTTATAATTACATAACAGTACTAAAATAGAAATTTCCAAACCCAAAAACGGGTTATAGGATTCTCCTAAGTTGGGGGTGCGGGTTATACGCGAGATGCGGGTTATACGCGGGAATTTACGGTTGACCCGGGTCGTATAGGGAGCCTAGGAATATCAGTGTACGTCAGGAAGCCCCTTATTTTTTTAGCGTAAACTTTTTTTTGAAGAAATTAATTTAATTCCGTCTCAGTTAATAATTTTCTTTCAGCAATTTGTCGTGGCCGTTCCGAAGTATAGAATCTTGCTATGAAATTAGGTTGAACACTCGAGGGGCGACCATTAATCACTCATCATGGGCACGAGTTCTGGTTAGTGATTATTTGATTTTATTGGAGTCTGACATTATTTTAAGACTCCCCAACACCTATTACCCCACAAACAGGCGTCCCTTGTATTCTGATTGCATTTTCTCATCCTCCCTCCATACTACTACCTAACAGAGGAGTAGTGTTTTCTCAGTTTGCTACATGGGGGCAGCACCAGTAGTGGTTCTGAGGAAGGGCATTTTAAAGCTGGCATACTACCTCAGATATATAGATATTTATAAAAGGTCTCCTTAGTGCAGTGTACTAGTAAGATTTCAATCTGATTTGTGGCTTTTAAAGGTATAGATCTGAAAAAATAGAATGCTTCCAGCCCACAGACAGTCCCTGCTGATTCCCACAGACAGTCCCTGCTGGTTCCAACAGAAAAACCCTGCTGGTTCCCACAGAGAGTTCCTGTTGGTTCCCACATTCGAATCGAAAAACATAAAAAATAAACACAAAGGCACACTCGTTTTAATCTGTTGATTGGGCTATTTCACTTGTTGAATGTCAGGCTGCACTTCAGTCCCCACTAATTCCCAAATCCAGATTTTTCAATTATACGAAGTTTAGATAATATAGCTTTGCAATGAAACCAAGAAGAGAGCACAACAGCATTATGTGTGTGGGAGACAGGGTAAGATATTTAGGCCACTCAAAGAAATAATATGGTTTCTCATCACCGGGGAAAACCTTTTTTTCTCTAATTTTGATGACAAACCTGAGAAAAATGGACAAAATTGGTCTTATCTGGTATAAAATCAAAGCTAACTATACCAGCAATGCAGTGGTATAGAAATAACTTACACTCTCTCGACTTTTAAAGATCAAAATTTTAATTTTCAACCAATAAAATGTGAATTTTGGCCACAAAAAACATAAATTATCCTATACATTTTGGCCCTCCAGTAAAAGAAAAATAAACATCCCTCGTCAGATTTCTCAGACCTGGGTGATGAGAAATTTCATCTCATGGTCTAGTAGATATGGCATCAATGTTCACTTCTGGCAGGAAGCATGAAACGTTGTTCAAAGGGGTTTGTTCAATATGCTGAATCCATTTCTGAGTGTAAACCTAGTTTTTGAAAATTGTTTCTACTTTAGAAATGATTTTGAAAAAAAAGTATGAATGATTTTTTGATTCCTAGTACACAGGCTTATAGTGTAAAATGCAAGCAGCTTCAGGCAGTAGCTTCTTGGCAACCTTGTTGATCCGACATAATAAAATGTGCTTATTATTAATTGTGATGTTGCTTTTTTTTAATTGATCAGCTAAAATCCAAGTTGGCCACCAAATAATCAGATTATCATTTCTCATGGCCTAATCATACATCCTGGTGCCATTCTAACATTACCACCCCCCCCCCCTAAATCACATACCCAAAGAATCCAGTGGTATTATTGGTGTGTTGCTAGCACAAGCAGTTGCTATTTAAGACAAGCAGTTTCAACCACGACTTTACAAAGCAACTAGTAATATAAACTATTGTCTCGCATGTGTAGTTGAATACTCCAAAATTGAGTTGAGTTTCACTCTATGGCCTCATTCTAGAACGCAATGGTCACGTAGCAACATTCATTCAATTTGTTAATAATTATGCCTAGAAACGGCCTAGAAATTGACCAGATACATAGAAGGTTCACAAGTTTTAGTCTGTTGACTGGGTTCTTTCATGAGTTGAATGTCAGACCGGTCAGACCGTATTTCACGAGGCCGTAGGCCGAGTGAAGTGCAGCCTGACATTCAACAAGTGAAATAACCCAATCAACAGATTAAAACGAGTGTGCCTTTGTGTTTATTTTTTATGTTTTTCGATTCGAATTAAATGATTATAGGGGGAGGGCCTAATTTAGCTAAAATAGCCTTCTCCTACACCGTTCAAATGTAAATAAACCGTCATTTTGATTACGTCACAGGGTCGTGAAATACGGACATGGATTATTTCACGGGGGGGATGAAATACAGACCTCTTTGGTTATTTCAATGGGACTGCTGTATTCCATAAAGAAATTAAATGCTTACGTGAGTTCTGAGATAGACCTACTCACAATAATATTTTATATTCCATATTCCTCATCACATAGCTCCCTCCCTAAATTGAACCTTAGGAACCCATTGATGTAGTTGTTTCTGGCTAGAAGTGCTTTCCTAGGAACTTGATTCCAATTCAGCTGCTGAGAGTAATGATACTACTATTGGGTGCTTGATATGGCACTGACCCTATGTGTGACCAGCCTGTAAGACTGTGCTTCTTGTATGCTGAATCAATGCATTTAAGGGGGATTCATGTTCTAGGTTTCCGTTGCCATAAAGATGGTATTTCACCTCATTCTATGGGTTTTGCAGATGTTCTTAGATTAAATGTGGTCCTATTATTTGACCAAAGTTAAATCCAGCCTTCATAGCATATTAAAGTGTGATACGAGGAGGCCTGTGGTGAGGAAGCAACTGCCAGTTGTAAGACAGTCAACTCCCTCTATTGTGACCACCCTTGCGACTATCTAAAAGTGGTTTCAATGGCGGGGTGGTCACAGTAGGGGGGAGTTGACTGTCTTACAACTGGCAGTTTTTGGAGATTTTTGGGACTTTGGAGCAATAATTGTTGGTCATGATGTGAGGGATAGAAGCTGGGGATATGACTTCATGGAAGCACCCATCACTGACCTGTCCAGTGGTCAGAGTAGTAAGTGACAGAAACTCCGTCACTCCTTCACTCATCTGACCAGTAGTTGTGAGTTGTGAGGGGCCACTGCTCAGGTGAGTAAAACAAAGGGACAAATGGTTGGTACTTTCCAAATATGGCCCCCACTGGTAGCCCTTGACAAAAAGGACCATAACCCAGATATGGGCAAGCCCGGTTGGGCCAAGTAAAGCACCTATGGGCCCCAGGGACCAATGCTGGCTGGGTAGCTGTCACCCTCCCCCGCAGGTTCACTGAGACTCCAAAGCTGGATACCCCTCATATAGGAAATGTACTAGGGGAACTGGGTGGATTTTATTTACACCTATTTGAAGATTGTCTGGGTTCTATGATAGAAAGAAAATTCCAAAAGATTAAGTTTACATCTCTCACGCTCTACATTATAGAAGTGTAACAGGCAGCTGTGACTGCTGTGTTATTTGTACATCATTCTATTTCTATGTGGTTGTTATGATTGAACATGACACGGTTCTATTATTGTTCATAACATATTTTATTCATTCCTTAATGAGTACTGACGGTCCGTTACATGCACCGTCGTTTATTGTCTACGGTTGTATACCGAGGTTACCGAAGTTACCGACGATAAATTGTCATTAAGGTTTCATTACATATTACATAACATTCAACTCTCGGTGGCGCTGCTGGTATGGTCATGTGACCCCCACAGGCCTGTTTATAAGGTCGGCTGCTCTTCCCAGGAAGGCAGTCAGGTTTGGTTCATGCTGAGGCACACACCTCCCTGTACTCTGGGTTTAAACATGCTATACTGTAGTTTGTTTACCCTCTTGTATTATTTTTGATCATGTTCTGATGCCTGATGTAACCGCCGGTTATCTCAGAGAAATAACACTTGAAAGCTAGTTAATAAAGTCGCCATATATTGATGCTTAATTTTACTGTGTCTGGTTGTTCTTATGAAGTCACTAGTAGCCTAGGCCAACTACAGAAGAAATAGAATTGATCATTTAATATTTCTCTTTTTTTTCTAGAGTCCCTAACAGACTGTACATTTATACCCAAATACCCAGTCTGGATCAGTTTATTAATCAAGTGTCTGGTTTTAAATTGGCCCTTTCATAATGAAGCATAGAATATCAATTGTCTACTTTACGCTTCTTGTTATAAGTAACAATTGTGAGCAACCAAACAGGCAGTAAAATACTTTCTCGTTATAGTAATAGTGGCTATCCATTCGGATCAAAATGCGTGCAAATATTTCCGCCTCTGGTGTACTGATGGTTCGTCTCTTTGAAATGGAAATACTTAAAATTCTAAAACCGAAGACCAACAGATTATGTATCAATTATGTCAGAAGTTGTTCATAAAACTCACGCAGGTAATGAAGATGCCTCATGATCATGTTCTGACTATAGGCAAGCGAGTAATACCAAAGAGTAGTTTGAGAATTGAAGGGTGCATGGAAAATTTGGCCAATGGACAATTTGGCCAATGGACGAATTTGGACAAATTCGTGGACGATTTGAAAAAAAAGGATGGTTTGGACAATCTGGGCAAGTGGACAATTCGGACAAAAAAATCTGGACGATTTGGACAAAATTGGACGATATGGACAATGGACAATTTGGGAAAATGGACGATTTGGACAAAAAAAAGGACGATATGGACAAGAGACGATTTGGACAATTAGGGAAAATGGACGATTTGGACAATGGGCGTTTAGACAAATCTGAGGGAATGGACGATTTGGACAATTTGAGAAAAATCTAGGTCCCCAAAACATAATTGTAAAGCATATTATCAAACTACTTCTCTGATGTTACCCTAATATTACATAAAGTTATGATGAACCATTATTAGACTATTGCTTTATATTGTATGCCTAATGAGGATGGCCGATATCAAAAACGCTATTGACAGTTCGAACTGCCAATAGTGGAAAATATTTCTGTTATTGACAGTTCACACTGTCAACAGAGCAAAGTATTCCTGTTATTGACAGTTCCTCATGCAAACTGTCAATAGTGGAATATGTCTGTCTTATTGACAGTTCCCACTGACATCGGAGTCAAAACATGTTTTTTTGGGCAAACATGTTTATTTTACCAAAATCGGCTTTGTACCGAAAATTGGTTTTGTATCCAAAATTGGTTTTGTATCCAAAATGGGTTTTGTATCCGAAATCGGTTATGGACCCAAAATCGGATTTGGACCCAAAACCAGTTACCCTAAATCGGTTTTGCACCCAAAATCGGTTTTGCACTAAAAATTGGTTTGCACTCAATATTGGTTTTGCACAAAAAAAATTAACTTTTCTACCAAAGTCGATTTTTGGAACCATCAAAATCGACTTTTCAACCAAAATCGACTTTTCCACCAGAATCAACTTTTCCACCAAAATCGCCTTTTCCACCAAAATCGCTCTCATGGTTATGACAGTAATGATAAGGAACTGTCAATAAGAGAGGAAATTCCCGCCATTGACAGTTCGGTGAAGAACTGTCAATAATGGTATAATTTACCACTATTGGCAGTTTGAACTGTCAATAAAAGAAAAATATCACACTATTGACAGTCTGAACTGTCAATATAGAGGAAAGTTTTCCACTATTGACAGTTCGAACTGTCAATAGGTAAATCAAGGTGGGCCAGCTATTGGCAGTGCAAACGGTCAATAGTAGAAATCAATCTTCTTATTGACAGTTCGAACTGTCAATTACAGAACCAAATTCCCTTATTGACAGTTCAAACTGTCAATACCAGGATAGTTCCCTTATTGACAGTTCACACTGGCAATAAGAGATTAATTTTCTCTTATTAACAGTTCCTTTTTGTAACTGTCAATAAGAGAATCTTTTTTTCCCTTATTGACAGTTTGATCTGATTGCCACATATTTCTAGTGTCGTGACATATGACATGTGACATATGTGCTTGTAAACTATCTACTTATTTTTGACATGAGAATCAGAAACCTGTCATTGACTACAGTTAAATGACTGACCATCATTTAACCAGGGCTTCACCATCAGTCCACATTGCTATAACATCAGCCTTTACTTCTAGAAACTAAAATCAATATCTGTCCTATTACACTAAGTCATGGCTCTAAGCCAATGCTCTTCTTTTTATTTTTATATATTTTTTTATTTTTCATTCATACATGTATATTATGAAACATACTTACACAACTATGTTAACGTTCCATTAACTGGAATAAGGGGATTTAATAGTCACGGCCATATAATATACATCCCCCACCCGCCCTTTCATACATCTCCGACTTTAATCCACACGCTTCTTTTTATTGATATGCCTAAAAATATAATTGGCCTAATCATCCACCTTCTTTGGCCAAATCGTCCATCATTTTGGCCGAATTGTCTTGGGCAAATCGTCTAGGAATCCACTGGATTCATGGGACTGCATGTTATGGAGGAGAAGATGATTGTACCACCAAAAACCTTTATTACAAAACATGTAAGGTTCATTTTGCTCGATATGTTCTCTCCCTATAATAGTTTGGGGATTGCACAGATTTTAGAGCTAATCTAATAGTATTAGTTACAGATGATCTCAATAGAAATATACTAAAGTATTAATGAGAACTGGTTGAGAACAATCAGTCCTAATGCAGTAAGTGATTGAGTTTTAGTAATACATGTGAATGATTAGAGGATTCCACCTTTCCATTACCTTTGATACCCTTTCCTGTCTGACTGCTCATATCCAGTGCTGTATGCGCAGGATATATGGCACTGACCTAGTACATTGTACCAACATTAAAAAGGCAGATTGCACTGAAAGCTGACACAATGCTCGTGTGTGGGGCACGTGCCGGAGCACGTCGTTCCGCTTCTAAACATGAACAATATGGTCACCGCCAACTGGGTCACGACCCCGACTCGTGCCTCTATAAAGCTAAACCTGGCCGGTGGAGAAGGATAATATCTTTTTTTCCACAATATATAGTTTGTATTTCCTTTTTCTAGACAAGTGAGGGTAACCTATGTCAGTTTATTAATTCAGTTGCACATGTATTTATGGTTTCTGTTTGTCTCTGCCCCATATCATTCTCAGTGCACCTCTCTCTTTGTCTTTTTTGCTGTACCTCAGACAGAGACCCTGGTGTTTCTCACCTGCCCTTCTCTGTCCCACCTGTATCTCCCTATATGATATATGTCTTTGTAACTACCTATTTTTGATGGCTCTCTGCTCCATATCCATGTGCCATGTCAGGACTTGCCACTGATATAAGCTGATACATGGCTATTAGAGTTGGCAGCACCACTGAGACCACGTCGTGGTGACCAACACTTGTTACGTCAGGGTCCACTTGACCCAGGTGGGCCACCACCGCTGGGTGGTGCAGGTGATAGGGTGACAGGGGAGGGACGTGCTAATAACCTGGATATATAATATGTACAGGTGACACTGGATGATTGGGGAGGGCAGCAGGCAGTGTGAGTCCCGCCTCCTCCATGCAGCCTCCCTACCACACATCACCTGGCTCAGCCCCACTGAAGTCCCCAGGCCTGCACAGACCCTGCCTCCCAGTGGACAGCCAGCGGATCATGATGCGCCCACACAACGCGCCCTGCCGGGAAATTTCTAGGGAGACTGCTCAAACTACAGAGAAGGGGCCCAGATTCACAGGAGGCATGGAGCAAACTTACAGGTTTTGTGTTTCCTTGTCCTACATTGAAATTAAGACTGGGCGCCGACGTGGACGTTTGTCCTGGATATATGGATGGGCGGCGCTGGGGGGGGGGGGGGGGTATATTTAGCGTGGAAAGCCATAATGACACACTGACACACTAACCGGGGCCGCAGGCAACGAATGGACGGCTAGTCAACCAACATCGGGGTTAGGGCATGGCCACGCCGCCTCCACTCAGTATTTATCAAACAGGTCTGCAACAACGGTACAGGAACACTCACACACCGTCTGACTGACACACACAACGCATACTGATGACACACTAACCAATTTACAAGGTGGGGGCGCGCCTTGCTATACTACAGTATATATATGTGCGTTCATTTTGTGTGTGGTCCATGTACTTGAAGCAGCGTACTGGTTTTACCTGGCGGAGGAGCAGGAGGAATGGGGGAGGGGGTGTCCCTCACAGTCTGGAGGAGACTGGAGGAGGCTGGAGGGCTGTGCTCCAGGAGCGCCTTCTGCCATCAGGAGGAGAGGCGGCGGCCCCATCGTTTACCAGATGGGGCCGCAGAGGGAGGCAGAAGCAGCTGCCGTCGCTGCAGCAGTCGCAGCATCAGCAGAAGCCCCCTCCCACCCCATACACACTCTCTCTCCATCTCCCACCCTGCTCCTCCTGCGGCAGAGGGAGTTGGCTGATCTGTGTCATTTACTGCAGGTGACGACGACTACAGAGGCTGTTGGCTAAGAGCTGGAGCAGTGGGCTTAGTGCATGAGATGGAGATATGAGGCCCATATCACCATGTGAGCGGCACAGGATTGGGTAGGCCTCTTCTGAAATGGACTGATTGGATAGTCCCTTTAATGCCTCCGACACATGGCAGAGGGCGTTGTCTAGGACGTGGAGGAGAGGAGAGCCAGGGGGTGGGTGGTCATCCGTTGAGGTCGGTGCCGAATGAGGCCAGTCGCTGGTGTAATATAGGTTCTGACCTAGAACAACTACGATCAGGGGCTTGGCGCTGCCGCTGCTACCACGCCGTTCAATACAGGCCAACGGGGCGGTCACAGGAGGCGGCCAGACTGAGGCACTACTGGCCCTGTTACAACATGTTCATCATGACTCCGGACCATGGGGGAGGGGCACGCGCCGCTCCCTCGCCGTCCCCTCCTCCTGGGCCTTCCTGGAGGAGGATCATGTCCGGATCCCAGTGGAGTACGTGGTCGGCGCCGGGCACCTTGGGGATCCTGCTGAGTGTACCTAGCGGCCTCCTGGAGGGGGTGGTTGGCGCCTGGAGGAAGAAGAGGCCCCCACCCCTGCTGCTTCACCACCACCCTGCGTACAGGGATGAACCCCTGCAGGTGAGAGACACTTGTGTATTGACCTCTGCATTATTGGTTATCATACCCAGTGATTTACTCCTGTCCTTCCCATGACCCCTCACCCACCAGGGGGTGTTTTAACATTAGTGTAGGCCAGTCCTGTATATTCCAGGGATGGAGGTTAGTGTGGAGGTGGGGGGGGGGGGTACCTGGTGGAGGCTACATTACATGGGGAGGTGGTGCTTTGGTACGGCGGTGTCCTATTTTCCCCTAGCAGCTACAGTACTGGGGTCAGGCGGCTCTGTGGTAGCCCTTCGACATTGTTTAATAATGCCTGGGTTTCAGAATTTGCCCTCCCTCCTTCCCACTTTACCCATCACCAACTGACCACTCTGTGAGCTGCATATATGTATACACTTCCTTAATTACAAACCCCCCTTCCAATTCTAGGATGGCTAATTTCCCTGGGAGGATAGCCTGCCTTAGAAGTGTACATATAATGATATTGGTTATTTTAGGTGGTCTAAATTCGCGTGGCACTATAATCTGCCATGGAGGAGTAAAACTACCGGGGAGGATAGGTAGGCCAGCAGCAGCAAGGTGGTATTTTTATTTCCCTAGGCCACGATGCACTCCTCCCCTCTGGCCAACTAGCGCTGCAGCGGCTGCTGCTGCTGTCGCGTGCATCTAGGCCATGGTCCCGTTATAGCAGAAGGCCGATAGAAAAGGTTAGCTGGCCGGGGCTGGTGAGGCTGGCGATCCGACGAGTCGGCCACCGGGCTCTCCTCTTCTCTTCTCTCTCCTCTCCCGCCGGCCTGCTGGCCTACATACTCCGGTAGCGCACAGCCTGCTAACGCGGCCACAGTACGACAGAACCGCCGACCTGTGTTATTGGTGTCGTAGCAGACAGCCACCCACCTCACCCCCCACCCCAACACAACTCCACACCCACCCAATCCACTACCTCTCCTCAATGATATCTGATCAACTCCACACCTTTTCCATTCAATAGAATTAGCAAGACACCACCAATTACCCAGTACAGAGTATGCTAAATTCCATCTTTCCATTTTCCACTTTGATTTTGAAAGTATGTATAATTTGCATGTAGAAGTCATGGTGTTTCTTTTGTGTGTAGCAGTGGGCAATATTATCAAGGCCACTAGGTGCTGTTATTATCTAGGTCCTGACCTGTGTGCATTTTCTAGGCCAGCGCCGTCGACGTACCAGGGCGTCTTTGAATCGATTTTTACTTCATGTTCGCTGACCTCCAATGCTCTACTAGCATGTACACTTTATCGGATAATCCTGCCTAGGATATCTACATTTAAAGTTCTCATAGAATTAACTCTCAGTTTGATATGAATTTAGATATTTCCCAAGAGGAATACAGATGTACAGACTATGTGTATACTTTTGTTTTCAGGCTCAATGTCATAATATACATGTATACTACTATAGATGTTGATGTGCTACTTTTCTTGGTGTAACAGGGGCGGGCTAGGTCGGGGCCGCGTGTTCACTTTATCCATGTACACTCTAAATGAGGCCACCATGGAGGACCTTTGTTTATTTCCCTGGCCAGGTCAAACGTTTACACAGCCTATACTATAGGCTGGAAGTAGGCCAGGTCATTACGTAAGGTGTAGAGTCCTCCACACAGATCACCACGTGGGCACTGAATTAGTACAACTACCTGCACGCACCTGGCGGAAAGAGGGGGAAACACCCAACCAGCGTGTCCCCCATTATTATATTATAGCTGTGAATGTGAGGTAGCCGACCCATGACCCACAACTCCCACTGGGTGCTCTACATACGGCAAATAATGCATCAAGGTGGGGATGCATTATGAAGCGCCCACAGTCACTGCGCATAGAGAACGCCATACAGCGTACTGCATGGGTGCTCTGGTTCCCCGATTACTCTAATCAATGTATAACCAGGCTTGTCAATCGCCTACCCATAGCGCATTCACCTGTGTCTTATGTGAGGTGAACATCGAATTACCCATTGGTCCCAGTGTCGTTCGTTAGTGCAACTCCCTGGTCATTTCCCTTCTTAAAAGACCCCCATTTCTGACCTCGAAAAAAGTTTCCGCCATACATATATCAATTGGTACAGGCAGCCTTCTACATACCTCTTACTATTACACATGAATTGCCCTTGCATAAATCCCTAGTTGCATGCATTACAGAGATGAGAATAAGCTCCTCTGTAGGTCTACACGTACAGTGGAGTTTGGGCGCTGGATGTGCCGAGAATCCGGGCTGCGCGCCATGGCGGCAGTTGGTGTGGTGAGTAGTATACGGAAAGTGGGACGCGGCGCGGGTCGCCAACATCACCAACAGCGTCACCGCCAATACGCGTCCTTTACTATGGGGCATTATACTGGCGGTCAGACGGCCCCACTACAGTGTGATTCACGCAGCCACTGAATAGATAGCACGTTGCTCGCACTGCATTGCGTGTTCACAATTAAAGCCTCTATCGGTGTATTCTATGGCAGTCAGGACGTGAGGGCAGCAGCCTATGTAATCATATATGGTAAGACTAGACAGGCTCCCTTCCTTTGCTATTATGTGCGACATTTGGACTGTAGATAATCAAATAAACCTATAGGCAAATAGCGGAGCTCCCACCTAAATCCGCCATCGCACGCGGAACATGAACTAATTGATATACAGTAGGAGTATCAGGGACGGAAAGGTTCTGGTCCAGTAAACCCAAATACACTAGTAGTGTCTAGGAGTCTGGCTGACCCCTATTATTGAATAAGTCTAGATTTACCACCAGAATGTAGGCCCGGATCTTCTTCTGTAAGAGGTTCATGAAATGATAGTCCAGATACGGCCAGTGGTTAAGTTGAACATCCGATGAACACCATGAACACCATACATCACATTAGCAAGTATATCCCTGGTACTACCCGCGGGTTGTACGCAAACCAAACTCAGCTTTAATTTGAGACCAAATAATTATGTCTATATAGGGTGCGGGTGATCCCCCGAGATTAGGACCCCAGATCGAGTAACGGGTTTACGGGTGCAGCTTATACGCTAGATGCGGGTTATACGCGGAAATCCACGTTGAGTGAGCCTGTATCCTGAACGGGTGAAGGCTCATAGCCCGCTCAGGGGTCCGCTCAGGGGTCCACTCAGGGGTCCACTCAGGGGCCCGCTCAGGGGCCCGCTCAGGGGCCCGCTCAGGGGTCCGCTCAGGGGCCCGCTCAGGGGTGTGAGTTGTAGTGGTTTGGGATATGGAACACGTGGAATGGAGACCGGGAATGGAGACAATGCCTTTAACAGAGCAAATACTATGCAGAGTACATTTACTGCTGCACTGCTCTCTAAAGGTTCGCTGATTGCTGGTGTGAATCGGTCATGGGACAGGGTACTACAATGGACCTGGTACCCGTCCCAACTGTCACACGTATTGCTTCCATATCAAGTACAGCAACAAGCTGTCGGTTGGCAGAAATGTCTCTATAGAACAGCTTAATGTACCCCTTAATGAACATCTACACTGAAAACCCAGAGGAAGGTTCCTAGTCATTATGACGACCTAGGTTGTCATAATGACTTATGGAAAGTGATCTGGAGAATGGTGTATGAATATAGTCTCTAATTAATTCACCTCCTAATGAGAGGCATCCCTTTTCACATATTTGATTTACTCTTGATTAAACTAAGTAGCTTTACTTGTTATAAATAAGTTGTGTATGGGTGAGAATGATTGCCTTGAAGGTATACAGACTACTCTGCTCCATGTGCCATGTCCAACACCCAGATATACCCTAGGTTGTCCCAATGACTACCCAATAGTGTTGAGAGTTGTCATTACTGATGACTTTAGGTCTTCAAATTTACAATACCTAAAACAACAACCTTAAGGTAGTCATTCTGACTACCCAATCCATGTGACTACCTATGGTCGTCATTATGACAACTTTTGGTCTATATGGATCAGATATGACTACCTTAGGTCGTCACAATGACGACCTAAGGTCGTCACCTTGACCACCTAAAGTTGTCAATTTTGGTATTGTCAAAATGATGACCCTGAGGTTTTCAGTGTAATGACACCTTAGACGTCGTCAGCACAGTGATCCCTTGATGAAGCCCAGGGGGATGGTATACGGGACTAGCATATCCTGGTACTTCAGGTAGTCGGGGGCTACACCCCATCCCCTTTGTTGTGGTTGGAGGGGGGGGGGGGGTCTTGGGCCAGTTGCATATCGCTGAAGGATTAGATTGGTGTATTCGTATTCTTGACTTCAGGCACTAGCTTACCAAAGGGACAGAGTACAGTAGGCTTTCTCCACCCTTTGATAAGAGACCATCAGAACCCCAGCCTCTCATAACCAACCATCGAATACCCACCCTCCGATAACCAACCATCAGATGCCTTCCCTCCGATAATCAGCCATCAGATACCCGCCCTCCGATCCTATAACGGACCCTTTAAGGGCCGCATAGTGCTTTTCTGGTTGTATGAATCCAGCCCTGGTGAGTGACCTCGGCCAGGCTGCAGTCATGTACATCATGCCGACCCTTTAGTAGTAAATCGGCCCAACAATTCTGGTCGGGATGATGATCAGTGTCGTATGAAAAACATATTCGGGCCCCCCAAAAAAATTGTAAAGACCCTGTAAAATAATGACATAATTTCCTAGATTCACCTCTCCTGCATAGGGGAAAGTGGGGGCAGAGGGGCCTGGGCTCCCAATTAGAACTAAAGAAGGCTCAAATTCTATTTTTCTATACGATTCCAATATAAAGCGTGTTTATGCTACATCATGCATAAAAACCGATGCTCAGAGTTACACACTCGGAAAAGTCAGCGTCATTGTCGTTAAAATCACTATCACCTGAAAGTCACTTTCAGGTGAGATTGGTTTTAGCGAATATGACGCTGACTTTTCTGAGTGTGTAGTTGTACATGTAGTAGACCCCCTGCCCCCGCCCCAAAGAAGATGCGCTTTCTACGCCTCTGATGATTGAATGCAACACTAGAAAGTTACTCGCCAGGGCTGCATCCATGCATCAAGACGAAAAAGGGCATACAATGTTCTTCATTTATGGACTATGCGGCCCTTAAAATGCTAACAACTACATATATCACTTTCTGATAAGCAACCACCAGCCACACACACCGATAGCCTCTAATAGTCTGTAGCTGACTCAATAGGAATAGTAGGGTCAGTTTAACGGCACTGTGTGCATAACTGCTATTGCATACACGCCCTCCGATGCGCGTGCACAGATATGTGTGTGATGGACATGGAGAGGATTCTGTAGAAAGTTTATTAGAATTAAAACAGAACGGCGGGATGACGTGATGCAATGAAGGTACATGGTTAGAGGGCAGAAGAGGACACTAGTGTGGTGGTAGCTAGATAACGGAAATGGATGCAATCACTGTGAGAGGAATAAAGTAAGTACTATTAAAGGGAAGGGGAGGGGAGGGAGATATAATGGGGTAATGCAGAGGGGGAGAAAAGAAGCGAGTAGCCTACATTTTGTTCTAGAAATAGGAAGTGAATAAGAGGAGGATCAGAGGAGGGGAAACCCATTATTATACCCATCTGTACCATCCTCCTCTGACAGATATTCCTGCTCCCTGTTATAGGCATCGCATTTTGGAGCTTTATGATCGAGTGGATTACAATTCTACAGTGAAAGACAAAATTGCTTTAGCTCAACTCACCACTGACGTGTCAAGCCACAGAGCAGCCTGCAATATATGTAGAACAACAGAAGCAAGTGATAAAGAAAATATGTGGCTTCTGATGAAACCCCCACTACAACTTCTACAGCCAATGTTAAAGCAATGATATGGTAATGTGGCTTCTGCTGAAACCACCACTACACCTTGAAACTGCAGCAAATGCTAACGCAACGATATGGGGATGTGGCTTCTGCTGAAACCACCACTACAACTTCTGCAGCCAATGCTAAAGCAATGATATATGGAAATGTATAGCTTCTGCTCAAACTTCCCTTACGATGATAGAAGCAAATTCAAAAGAAAAGATGTGGCGTCTGCTGAACTGCCATTAAAACCATAGAAGCCCATGATGTGGGAATGTTGCCTCTGCTGAAAATGCTATTGTATCTACAGAAACCAAATACTAAAGAAATGATGTGGCTCCTGCTGAAACCCTCATTACAACCATAGAAGCCAATGCTAAAGCAATGATACATTGGGAATGTGGCTTCTGCTGAAACCAGCAATACATCTTCTGCAGCCAATGCTAAATCAATGACATGGGAATGTGACTTCTGCTGAAACCGCCACTACCACTCTTGCACCCAATGCTAGAGCAATGACATGGGAATGTGACTTCTGCTGAAACCGCCACTACCACTCTTGCACCCAATGCTAGAGCAATGACATGGGAATGTGGCTTCTTTTCCAACCGCCACCACCACTCTTGCACCCAATGCTAGAGCAATGATGTGGAAATGTGGCTTCTGCTCCAACCGCCACTACAACTTCTGCAGCCAATGCTAAAGCGATGATATGTGTCTGAAGAATTGAGACCAGCATTTATGTTATGCAGTCTAGTAATGTTTGAAATGATTAAAACTTCGTTTTGCAATTGGAAAAACTATCAATATATATAAACATTTTATGTCTGACTTTGAAAATGTTAAAAGTCAAATGGCTAAATATTGACATTTCTACGACTTCTTACGCAGAGGTACCGCCTCGTATGTACTTAGTCTTGAACATGTATTAGCAGGTGTGTGTGACAGGAAAGGCGAGCGAGTAGACAGTGACACAGGTAAAAATATAGGCAGTGCCACAGACCTTCAGCAAGGGTGTACCATATCTGACTGGCATCGACGCCGCAGACCTGTGTAAGCTCTCCGCCTACACCTCTGCCATATTAGGGTAGGTTTACCCCAAGTCGGCCATAACCTCAAGTCGGCCACCCCCTCCAGGTTGGGTAAAAAGGAATATGATATTAAACTAACAGTACCAACTAGTAGAATCAATGTTATCCTATCAGATACAAGTGTTTATTTGACATAGTATTACTGACTGTTGTTCTCCCATGGTGGGGGTGGCCGACTTGAGGTTATGGCCGAGTTAGGGTGAATCTACCCTATACCATGTTTGTACAAAACGTAATGCAGCAACTTTGTTATGAATGACAAACAGACAGGCACAATCCCCTGCATGTACATGTATGTGTATACTCGCCGGAGCTGCCTTGGTGCATCATGCCAATCCTCAGGGGGTGCATCAAGCCCATATAAGGCTGGCATGATGCTTGAATGCAGCACTGCCAAGTTGCTCGCCAGGTTTGCATTTATTTATTAAAGCACTATACCGTCTTAGTTTTCAGTAATCCTATAAATGACTGGTCAGGGGTGAGGATAAGTCTGGAATGGACAGGAATGACACGGGATGACCAACGGTAGAGGAGGCGGAACAGTGAGGAAACTTCAAAGTTGGGGTGGGCCTGCTGCCTCAACACCCCCATTTTTAACTCTCTGACCGACATCCTTCAGGGTTCAGGGCTGACCCCACCCCCAACTTTATCGACCTTCCGCCGCCCGTGAGACAAACACGGATGAGTATTTGGAAATGTAAGGGCCGGAACCCCAAACTGAGAGGCAACCCTAATTCTGGGTTAAACGATTTAGGCAATGAATAGGAGCCCTCTCTATATCTGCCACTACGGGATAGGGCGAAAGGGACACGATAGGGAGTTGTAAGGCTTTTTTTCTTTTTGTTTTACCTTTACCACATACTTTTTCAGGGTTTCATGTTACTGCTGAACCTTCATTGATAGAAGATTATCCTTGACAGTTTATCTGTATAACGGATAGTGATGGAACTCAATGTGGATTTCGGAGTTGAACTACTCTGCAGAAAGGGCTCCTCTCAAGTCCGATTGTGTCATCCTTTGGGGAAGACCAGTTTCATGCCTTGTCTTGCTCTTGGATTTACTCCTACCGCTAGCCCAAGTTTATTTGCCTGCTTATACATCAATACAGCAACATGTTGCCGTCTCCTGTCCACCAGCTTCTTTACTTCACAATCACAGTTCTCATCGTACAGGACTGTGTCGGTGTGAATATCAAAGGTCTTGGTAATGATCCCCATCATGTACAAATTGTCAATGATGTCAATGATGCATGGGAAAATTATAGATAAGATATTAAAAAGAAACACATTCCTTGTTGTAGTAAGGCCACTATTAGGCCCACTATTGAGTGCTATACGTAGTAGACAACCCATGAGTAACTGAGTGTATATAAAAATAACCAAGGTGTAAAATGTTTTGTCTTGGACCTTGATTTGTATAGACATACATTAAGGCGCGGGGAATAGGGTGGGAACGGGAGGTGCGTCACACAGCGCATCCCCAAAGACGCGCGAACGAGTATTCCGAGCATGCAGTAAAGTGAATACATAAGTCGATTAAAACAATTCAAAATGTGCCAAAAATACTGCATGTTGGGAATACCTCGATGATGCACGATAGTTGACGCGTATTCACAGGACTACAGGTGGCATCCCCTTTTGGTAGTAGCTATAAATAATCTCATCAATCATGGCTTTGGTGGCAGCCAGTAGGGCCTACCCCTCTCCCCACGTGATAGTTATGAAGGTTTTTTTTTCATATATATACATGTAGTTATAGAGCTCAAAACAAGTTCGAAATGTCAAGGTACATATTCTTTGCCCCTGACTTACTTATGTAATACATGTGTTTGTACATGTTATTATGCTTACTACAGCATGTATATATGATGCACCCATTCAAGATCTCTTGAAAGCAATTTATTAGAAGTATTGTAGAGGAGAGGTGGAGAAGTCGGTAGCTTGCTTGCTCACAGAAGGTTGTGGGTTCAAGTCTCTCCCTGAGTTGACTCAGTTCTCCATCCTTCAGAGGTCAGTAAAATGAGGAGCACCAGAGATTCGTCTCAATGTGTGAAAGTAAGCATTCAGGAGGCAGTGACAAAACGTGGAGACCGAAATGTCAGAAGCGTAGCTACCATAAGCTGACCCCCATAGGCACTGTGTATGTGTCCTGGAACCCTGTCAACGCTCATGGTACTGGTACCTATGAGGTACACCCCACTGAAAGCTGAGGGGCATGGAGGGAGATCAGCACCTAAAGCTCCATAGGCCCTATTCAGGTTACTAACTCCCGCATTATCGCCCCCTGCCCAGGCAGTTTCCGGTTGTGGCGGTGTAGGCTAGCCTAGGCTAGGCCTACCTGTATACCTACCTGCTGTTATACCCCAGCCCCAGCCAAGGCCTAACTTAAAATAGATATAATTTGGATTTGCAATGACATAAATAAACTATGAGGAAGAAAACCGTCCATTCTTATGACCCAGTACAGTTTCTTATGTGACAAATTAGAATAAATGTGTAAAAGTAGAAAGTAAATACGGACATGTTGAAACTCCAGTAGGCTAGGGCTACTAAATAGGCCCAACACAGCAAACCTTACCTGCAGTGATGTAGCCTGTAGGCAAATGTCAAATAGGCCCAACAATCATTATGTGAATAGCGAACATGGTTATAGAGCCTCTATTAGGCCTACTCCATTTGTTACATCCCATGTTGAATAATCCAAGTGAATAATCCATGAAAATAGCAATATCTGTCAGGCATGTTTTTGAGACTGTGTCAGTCTCCACCCAGCTTACAGGTCCAACTGAATATGAATACTAACTTTGGCTTTCTTGATGCCACCACACCCTACCCCCACCCCACAAGCCTACAGGTGTGGCAGTCAGCCTCCACACCTCCAGGTGAGATGTACCTGTGAGATGCCCCTGTCACAGTTGCCCCCCCCCCCACCAGCCCTTCACACCTGAGCTGGATGTGGCACTGGTCACCACTAAGCCTACCCTTTGAGGTCCACATCTGAGCCACACCTCTGGGAGGGGTTGGGGGAGGGGGCATTTTGATATTGGGTGTGTTACGAATTTGAAATATGTTTTTTAAAAAAAGGGGGGAAAAAAGGTTATAGGGCCTATCATGAGTGGTGGTTGGGGCATATGCCTCAGCCCCCACAATGGACGTTGGCATTTGTCTATGTAGTGCTATTCTCATATGTAATGGGCACTCAGTTTGAGTAAGTCTCACCTGCATAGTCAGTGGGACGTTAAACTACACAAACAAACAAACAAATCAAACTCTCAAAAACCATCAAGAAAATTTCGACCATTTTCGTCATGAATAGATATATAGGTAATTAGGTAATTTCCTTCTTGTGAAGAACCTTAGCCCAATTGATCACTGTGTCGCTTCTAGATGGAATATTAACATTATTCTTTCAGTTTTTGCAACTCATGCCACTGCCTATAGAGCAAAACGAACAACCCTAAAACATTTTGGTATAGGAGAGAGTGATCATCTTAAATATTTTAAACTATGCCTGTCTGTAGAATATGAGCACTACTTAAGTGCTGCACAGTGCTATAATTGATTACTGTATGCCCTTTAATCGTCACGATGCAGTTGTAATTGGAATATTTGCACAATTCTTTCAGTTTTGGAAAGGTAAATCCCTGGCTAATCTGTGGGCCAAGAGCTGTATTGATATAATGCCGTTATCGATGCAACAATCGGAATTCCGAGAATGTATGTGTATCGATTCTGTGTTTAGGCCTATCGATGACAGTCCTACTTGTTACCACTGGTAACTTGAACAGGACTGTGTGAAAAACTTTCCCTTTTAGGCATGTGCAGTATTACAGCAGTGCTGTTTGAGATGTATCATTAGGCCGGGGGTAACTAGTACCAAGGCTACTAATGCACCTAGCTCAATGAGGTACCAGAGCCTTACCTGTACCTACATTAGCATACTGACAATACACAGGGTTAATACGCTTTGAGAAGTATTTCCATGCACTATTTAAATGTACCCAGAATAACATAACATCGTATTTGGGATGTTAAATGATAATAAATCCACAAACATACTCGTCCCCAATAAAACTATTTTTATCAGACTCCTCTGCTGATAATGTGACTATACCCTTCATAAAGGAGTCTGATTAAAATAGTTGTATTGGAGACTCGTATGTTAGTGTGTATATATCCGATCCTTCAGTAGTTAATCAACCCTGTAGTGCTGGCTACACTACACGTAATAATATGGTGTTGTCTATTAATAGGTACCACAGGTATTTTGAAGATAAACGGCCTAAAGATTCGGCAATAGTATCGTTAGAAAGCTTGAAAAGAATGTGAAGGAAGGACATCAGTTATGTTGAGATCCTTTGAATGGTTGATTTATTATGATTTTTTTAAGAAAAAAAGTTTTACCTTATATTTGTCTTTTTTTCCTGATGGGCCAATCGAGCATTTTTAGGTTGTTCATACATCAAATATAACACAGCCAGATTGTGCTTGATAGCTAATTCATGATAAACCATATGCTCCCTTTGGGAAATGATATTGGTATAACATATATTTGCACACAAATTGACAAAATATGCCCCTCAAAATGCTACTTTGGACAGGAAAGGCTAGTGAAAATAGGCATTCTTCCATTTTCAGGCCATATACAACTTCAAGGGTTTTAGGTTGAGCACCTTTATATTGTGGAAAACAGATGTTCAACTGGTATAGAGTGTCTTGAATTTTTTTTCATCACATTCCCATTGAGAATTAGTGACCTACTGATGTTTAAAAATGACAAAATCACTTATTTATAGCATTGTCCCAGTCATAAGCCAGTGGTCACCTGCAGGCCCATCCTATATAAAGGGCAATAGAATCACAACCAGTGGTCGGATTCTCTTGAAATTCGAAGCGTAGAGTATCTTGAAAAAAGATTTTGGGAGAGGACCCAAGAAAAATTCACCCCCCCCACCCCCCCCCCCCTTAAAAAAAATTCCCAAATTTCTCAGAGACAAGCCTATATATTTCTATAGATAAGGGAACACAAATAAATTTTGCATTTTTGGGGGCAGATCCCCCTTTTTGAGGAAGGGGAAGAGTTGCATTGGGACTCTACCATCTGCTCTATTCCCTTACTCTACCATGGAACTCAGCACATAATCATATCTTAGGAGTCTATTTTAGATCATAATGAAAGCAGGGTTAGTATCACAATGCTTAAACTATAGAAAATAATATAGATCACAAAGTGGTGTTTAGCTTGGTTTTATGGTAAACATATATATGTACACAGGTAGTGTGAGTGGAGTGGTGGTGGCTGCTAGCCCCACTCACCTGTCCTCTGCCATGCATGAGTACACCTGGCCCCAGCTGTAAGTCCAGTAAATAAAGGTACTGCATTCAAACTAATTGCAAAGAAAGCTTGATCATTGGTTATCACCTACTTCAAATGAGTATGCAGCAAGAAAATTATACACCACATTCATCCCTAGGAGTGCCTCCAAAACCAATATGCCCACAACAAAAGTCAAAGTTAGAGAATAATGCATGTATGGGATAAATCATAATCTCCATATAATTCATCTATATAAATATGTATGGAAGGATCTATTCTATCAACATTTTGAGATTCATGTACTAGAGTCAAAACACCTGGTACCAGGAATTTTCAAGCGAAAAGGGGTGTTTGTATGTTCAATGAAGATCCGTAGCATGTGAAATAGCAATATTCAAAATATTGATAAGAAATACTTCCATGGAATTCCAACTGAATGATCACATCATATAATTATAATATAATCCTCAGAGCTAGTGAGTTATTTAATGGGGTCTGCCTTTGGGAGAATAATTATTTTCCTTATGCATGCGCTGCCACATTGTTCCTCCAGTCCATGGTACAGGAACCACAGATGGTTCATCCATATTTGTATCACTGGTGGCCATGTCATATCTAATCCACTTTCCCAACAGTAATCTGGTGCTGAATATTTTTTTCTGTCAAGCAAAGGTGCGAAACAGTTAAGAAACATATAAGAAACCTTTTCTTGCAATTTTGTTGACTCTAAGCTATATTCTTCCCTTCACTTACTGGAATGTGGGTCTGTATTGAGTGCCTGTACCTAATTGTGCTCCCATACACTTACAGTGCATACACCTACTCAATTTAGGACATGGCCAGGGGGTTATCATACTTATTTTACAAAGATTATTTCCTAGATTTAGTCTCACATCGGCCCCATCCATCGAATTGCATAGCTGTTTCAACACGGGTATTCTAGAGAATTAGAGCCTCATGGCATGGTGCGGCACAATCAATTCTTTTGAGAATTACTTGTCTATTTAAGATGTTTTATTATTGTTAATGCAGCCATAATTTCAAAAAAAATTATTCATAATTGTGCCGGGGATACAAATAAAGGTTTGAATCATAGCTATCCAACGGTGCCTATATTGTATAGGTCCAACCCATGGTGGAATGGCAAGACCACTGGAAAGGAAAGGTAGGAAAATAGCCTGGTAGAAAACAGGTGACAAAGTATCTAACTGATAGAGAATCAGCCTTCAGTAAAGACCAATTTTTATAGACTAAGGCTGCACAAAATTCAGAGCATTGATAATAGATATCACCAGGAGATCCATATCTTTCTGGTAAGTGGTCTGCTATTCCTGTATGATTATTGGTCTGGCTGTGAAGAGCATGTAAAGATTGCTCTTATGCTCTGACATTTGGTCCTTTTCACAGGAGCGCAGCGCTCCTCTGGGGTACCTACTATTAAATTACTAGAAAAAAGGAGTTGAGTCCTGTACCTGTTGTTGTTTGCTCAATTAAGAGTGTAATGAGCTATACATGCAGGTAGGTCTACTGAGATTGTCAGTTTTGAAGTTTCCAGGTTTGAAATATTTTATTAGCATTTGGCCAAATAATTGTTTCAAAATATGATACCCCACCCTCCCAGAGGTGTGGCTCAGATGTCGACCTCAAAGGGTAGGCTTAGTGGTGACCAGTACCACATACAGTAGGTGTGAAGGGCTAGTGGGGGCAACTGTGGCAGGAGCATCTCACAGGTACATCTCACCTGGAGGTGTGGAGGCTGACTGCCACACCTGTAGGCTTGTGGGGTGGGGGTAGGGTGTGGTGGCATCAAAAAAGACAAAGTTAGTATTCATATTCAGTTGGACCTGTAAGCTGGGTGGAGACTGACACAGTCTCAAAAACATGCCTGACAGATATTGCTATTTTCATGGATTATTCACTTGGATTATTCAACATGGGATGGAGTAATGGAGGCTCTATAGATCTAACCATGTACTAGTATACTATATTCACTTGTGTATTTACTAGGCCTGTTTCCCCAACATCAGTGGAGGTGACTGAAAGTAAGGTTAGTTCTGCATGTAGCCTACATGCCTAAAACGCTATGTTACCTCATGTTTAACTGGCAACAAAACCATGTTACATACTTTATATATCGTTCTAAATTAAATAGGTGGATAGATCATATAAATACCTTTGCAATAAGGTCTTACTTAACACAGTGTGACGTTTTAAGGCAAAGGAATTAATTTCTTAAGAAAACTTGTTAACCAGCTAACAGGCATAGCCTTAGTGTCACACGGTGGGGTGTGGGAGGACGGGCTGGACCGGAAACTGCCTCAGCGCGGGCATTATGGGAAACCTGAATAGGGAGAATGTGTTTTTGCACTGCCACTATAAAAGCAAAGGTTTGTAAACCTGCATGACAAGCCAAGGGCAGAAGTTACGCTTATTTTTTTTAGAAGCCTTCCAGTCATCCTACTCCATGATCTAGTTGTAAGCCTTTATAGTATATGGAACTACCCAGTATATATACCAGAAATAAAATGCTAGGCATACGTCCTGGTCAAGTCTATTGTGACACACAGGCAGGCCAGTTGGCCCTCGCAACTGCTCTACATCGCCCCCTTGTGTCAAATCAGTACACTACCTACCACTCACTAGAGAGGGCGCTACCATCTGAAATTGGCAAAGCTAACCCTAGTTCCCGAAACACCACTAGGTGGCAGTACTGCGCCAGCAGCACTCTGCTTTTGACAAGTTTCAATGTCTGCACTCCCAGGTTCCCAGGTCTGCCGGGGCATTACAGTAGCATACACTGTGCGGAAGGTGACTATGGTAACTGCAGTTACCAGATCACAATTTAGGGATTCCCACTGTAGCATAGAGAATCAAAAGTGGTGATAACACTGTGTTTATGGCAGCTGTGGTATTGTATAGCTGTATACAGCTGGAACCATACTTTATCATTTGGACCACTAAATGTATCATGGAATTGTCTAGAACAGCAGTATGAAGGGGTTTTAGAATCAAAACCTTTCACAGTGAGTATAGGAGCACTAGTCACAGTGGCATAGTCTTAGGCCCCGACTCTATATAAATAATAGAGCCTGGGTAAACTCATATAAAAAGCTTGTTTTACTAACTTCTTTTCATGAGTCCACCAATCAAATCCTCTGCACAGCCTGGAGGGAAGTAACAATCTTAATAGGCCTATAGCAGTCCCAGCAGTCCCATTTGGAGCCCTTGTGGCAGAAAAGGGTACTGATTGAGCGAGTCTGCAGTGGCATGGCCCGGACTCCGTTTTTTTTATTTATTGTGAGCCCAGCCCGGGGGGGGGGGCACTCCCTCAGATTTGGATACATATGTGTGAACATGATTCCAAGGGAAAGGGTCCGTTTTTGGGTCCTAGCACGGACCCGCGAGGGTCCTTGATAAGGGGTGCTTTTTAAGCATATTTGGGGAGAAAGGGGTCCATTTTCAGACCTTAATGGCTTTTAAAAGGTATTTTTCACTTTATTTTCCTACAATATTTCTTGGTCACCCTTGATTCAGATATTTTCTCAAGGTCACCCTGTGATTAGGGTATATTTTTCAGGGCCATTCGTGATTAGGGTCCGTTTTTCTGGTAAGTTTACCTTGAAAAGGGTATGCTTTTTAAAAATGTCTCCCCTTGATAAGGGTACCAAATTTAGGGTGATGTTCGCACATAGTGACTATAGAAAAGATAGAGAGTGCCCCCCCCCCCCCGGGGAGCCCAGCTAACAAAAATAATTATGTTATTTTACGTCAAAATGACACCGAAGGCTTGTTTTTCATTGTGACCCCCCCCCCCCCCTCCGTCCCCGCCAAAATAAAAGCGCCCTCCCCCTTTACATGGGCATGACAGGATATGATATTTACGCTCTGTCTTGATTAAAAAAATACCCCTTTTCAGAATCCTGGTACCACCAGAACGTATGCAATTGTCTTGAGAATCCAGCTGGACAATTGGTCCGGCTACAGCGGACCTTTTGTCGGACCTGTGAGATTTTTGCCGGATATGTCCCATGATATATGGAGGGTGTGCCCTTGTGTCCACTCCTGCTATGTACCCGTAATGCACTCCTCTTGTGAAATTCTCGGGACCCCCCCCCCCCCCAAAAAAAAAAAGAAATAGAAGAAAACGAAATTGCATATATAGAATTACGCGTGGGTTCAAGTAGCCTACCCAATGGAGCATATTTGGGGGTGCAGAGGGGTCCCCCCTGAGGTCGGAAAGTCGCCGAAATTAAGGCCCCCAGGTAGCAAGGTCTTTTTTTAGACCCTTTATCCTATACTCAATTTTGGGCAAAAGTCGCCAGGTCGCTTTTATTATTGTACCAGATCACCAGGTCGCCTGGAAAACGGCCCAGGTCGCCAGGTTGCTTTTTACCCCTCTGGAGCCACATATTTAGCTATTGAGGCAAATCGTATTCTAGGGAGTGTTCATTTATTAGTTACAGGGGGGGTGGTGGGTTTGGGGGGGGCGTAAAAATGTCCGACCCCTCCTGAGGGGAGGGGCGTAAAAAATTCTAACCCCTCTTGAGGGGAGGGCGTAAAAAATGTAGCCCTGTTTAGCCCTATTTTAGCAAAAAAAAAGGGGGGTAGGCGAAAGATTTTCGGCGCCTTTGGCCCTCCGCACGAAATCTCATCACAGTCCAGGGGCGGATCCAGGATGGGGGCGCAAGGGGCGCGCGCCCCCCCCCCCTATTTTTCTGTACATTTTAATTATATGGTTCAACACCCCCCAATGCTGTAGGTATTGCAGCGCCCCCCTTTCGGAAATTCCTGGACCCGCCACTGCCACCCCCCCTGTAATTAATTTTAATTGTTAAAGTTTTAATTGTTAACGTTTTATCAATAATATGCCCCCTCAGCCGGTATCCCCTAAGGGAGTGTTCATTTATTAACTAGGCCCACAGTGGGGATGGTGAGATGAACTAGTGATATTCTGGCCTTTTTGCTTAAAAAGGGCTGAATTTTTTTATTCCCCCCCCCCCCTCAAGAGGGGGCAGACATTTTTATGCCCGCTCCCTCCACAGGAGGGGTCAGGAATTTTTACGCCCACTCCAAATTCACCCCCCCCCCCTGTAACTAATAAATTAACACTCCCTATTATTTAAATGAGAGGATCAACCTCAGAAATGTCTAACAGCTAAGGGAGTGATGGGGTCCGGCAGGACCCCTGGCAACCCTTGACCCTTGCCTAGGGAGATTTCCAAAATGAACCAGTTCATACGGAGATTTTGGCCAAAATGATTTGGGAGAAAATGAACCCTTGCTTAGGGAGATTTTGGTAAAAATGGGGTCGATTCAGAGGAATTTTGGCCAAAATGACCCTTGCTTAGGGAAATTTTGCAAAAGTTGACCCTTGCTTAGTGAAATTTTGCAAAAGTTGACCCTTGCCTAGGGAAATTCTTCTCAAAAGTGGACCCTTGCCTAGGGAAATTTTGTTGAAAAAGTACCCTTGCCAGCCGGACACTTGTGTATGCAAAATAAACTAAGTGCCCCCCCCCCCCCCGGGGTCGAAAGTTGTTAACCCCCCCCCCCCCCCCCACCCCCTTACAGGTGAAAATTAGTGCACGAGCAGGCCCTTTGAGGCTTATCGGCTAAAAACCTGATTAAATTGTTTGCCCCCCCCCCCCCCCAAGAGGGATTCAAATCTTTTACACCTCCCCCCCCCCCGGTCAAGTGGTACAAATGTTTTTGCCCCCCCCCCCCCCCCTGTTGTTAAAAAATAATCACTCCCTAACTTACTATTAATCCATCCCCTTTGCTTGGTTATCGCGACGCATTATGTCATCAGACCCATCTTACGATAGTCACGACCTTTAATTCATATCCAATCCCGGGATCCAATCTCCCAGTCTACATGCCCACGTGAAGAAACGCCCTCATTCAAACAGCGCGGGCTCCGTGTGCTTACAACAGGGCGGAAGTTTACAAAATGAGAATGAGGCCGGAGTGGCGGGAATGCGGAGACGCCACCTATGAAGCGGCATGCGAAACTACGGCGTCGTCATCAAAAATACTCTCGAACCGTAGCCTTGCTTTTCACCTTATTCTAGATGAGCACTCAATGTAGCCATGTTTCGAAATGTATTTCGGTTGTTTTACTCGATATGCAAACAGAAATCGACAGAAGGGTGGAG